>CAWUFW010012651.1:0-527627 GCA_963921515.1 Calotriton arnoldi | reverse complement strand
GCGGTCGTGTCTCCGCCCGCCATCCTAATAGGCCCCATTGTTTCTTATACAATTTATACAAATTAAATTAATATTTGTACTTAAAACACCTCACCCTTATAATCAATAAATTCAACATCCAAACCATAAAATCTTTTTTTTTATTAAAAATTAATTTAATAACATATTTATAATTTTAAAATTGTTCCCATTTTTTTTTTTTTTTTAAACAATCCCCATCCATATCTCCTATAAACTCAACATCCCACTACAAAATTTTAATTCAAATTTCCAATTTTTAAATAAAAATGTTTATATTAATTTTTTAATTATCCAAATATTTTTGTGAATATTTTAAAAACAATCCCCAAATTTTCCCCATATAAACACAACATACCAATCCTAAAAGTTAACTTTAAAATGAGAAATTTAAAATATATTCATAGATAAAATTAAACAATCATACAAATTAATTTAGTATTTTTAAAAGACACCCCACTCTTATCCCCTATTAACACAACATCCCACTCCTAAAATTTTAAATGAAATTCGAAATTCAAATTAAAGTTTGATTTTTATTTTTTTAGAATTTAACAAAATTATGTTAACATTTTTAAAAACACTCCCCACCCTTATCCCCAATAAACACAACATCCCACTCCTAAATGTTATAGTGAAATTCGAAATTAAATTTTAAAGATTTTAATTTAAAGAATTTATATTAATATTTTTTTAAACACTCCCCACCTTATCCCCTATAAACCCAACATCCCGCTCCTAAAATTTTAAATGAAATTCGAAATTTAAATTTAAATTTGATTTTTAATTTTTTAAATTTAACGAAATTATGTTAATATTTTTGAAACACTCTCCAACCTTATCCCCTATAAACCCAACATCCCGCTCCTAAAATTTAATTTGAAATTTGAAATAAAAAAAATAGATTCATACTTAAAATATAAACATTTTGAAAAATAAAATTAACTTTTTAAAACACTCCCCACCCTTATCCCCTATAACCCAACAAGCCGCTCCTAAAACAATATAAAAATAAAACATTATTATACACATTTTAAACACAATTTAATACTTAACATTCACCATAAAATATTTCAAAAACATACAAAAACGATATTTTCACATGTCGATATTTGTGCTTTCGATATTACTTACATCGATATTTACCTACACACCTCAAATCGATATTTTTACATCGATATACAGAACATCGATATTTAACACTGTCGATATTATCAACTCGATATTTCTGTATGTCGAAATAAAAAACTCAATATTTTGTCTGTGCACCCCATGGACTATCTTGCAGGTCATTCCCTCGTAAGAGTTCCTGAAGACTGTTGCAAGTTTATCTGGCACACCGTAGTAACGGAAGAGTTTCCAAAGGGTCTCTCTGTCCACACTGTTGAATGCCTTATTATAGTCGATGAAGGTGACATGGGGGGGAGTTTCATTCCATCGACTGCTCAATGATGATGCGCAGTGTTGCAATCTGGTCTGTGCGGGGTCTATATTTGCAGAAGCCAGCTTGCTGGCCATGCAACTGAGTGTCGACTTGTTCCTTCAATCTGTTCAGAATTACTCTGTTGAACACTTTATCTGGGGTTGATAGAAGAGTTATCCCTCTGTAGTTTGTGCAATTACTCAGGTCACCCTTCTTTGGTACCTTGATCAGATCTCCCTTCCTCCTTTCAGTCTGATGGTACCTTTTCCTCTTCCCAGATCCTTCCAAACATGGGGTAGAGCATGTCTACTGATGCTTCAATGTCTGCCTTTAGTGCCTCTGCAAGAATGTTGTCAGGTCCTTCTGCCTTCCGAATTCTCAGATGATTGATGGCTTGCCGTATTTCTTACTTGGTTGATCTGCTGCAGTTGATTGGTAAGTCCTTGTCAACTAGCTGTATACCACCAACGCATCAGATCCACCAAAAGGACCTTGATCCAGAACAAAATCCTCGCCAACTCCAGTAACTCCAAGTAACTCTTCAATGTCATCCAGAAATTCACCAAACCCCCCAGTGAAACCACAGACATCACCCCCTCCGAGGACCTCTGCAACAAGCTCGGCTCCTACTTCCATCTGAAAATCAAGAGCCTCTATGACAACTTCAACGACCAGACACCTGACTCCGAAACCACTCCCTCCTATAGCAACGCCAGCCAGCCCACCATCTCCTCCTGGACCCCAGTCACCACCAAAGACACCACATCGACCATGATAGACATCCACTCAGGAGCCCCCACGGACCCCTGCCCCCGCACATCTTCCACAGAGCCGCCGGCACCATCACTCCGGAACTACGACCCTCCATCAAAGCCACCTTCGAAGCCGGCATCTTTCCCGACGACTGGAAACATGAAGAAGTCAGACCCCTTCTCAAGAAGCCTTCAGCAGATCCCATGAACCCATTTCCCTCCTCCCCTTCGCGGCCAAAGTCACCGAGAAGACCGTCAACTTCCAACTAACGAAATTCATCGAAGAAAACTCCATCCTCGACCCCTCCCAATCCGGATTCCGCAGCAACCACAGCACCGAGACCACCCTACTCGCCGCCACAGACGACATCCGCACCCTCCTGGACCAAGAACACACCGCAGCCCTGATCCTACTCGACCTCTCTACAGCCTTCGACACAGTCTACCACCGCACACTCACCGCCAGACTCCACGAAGCCGGCATACAGGGAACCGTCCTCGACTGGCTCCGCTCCTTCCTCACCGGCAGAACCCAAAGAATCAGACTGCCACCCTTCCTCTCCGAAACCACGGAAATCAACTGCGGTGTACCCCAAGGATCGTTGCTCAGCCCCACTCTCTTCAACATCTACATGGCCACCCTCGCCGCCATCGTCAGACAGCACGGACTCAGCATAGTATCCTACGCCAACGACACCCAGCTCATCCTCTCCCTCACCAAGGACCCCATCACCACCAGACGCAACTTCCAGGAAGGAATGAAGGACGTTGAATCCTGGATGTGCAGCAGCTGCCTGAAGCTCAACTCGGAGAAGACAGAGGTCCTCGTCCTCGGACCCTCCCCCTCTGCATGGGACAACACCTGGTGGCCCACCACCCTCGGCAGCCCCCCATCCCCACGGACCACGCCCGAAACCCCGGCATCGTACTCAACTCCTCCCTCTCCATGACCTGACCGGTCAACGCCGTCGCCTCCATCTGCTTCAACACCCTCTGAAAGACCTTCAAATGGATCCCCCCCGAATCAAGGAAGACCGTAACCCACGCACTCATAAACAGTAGACTGGACTACGGGAATGCCCTCTACACCGGGATCAACAAGTCTCTGCTCCGCAAACTCCAGACAATACAGAACACCGCAGCCAGACTTGTCCTCGGCATCCCTCGACACAAACACATCACCCAACACCTGCGTAACCTCCACTGGCTCCCCGTTGAAAAGAGAGTAACCTTCAAGATATTCACCCACGCCTACAAATGCCTCCACAACTCCGGACCCCAATATATAAATGATAGAATCTCCTTCCACGTACCCAAGAGGAACCTCCGATCCGTCGACCTCGCAGAACCCACGCGCATCCGCAGAGCAAGAATGGGAGGTAGAACCTTCTCCTACATCGCGGCCAAGACCTGGAACGAGCTCCCGATCAACATCAGACGCCCCCCCACCCTGCACATCTTCAGGAGAACCCTCAAGACCTGGCTCTTCGACTGACCGGAGCTGCTCCCCCCTCATCAGCGCCTTGAGACCCTCACGGGTGAGTAGCGTGCTTAAAACTCCCTGATTGATTGATTGACTGTATGTCTGTTCTCTGGTTAAGCAGTTCTTCAAAGTGCTCCACCCCTCTTCGTTGTTGGCCTTCGCTACCCATGATTGTCTTCCCGGCTTTGTCTTTAACAGGTCTTTCTGGCTTGCTGTATGATTCTTCACCTGTCTGCTCTTAAACTTCTATTTGCTTTCTTGTTGGTTTTGGTATATTTGCCTTGAGCTTCCTGGGCTTCTGTGGCAAGACCACTGATGAATCTTCGCTTGTCTGCTCTTAAACTTCTATTTGCTTCCTTGTTGGTTTTGGTGTATTTGCCTTGAGCTTTCTCATTTTCTGCTCTTGTTCTATTGGTGTTGACTTCAGCTTTCTTTTCCTTTCTCGCTTGGATTTTGCTATAAAAAGATTTACAATTTGTTTATATGAGATACCTGCAACTTGCACTTGTTTTCCCAAGAGGGGCAGGTTAGGTACTTCTACAGTTCTTACAGTAGAGCAGGTAGCACTGGTATCGATAAGAAAAGATACAGGTGGCCATTCACCTCTCCATCCACCTTTGGGCCACTTTGGTCTACCTCAACCACTGTGCCAAGCATGCAATCTGACTCCCAGCTCAGGCACCGTCATTATAATTGATTGGACCAGGATCTTAAAAATTGTTGAAGACTTGAAACTGTTAGAAACTGTCAGGGCTCATGAAAATGTTTGGCTGAATTCTCAAGTTGAGGTTTGAATTAAACATCAGATCATTAGTATTCTGCTGCATTAACAGTGGTTGGGACATGTTAGAATTGTGGGGTCTTTCCATTTCCATATTTTGCATTAGCATCACATTCATAATCAACATCTGACCATCAATTTGCATTCAACTAGGATTCAACCTACAATCCAATTTCCAGTGGCCCATCTTGTTAAAATAATAACATGCAGCAGTCTTTTTCAACATAGCTAAGCCCATACCTGAATTTGGGACAACTGGCATTCCTCATCCCCTACCCTGTAGAACACCATTCCTATTCTGCAATATCTGATCACCACCTTGATGTCCAACTCCCTGAACTCCAGTACCAACACCAGGACTATAGCTTGAATTTGTCATGTATGGGCCATTCTGAAATCTTTTCTGTGCTAATTTAGTTTGAGGCAATATGAATTTCTCTTTGATCTTCCTCTGTCTCAATTCCAAATCATCACTGCAATACTTTGCATACCGCACGATTTTGGCCAGAAGCTTCAACATCCAACAGATCACATTCTGCTGAATATACGAGCTAATCTTTGGTGCAAACCAACAACGAACTGACACACAAACTTACTGAGATTTCCTCCCTCTTGATTTTCAACACTGTTATGCTGTCTGAAGACCTGCATTAGCCTTTCATTATAGGCATACACAGACTCCTTAGACTATTGAGTAGTCCTTAATATTTTCAACCAATCCTTCTCCTACTGTAGAACTTTGATCTTCAAAAAGTGATCACCTGATTATACTTGTCCATGACAACAGGGGAAGGGGCATTTGTTTAAGCAACTCTTGGTGGTTCATCAGTCGGCCACTGCACTGATACCTTGTACTCTGCCCATAAGTCACTAGGGATGATGATATCAAAGAAAGTATTCAAATCTTCCCAAAGCCTCTTTGAAATTTCACAAACCACTCAACCTGTGTGTACCAAAGGTCAGAATTTTCTCCAAGGTTTAGAAATTGATTTCCAAATGTAAAATAATTACCATGACTCCAACGTACATACACATAGGCTTTGACCTCTGTGTCACTTTGGACACCTTCCCCATGTGGCCCTCCAAAATCATCTTTCTTTTTCTTTTCTTTTTGAGCCCACTGATCTTTAATCTTTTAAAATCACACCACTTTTTTTGATGTTACCAATTAATTCCCTTAGGTGTAATTTTAGTTCAGGCGTTTGCATGTTCTTGAGAGTTTCCTTACTCATGGACATCCTGAAATTCTTTCTCATATTCTGACTCTTGGACAAATCAACCCCAAAATATGTACCTATTCCCTCAAAAATGTCATACATCTTACATGCACACCTACCAGCTTCTTTGCACAGGAACAAGAGTTCCTCTTCGTTGTACCAATCTACAAATCCCAACTCAAGATTTTCCTTGATAACTTCCTCAAATTCTGCCTTTAGTCTTTAAACATCAATAGCCCTTGAAGGGGCATCCCTCTCTGGGGTTTGTAGCTTGGTGCTTCCCTCAACCTCTACCACAGGCAGGCTCACGAAAGAAGCATCTGAATCTAACTAGCTCAGCAATGTACAATTAAATCATACAATTCTTTAAAGGATGCAACATTTCCCATGTTTCTATGGGAGAGGACGCCAATCAGGTTTGAATGTTCCTCAATAAGAAGGCTTCATCCTTCTTCACAGCCATCGCACAAGGGAAGGTTTCAGCTGCACAGCCTTCAAGAGATATCTCGCAGCAGGATGATACATTGCAGCCAGCCTGTCCTCAGCACAAGTGCAGAGATTCATTTTTTAGCTCTTGGTAAAACAAATGCAGGTAAACAATTCTCAGAGAAACCCAAATAAATTCCAACCATCTAATTAACTTGAACTACTGCAGCTTGGCTCCTGAAACAAGTGAAAGAACACAGAAGACAAAAGTACATTTTTCATGTTAGCGTGACTCATTTAAACTGAGGCCTACATTAACTATGACTAAATCAACATGAAAATCAAACTTTATATATGTATATATGATGTGTAAAATAGTATATAGGCTATACAAAACGAAAAATAGTGACAGAGCGTAACCAAGTGCATTGACAGCAGAAACAGTTGTTGTTGACCTCAACGGTTAGTCACTAAACTAGTAGCATTCCAAATTACTTTGCCCAGACACAGGGACCTGGATGTTGCCCCAGCACATCCTTAAGTGACTATTTGCTTGCCAAGGCTTTGGGAGAGCAATTTGTCCTTTGAGAAGGGGTGGGTTGGCAGTTCTTTGGGCCTGGAGAGGTATTGTGGCAGGTGCATATAAATCCCACCAAAATACCAGCACAAGTAATTTAAAACTGAAATCACTTTTGCTCCAACAGATAGATATATGTTACTCTTGGAAGTGTATCAACCTTAACGAACAAGCTCCTTACCTTCAGTAACACCTTATCTAGTAGAGATTCTATCTAGCCACAGATTCCTTTCCTTTGAATATCCCCAGGCGTCAGACTGGATCCGTACGTTTTTTCAACAGTACCCCTGCTCACCGGTAGGAGGCATCGTTCGGCTCTGCATTGGCGGCGTTCGTGCTGGAAATTACGTGTGCTGTACCTTTATAGGCACCACCTTTGTGCGCTGACGTCAGTTACTTTCATGACTTTCCATACCTGGAGTGCGGAGCTACGATGAAAACTGACCACTGGTGTGGAAAAGACTTAGGCCATTAAAAAGGTGTGCCTTACACCTGAACTGGTTCGAAGAGCGAGGAGGATAGGAGGGTTGGTAAGGAATCTGTCTCTAGCTAGAGTCTCTACCAGATAAGGCTTTACCAAAGGTAAGTAACTTGTTCATTTGATAGAGACTTCTAGCCGGAGATCCCTTACTTTTGAATAGATACCCAAGCAATATCTCCCTGGAGGTGGGTCTGTGAACTCGATTAAACCAAAAATTCCTTCAGGACCGAACGGGCGAAGTGTCCATCATGATGGACCTGACTATCCAGGCAATAATGTTTGGTGAACATGTGAAGTGATGCCCTTGTTGCTGCCTGACAGATGTCCCGGAGAGGATGCCACGTGCTAACGCAGTGGTCTCAGCCATGGCTCTGGTAGAGTGAGCCCGCAAGCCCTCGGAGGACTGTTTCTTGACCAATGCGTAGCAGATCTTAATACACAGGACAATCCATCATGAGACTGTTTCCTTCTGTACAGCTTATCCTTATTTTGCTCCCACATATCCCACAAAGAGTTGATCATCCACCCAGAACTCTCTTTGTGCGGTTATGGTAGAACGACAACGCTCTTTTTGGGTCGAGGCGGTAGAGTATCTCCTCTTCTTTGGAGGAATGAGGAAGAGCAAAGAAAGTAGGCAGGGTGAAGTTCTGGCCTACATAGAATGGAGTCACAACCTTTGGAAGGAAGGAGGCACGCGTCTGGACAACCAGCTTGTCTGGGTAAAATGTGGTATAAGGAGGATGCACAGAGAGCGCTTGCAGTTTTCTAACCCTCGTGGCCGATGTTATGGCCACTAAAAAGGCAGTTTTGATGGTCAATAGCCTAAGAAAGCAATTGTTCAGAGACTCAAGCGGTGCACACATGAGTAAGGTGAGGACCAGGTTGAGGTCCCACTGAGGCATGATGAAGGACGTAGATGTGAACATATGTAGCAGGCCTTTAAGAAGCCTAGCCACAACAGGTGTCTAAAAGAGAGAAGGTTAGTCCAGCAACCGCAAGAATGCCAAGATGGTGGACAGATAACCTTTAACTGTGCTCAAAGCAGTGCACTGCTGAGCCAAAGACTATGCAAACAAGAACAAGAGACTACATGAGAGTGGTGCAGATAGGGGGTCAACGTTGTGGGAGAACGCCATGACACAAATTTCTCCCAAATTTCTCCCAACGGCAATGATATACCGGCTTGGTGGAGGGACGCCTGGCTGCCAGAATAATATCACAGAGTTCAGGAGGAAGTTTGAAAGCTGCCAACTGTCCCCACTCAATCTCCACACATGTAGGTGGAGGGTCTGCAACTTTGTGTGCACAACCCTGACCTATTGCTACGATAGAAGAGGTAGTATGGCTGGAGGACAGGTGGTTATGCTCAACCGCTCAGGATACCAGACTTTCCGTGCCCAATCCGGAGCCACAAGAATGACTTGGGTCCAGTCGTTCCTGATCTTCTTGAGAACTCTGGGCAGGAGTGGTATTGGAGGAAAGGCGTACAAGAGGCCGGAGCTCCACTCGAGACGAAAAGCATCTCTGTGCGAGAGTTGCCTTGGAAACTCCAGAGTGCAGAACTCCTGACATTGATCATTCTTGGCTGTGGTGAACAGATCTAACCAAGGGTCTTTCCACTGCTGAAAGAGACATTGTGCCACCTCCAGGTGAGGACACCATTCTTGATCCACTAGGCTTCTTCGGCTGAGTTTGTCCGCTCTGGAGTTCGGAGATCCTGCCAGATTCTGCACCAACAGGGAAATGCCCTGACACTGCAGCCATGTCCAGAGGCACAGAGCCTCTTAACACAGAATCCACATCCCCACCCCACCCTGTTTGTTGCAGTACCACATGGTGGTGGTGGTGTTATCCGTGAACACCTGCACCAGCCTTCTCTTGCTCGAAGGAAGAAAGGCTTTTAACGCCACGTGGATCGTCTGAAGCTCCAACAGGTTTATGTGAAGACTCTGCCGGAGACCAGAGTCCTCTTATCTCCACCTCTCCCACATGGCCACCCCTGCCCAGGAGTGATGCATCTGTTACCACCGTTAGATCTGGCTGGGGAAGGGAGAGGGGCCCGCCTAAATGTAGTTCGCTAACCACCACAGCAGGTGTTTTGAAGTTCCCTCCGAGATCTTGACCATGTCAGAGAGATTCACTTGATGCTGCAACCACTGGACCTTCAGGTCCCACTGCAGAGCCCACATATTCCAGCGGGCATGTGTCAGCAGCAGGATGCAGAAGGCCATGAGGACCAACAGCCTCAGAGTCAGTCTCACCGAAATCCAAGATAGAGGCTGAAACATCGGTATCATTGCCTGAATATCGAGGACTCAAAACTCAGGAGGATAGGCCCAAAACTGCATTGTGTCCAGAACAGCTTTCGTGAAAGGGAGCCTCTGAAAGGGAGTGGGGTGTGACTTCGGCATGTTGATAGTGAACTCCAGCGAGTACAGGAGGTCTGCCACAGTCTGAAAGTGAGTGACAACTGCCTGGGGTGAGCCTGTCTTCAACAGCCAGTCGTCAAGGTAAGGGAAGACTGAAATCCCTGACCTCCGCAGATGAGCTGAGACCACAGCAATCACCTTGGTGAACTCCCGAAGGGCGCTGGTAAGGCTGATAGGTAGCACAGCAAACTGAAAGTGCTTGTGGCCTACCATGAACCATAGATAACGTGTGTGGGCTGGCAGGACGGAGATGTGGAATATGCATCCTGCAAGTACAATGCTACCATCCATTCTTCTAGATCTAGGGCAGACATAACTTGGGCGAGCATGAGCATTTTGAATTTCTCCTTCAAGAAGAGGTTGAGAAGGCACAGATCTAGGATATGATGAAGTCCTCTGTCCTTCTTTGGGACCAGAAAGTAGCAGGAATAGCAACCACAGCCTACTTCTAATGCAGGCATCCTCTCTGTGGCTCACTTGACCAAGAGAGCCTGCATGTCTCCACGGAGCAAGGAGAGACGGTCCTTCTTCAGCCAATCGTAAGTAGGTGGCATGGGTGGAGGGGGGTGTTACAAAGGGGAGGGAGTAGCCCCTTTGGAATATCTGGAGTACCCAACGGCCTGATGTTACTGACCGCAAGTGGGGGAAGTGATGGTGTATCCTGCCTCCCACAGGGTGCCCATAATGGTTTGAGGGCTGACTAAAGAGGCTTGGAGGCAGCGGCTGCCGGGGTGGTGTGGACTGACCTGACGGCTGGCCACTGGACACCTGTCCCACATGGTCTCTGAGGCCCATGGACACAAAAAGGCTGGGAAGTCTGCTGGCCGTGGTGGCTGGATATGGGCACGGTTTGAGACCCCTTCTGTAATCACGAAAGGGGCGGAAGGCGTATTGGGGTTGACGAGGGGCCATAGACAAGCCCAAGCCCTGCTGTCGTTCAAGCGCTCCAGCGCTGAATCTGCCTTCTCTCCAAGAGAGCCTTCAAAGGACATGTCCATGAGGGAAGCCTGGACATCCTCTGAAAAAAACAGATGTTCTCAGCCAAACGTGGTGCCGAAGGCCACCGACAATTGACGCAGCGAGTTGGTTGTGCCACGAGAACAGGACCTCGAGCTTTGCGGAGTCAACCGACGTCAGGCAGCGAGGAGCTTGAGGGATTGCTCCCTCAGCGCCTTCGGGTACATAGCGTGGCAGTCCTAACATGCCTTGGAGTCATGTCCTGATTCCAGGCACCACAAACACAAAAAAGTGGGCATCTCTTACTGACATTTGCCTATGACAGGCCCCACATGATTTGAAACCAGCTGGTTTCTTGGGTGACATCCTCATGCCAGGAAATGAAATCTCAAAAAAGTTAACAAAAAGTCAAAAAAGACCAGTCAAAAAGTGGTGAGGAAAGAACTGACGTCAGCGTGCTGAGGTGGCACCTATGTAGGTACTGCGCACATCACTTCTGGTGTGGACCATGCAGACGTGGAGCTGAACTACGTCACCTGCTGGCACACAGGATACTGTTCGAAACTCTTTCGGATCCAGTCTGACGCCTGGGGATATTCAAAGGTAAGGAATCTGTGGCTACAAGACCCTATCAAATTTATTGGCTTTGAACTGTTACAACCAACTGAGATTTGGGTTCCTGCACACTTGGTTGCTTGTGTTCTGAAGTTGTGAGTTGTCTGGCTTTGGGGACACCATGCATTGACTGACATTGGCCATAAGCCCTCATGTGAACATTTTTATAGTGCGGTTAAGAACTATAATAGGGTTGTTAGTTCCTATCTGTATCTTGGAAGGAGATAATGTGGTTTTCTTTATTAATCCTCATTTTCTACATAGTATCTTTTAAGGTACTTCCTACAGTCAGTGTCTGTTGTCAAAGGACTTATTGTTTACAACACTAATACTTACGTTGGGGTTTGGGTCAGCTCAGTATTTATTAATGGTTAGCTTTCTAGTGAATCTCATTTGGTTGCTTCTCACAATTCACATCCCTGACACTCTGCCCCCTCACCCCCCGGAGCTCTTCATGTTTTTCCCTCACTCCAGGCTCCTCCGTTGCTTCCCCCAACCCTCGCCGTCCAGCTCGGCTTTGAACTCATACAGTCCAATGATCATTCATTGCTCCTCTGCTTCCTCCCCCTGCTCACTGGTGGTGTTCACATGCCCCTCCGCTCTCCCTCCTCCATTGCTACCTTTCCCTCTCCCCGACCAATTTTTCAAAAATAGATTTTTTTACTTTTTTGGATGGTCCATCAGATTCAATTTGCGGCTGCTACTTTCACTGAATGCGCTTTCATGCACTTTGTATATTTTTCTAATTTACTGCACCAAGATGGGTGTGGCTTCATGATATATGCATGTTGGGGCCAAAAGCCAAAACGGGGGTTGCATCATGACACACATGTGCATGTGCCTCATTATGCTGGGGCCAGCTATTGTGTTTTTTTTTCTCCATTTTGTCAATGAGGTTTAGCATTGGCAACAAGCATTGGAAAAGCAAAAACATAATGTAACACGAGACCTTTTGTCTTTGCCAGGGATATGCGTCACTCTGCAGTTTGAGGGTCTACCTACATCACCTCTCCGAGAAAGTCCTGGTCTGCTCTGCCTCAATTTCCGGGGGGTACGGGGGGGGAGTGGGAGGGGGGGTCAAGTACTAAAATTAAATACTTCGTTGTCTAATTTGGAGTTCAATAATACTGCGGACCCAGGACCCCACTGGTAGAAGGCTCCAGATGCTGCTAATAGAGCAAAGTAACCTCTAACTGACCTGGGACCACAGAAAACAGGTCTCACGTCCAGTTGTAACAACAATTTGTTAATCGGGCACAGAAGCACAACATATTCCCAGTGCAAACCTTATTTTCACCGGCCAGTTTTTGCATCCGATAATAAGGTATCACCAAAAGTAGGCGGTTGTGGACTGCTGCAGCTATTCTATTAGTCTGAGCCTTCTGGGAGTCGATGGACTGTATAACCTCTGAAGGGGGGGGGTGACTGCTCGTAGGCTTTGCAACATACAGTCACAGATGGGACCCAGTGAGGGCCAGGCGACTTGGGTGTAATGGGACAAAGACGGCTTGTTATTTATTCATTTTATAGAAGAAAATGCATCTTAGGGAAGCATCTTAGGGTGCATTATGAACATCTGGGTAGGGGGGTGAAGGGAGGGTGGGGGGCGAAAGGAAGGAAATAGGGAGAAAGGCAGGACAATGGGAGGTGTTGGGAGAATGGAAAGACAATAAGGGAGGGAAGAAGAAAGAGGGTGAGTCGGATAAATGGATGGAAGTAAGGGAATAAGAAAGAAAGGGAAAATAAATGGGAGACAGAAGGGAGGAAATAAGGGATAAATGAAAGAAAGAAGAAGTAGATGGAAAAATGAGAAAGGGCGGGGTGAAGGGGAGAGTGACCGGGTAGTGAAAGGGCGGGAGGGAAGAAAGACGGATGGTATCAAGGACGGAACAAAGAAGGAAGAAAGGAAGGAAGGAGAGCGTGAGAGGAGGAGGAAAAGGAAAGAGAGGAGGGAAAGGGGTGAGGACGGACGAAGGAAGTAAGACAGTGATAGCAGGAGATAAGACAAAGACTGCCCTTTCATGTGACTGGACAGAGGTCGTGAAATTAACTCAATTACACGAACCGATCGACAGATCCGTACATAGAAGTTAGCTGATAGAAAAAGAGGTTATTCACAGTCTCCAAAATCTAAAGCTTATAATAAAAAGCCCACCTTAAGGCTGCCCAGGTCCGTTACTTTGTCTACAACGTTTCTTATGAGTAGTTTTATCGCCCGCCCGCCCGCTAATACCGCGAATACCGGTCAATTCCGTGAAATGTCAGCAGTAGTAGCAGGGTCACCTCCCCAATAGAAACGGACAACAGACTCAAATCTCTTAGCATGGCAGAAACGCTAAGGTGCCGCCCTTCCCTTTTGATGGCAGGTGCATTGCCTCTCCAAGACACACACCATCCACTGATGTACCACGCTTAAAACTGTTTTCTGTGCTGTCAAATTCGTTTTGAGGTAATTGCACGCCGATTTAGAAATGCCATTTCTACAGATGCAAACGTGTATGTTTTCATTTTTTAATTCAAAAGCAGCCTTTGTAATTAGTTGACCAATACTTGGCGAGTATGGACCACGGATTGGTAGTGTTGAATAATTAAGACTTTTCCCTCCCCCCACCCCCACATGATGCTTTGGTTATTTTAAAACATTTGTTTCCTGCCAGAAAGGGCTTTCGTTGTAAAAGGGTTCCCCCCGTTTAACATCATCCAGAGACGAGGTTTCTAAGCGCTAGGTCTGCGGCTTTGCGCACTAGAATTGCAGCTTGTAGAATGGGTTAGTGCTTCGACACCACTGGAAAGTAGTAGCAGCGCTTTAAAACAACCCCCCAAAATGTTATCAATGAATGTAGTGGCATAACGGCAAAATAAAAGGCAACCATCACTGTGTTAATTTGTATTCTCTCGTTTTAGCGCGTGTGAAATACTAGATTTGTAATCACCGATGTGATCCCCGTTGCCTGGACAAGTCAAGAAATACCACACTATGAACATTATATCTTTTCTTTATAGAAAGCGGCACACATCCTATTATTCCCAAAATAGATTTAACGATCATTTGAAGCAAAAAAAAAAAAAAACACAGACAACCCGTCGTCAAATATTACAAGATCGCACTTAATTTGTACATAATCGGGGAGTGTGTTGTCTCTTCTCACCTGGGGCTTTCACGCCCCGGCGCATTTTGTGAACTCCATTTTATTTCGGTCCATTGTGAAATAGGTCTTTCCTGTGTTCATTTTTGGGAGATCATGACATCACTGAATTTATTTCGTGCTGGTTGTCCGTTTATGGGAAGGCGTTAATTTCATTTTAAGTCGCTAAAATATAAATGCGGCGAAGCGTTATTTCTGGGTGAAATTTTCCTAGTAACGAAGCGGAGTAAAACTGGCGTTTACGAAAGTCGCTCAAAGTGCGTGTGAGGAGGAGCGGCGATGACTGAACAAACTCTCCCCCCACAGTCCCTCCCCATCCCCATTCTTTCGGTACAGCCTTTTTCCTTCCACTTTTCGAGCTATTCTTAGTGCAAGGGGCATGAAACAGTCTCCGTTTGAAGTATAAGCAACTTGTAACTCTTTCCTGGTCTCCACTCGCTGCAGATACCGTCCGGTAATCTTTGCGCGAAGTCTGCGCCAGCATTACCGTCCCTGTTCTCGTGCTGTTATCGGACAGCTCCGTACTTTCTTTCGTTTCGATCTTCTTTCTGCTCCGTACTTTCTTTCGTTTAGATCTCCAGGCCTGCCTCTAGCAGCTCCCTTTCACCCGCTTCAATACACCGAGTTTCTTTACATCGCTTCTGAAAAAGTGAAGTCTGATTCGGATTTTACTTGAAAACAGGACACCGAAAAGAGAGCCCCAAAGCACTCCTTCAGAGCCCGACATGTCCTAGAGGACGGGTCCTTTACTCGGGTTGTCTCTCCAGTGACGCAGGGGGTTCTGAGGGGTGACATTGCGGGTATTCCAACCCCCGAAGGTGTTCTAGCCGAGCCGGGAGCACGCTCATGACGGAATTTGTGGTGAGAATTAGACATAGCTGTCAATAGTGCAGAAAGTGCAGGGTCAAATATAGCTACATGTTTCTACCAGAGCGGGGTTGGGGTGGTGGTGGTGTTGGGGGGTTCGGGGCAAGGACATTTTGTAGTTCTGGCTTGAAAGTTCAGCTGTCAGTTACCTATCGTTACTTATTCTTTAAAATATATAGTCTGGGCCTTGGCTCCTCCCAGAGTAGCAACTCACCACATGCGAGTGGCTGATGAGTGTATCATTCTACCTTCTAGAATGTGCTTCTTTTGGAATGCACAAAGGACTATTGTGCACCTGAAAGGTGCCCTGAATCGTCACATTCGATGCTTTAACACTTATATTCATTCTTTACAGACAGTAATACATGCTTTCGACGTATTCGCCTTGTATTGGCAAAGCCAGCAGGTCTGGCTTGAACATGGTAAACAGCATTAATGCATGGAACGCATCCACACATTACTTGTGAATGTTTGCATGCGTGGGCACTTTACAGCCAGTCCTATTGGCTTTGCCAATATTTGTCTTGTTTGCATGGGGTCTCATGACAACCTTGCCACACCACTGCTGGTGACAGTATGAGTCACAGGGCTGTGACTGCGCTAGCAACAGTGCAGTAGTGGGCGAGCAAAGCATCGAGGATGACGAGGCTGTAAGACAGCAGTAGTGGTTAGAGCCAGAGTTACAGTGGAAACTACAGTGCTAGTGACAGTGCCTACGACTACGCTAGCTTTTGACAATGATAATGGTAATAATGATGATCGAAGTGTTGACAGTATGGTGGAGTGCAGTGACAGAGGCCAGTGACAGGCCTGGTGACAGGGCTAATGACAGTACAAAAGGTTAGAGCAGGGGTGTAATGAAGGCCAACCCTTTAGTGGGCCCCCATTCAGCCCAAGGCCAGCAGAGCTCTGGGGGTAGCAGGTTTGGATCCGGCAGACTATAGTTCCCATTCACTTCGGATTGGTGCAGCGAACCCTGCGGCAAGTATGGGATTGGCTGGACAGGCAGTACAAAGAATAGGCAGATGGAAGTCTGGTTGCTACAAGTGCTATGTGAGATTGAACATGTTGTGAATGTCCCGTTGCTTCTTGTGTGATTTTCCCATTCCTTACCATAATTTCCTGTCAACACAGGTGGAGATGTTAAAGCGATGCAGCTGTTGGATACTTCAGTGCCTCAGGTCTACGCTGGAGCAAGAGGCATTACAGATGTGCTGGTTTTGGGACACTCCTATGTGAGGCCCGCAAAGAATTATTATTCTACTGGTGACTACGCATCACAAGCAAAGAAAGACGGATATCATCTGACTTTCTGTGGACAAGGAGGGCTGCGCTTGGCCCATTGGAGAACTACATTGGACAAAATGTTGCCCCGGAGGCTTACGCCTCCAGGGGTGATAATTGTGCATCTGGGAGGCCATGATTTTACGGAGCTAGGTCGGAAAGGCTTCTTTGAGTTGATTGTCTCTGAAATGTGTTGACTCTCAAAGAAGTTCCCAGAGGCCATAATTGCCTGATCCAATATTGTCCCAAGGTTGAGTTGGAGAGGTGGTAAGTCGGTCACAGCTATCAATGAGTCAGTGAAACGGTTGAGCATAAAGATGGGTAAGTTGTTCAGGACAGCTCGTTTTTTGTCAGCCATACCTCATGGGTGCATCAAAGGTGAGCGTTTTTTATTACAAGATGGAGTGCACCTGTCAAAAGAAGGCAATGCAATGTTTCTTGAAAATCTGCTGGCCTGGCTAGGCCAACGTACAGTGTGTGTGGGGGGGCGGGCACGTTGTCGGTAAACTATGCTGGCCTGTGGAGGTTGAAGTCAAGATTGGGGGGACACTTCGGGTCCCTTTACAGCATCCTGTTCATACCAAATTTAACATCAGCGTCTCTGGATCCTCCAAAGGGTGCCGTCAACAGGTAAAAAGGAGGTTGTAGGGGCTCGGGGGGTTCTAGGTGACACACTGTCCTTACCTATCAACCACCCGTGCAGGCAAATTCGGGCACAACCTAGCACAGGCCCTTGGGGATGAGGAACCTGGGTGTAGGGGGAGCCCGCAGTAGGTATCCTAAGAGCAACCGGACCCCTTGCACAAGAACATTCGAGGCCGGAGAGCTCCCAGTATGGAAAAGGGAAGGTGGGGCCCACCCATAAGGAGGGCCCCCATCCTTTGGGATGGAGTAGGTGGAAAAGGAAGGGGCACTAAGCCAGTCTTGATCTCACTCAGAACAGTCATGGAGTTTTTTGTTGGTTGCACAGGAACATACTAGTTATGGTTAGGTGATTCCCATGTACTAGAGTCTGTTAAGGCTAGGTCCCACTTCTAATCAAGATGTAAATAATGTGGTTACTGTGCAAAATGTTATGAAAATGTTTTTGTGTGAAAAATAATAAATATGACCAGGGTCTTACAACCCCTAACTCAAAGAAAATAAGAATTGGGCTCATGACAATGTTTTTGACATTGATGTTGGTTAGGTAATGGTAAGTACTCATGGGACATCGGTGATTCCGTGGCCAGATAAAAGAGGCTCTCCCCCTCAGAAGAGTCGACAATATGGCGGGGAGCCTAGGGCCATGCATGGGACTGGGGCGTGTTCGTCCTGGGTCCGAATGTTAGGGGCAGCGGTTATTGGGTCAGGTCGGGCACTGACCCGGAAGCCTTAAAGTGCTTCTGGTGTAGCGTGGCCCAGACCCCACCCCTATTTAAAGGGCCGCACAGCCGTGAGCAGGTCTCTTGGTTCCTGCTCACTGCTGAGGAGGACGTGGTCGCTTCTCTCCTCCCAAAGCCCACCCCCACAAATCAATCACGCGCTGCTGATGGGCCCCCTCCCATCTCCTTGCCCTACTAGGGAGCCGCACAGGCTAGAGAGGTTTCCCCACCCAAGACCCCTAGAGCAGGGTGCCCAAAGGGGTGCTTGAGGTAGCAGAGGCTGGGCGATGGGGGACCTAGTGATAACAATGTAGTTTTTTGCCTTTTGCAGCGACTTATCAGGATGTATGTATTGTATGTATTGTCATGCTTAACTTTTTCTCTTTAGCATTCAATGTATTGTGTTCTCTTGAGTTGCCGTATTTAAGCTGGGGCGGGTGAAGTCCAGATTGGGGGGACACTTCGGGTCCCATTACGGCATCCTTTACATACCAAATTTAACATCAGCGTCCCTGGAACCTACAAGGGGTGCTGCCAACAGGTCGAAAGGAGGTTGCAGGGATGCGGGGGGGGGGGTTTCTGGGCGGTCGGTGACATGGGGTCCTTACATATCAAACACCCGCGCATGCCCATTCGGGCACAACCTAGCACTGGCCATTGGGGGATGCGTAACCTGTGTGTAGGGGGTGCCTGCGGTCGGGCCCCCTGCACAAGAACCTCTGAGGCAGGAGAGCTCCCCGTAAGGAAGAGGGAAGGTGTGGCACTCCCATAAGGAGGACCCTCATCCTTTGGGACAGAGGAGGTGAAAAAAGAAGGGGCACAGATCTCACTTGATCACACTCGGAACAGTTATGGAGTTTTCTGTTGGTTGCACAGGAACAGACTTGTTATGGTTAGGTGATTCCCAAGTTCTAGAGTCTCTGTTAAGGCTAGGTCTCACTTGTAAACAAGATGCAAATAATGTGGTTACTGTGCAAAATGTTATGAAAATGTTTTTTGTGTGAAAAATAATAAATACGGCCAAGGGTCTTACGACCCCTAACCCAAAGAAAATAAGAATTGGGTTCATGACACTGGTTTTGACATTAATGTTGGTTAGGTAATGGTAAGTACTCATGGGGCATCGATGACTCCCTGGCCATATTAGCCCAAGTCCAATGAATATGTGATATGTAGCAGACTCGAGGGGCCCTCTTCACATTCTCCCGGGGTGGCCATCATTTTGAGTTACTCCACTGGTTAAAGTTCTACTGTCAGTGATAAAGGAACATGATGGTGGCGCCTCTAGCGACAGTGCTTGCAGCAGTGATGGTGACCATGCTGGTGGCAGTGCAGGTGACAAATCAGATGACATTCCTGGTGACAGTGCTGGAGACAGACTTGGTGTCAGTGATATTACTTGCGACAGAGCATGTGACATTGCTGACGATACTGCAGGTTATGGCGTTAATGACAGTGTATGGTCAAAGAATTGATCCCACTATTTTGGTAAATTGTTAATGTTAGATGGCATTGATATATACCCATCATCTTTCTCCTTGGACTATGAGGTCCCTTTACCGAGAGTCAGGGCATGAGCCACATGCCCCTGAAAACAGCGGCCTGCGTTCCCAGAACACACCTAGGAAAACAATAGACTTGTTTCTGATCTTCAACAACTATAAACTGCAAGGTTCAAAACAAAAAAGGTTTAACAGAGTAATACTGCTCCACCTAACCAATCCACATTGTGATGGAAAGAAGCCTGGTGGTGAACAGTGCACAGCATTCACTCGCAGCAGGTCTCTGTAGCTCAGGATTGGGGGAGTAAAGAAGAGCTGCTCCTCTCCTCTAGTCTAACTCCAAGATTATTCACATCTTTAAGAGAGTCGCAGCATAAGCCACAATAACCAGGTCAAACACCTGGGAGGAAATCTGGCCACACAGGCTCCAATTATGAGTGGCCCAATAATTCTGTTACCGGCCCTATCATTGTGTTATGGGAACACCAAAAGCTTTGTGGAGTTTCATCTGCAGATTCCACCTGCTGCAATCATGGGAAACCTCTGACAGGAATACGGCAAGTCCAATTTCTGTATGTTATTTCCCCAAAACTCATGATTTCATTATTTTCTTACCCCCATAATGATCAGAACCCCAGTAATGGTAATTCCACGGCAAATGAATTACAGGAATTATTATGGGCCACTTGTAAGAAAGGCCAGATGTGTCTATCAAATGATGGGTCACTTGGTGATGGGAGGGCTTACTGCTTAATACCCAGACTATTTAAGCTGCTGTGGATCAGTCGATAGAACTTCCGTAAGGAAGAAAAGGCAAGGAAACTGCTTAGTTGTTTCCATTTGTATATATGGGTGGGTTTGGGTCTAAGCTTGTCATGGGAAGTTAAAAGTAGACTTTCCCATTATTGTACAATCATCTATTCAGTCATAAATACGGACGGGAGAAATTGCATCATTTTTTCCATGCTTCACGTAGACTAACAGGATTTATGTGAATTTTACATGGGCAGTCTATTGTGTATACAGTTTATAAAATCATACTTTGAACGTTGTGAGCACAGCACATTCGGCTGTTGTAAACTTCCAGTTTCACAGTTCCTGTGAGACATTTTCTTCTCAAACCAAGTTTCATGCAGTAGGAAATTAAGGCCTAGTCCTAGAACCCAAATTCTGTACATCTCAGCATTATTGATGCCTCCACCTACACACCCACAGTGTTCTCTCACATTGGTGTTCTGAAATTGGCAGTTTTCTATAACCTTCTGCTATTGGTGGCATAGATATTCCCTTGCCCAAGAGCTTATGATTCTGTTAACGTTGACGCAGCAACTTATTTTCCCAGTAACTAGAACAAAAAGAGCAGAAATTTGCACTTTCCTTCTAAGCATCCCAAACATTCAACAGAGCAAACAAAAGCCATCATTGGACTATGCCCATGTTACGTCCACATCACTGGATTATCACTGGTAAAGCCAATGAGTCAAAGTACAGCCAGGGCAAGAGTACTGGAAGAGAAGGACAAGGTTCCTTGGTTTAGGAGAGCTGCAAGACTTAGTCATCCACATGTCCGCAAGGACTTTCCCTCGCACCCTAATTTCTCTGTGTTGCTAGACGTTCTGAGAACCTAAGAAAAGGTATCACAATTGCATGCACTGAGCAGCGATCCCAAATGAACCGCACCTCCCTTATGTTCCAACACTAGTGATTGCAAGAAAGTGATGTGCACACACTATAACCACCCGCTGCTCAAGGGTGTGCCATACGGCCAACAATATAGGAGAACACATATAGCGGTGCACCAACAGAAAGTAACAATGCTTTCACGACAGTCATGTAAATTCAAACGACAGTCATGTAAATTCAAACGTTACACCCAAAAACAAAGCCAAAGTGTTTGTCTTACCACCGTTAACTTCTTTAGTGCATTCATATTATGCATAGCCAATATGCCATGAAACAATTCTCGTAAATGTGTGATCCACCATATAGGGATTTCCATATATGTGTGGAGTCACCGTTCTGTTTCAAACACCAGATGTCATCCACTGTGTTGTAAGAGGAACGGTGGATGGTAACAGTAGCAGCAGCACATAGTGTTGGCACAATAATGAATGGAGGAACAGAGAGAATCAAAAATGGATAAATGGAATGCTTGAATTAATCTCGGCCAATGGTAGTAACTTTAGGGTGTGTTCCAGTCAGGATTTTTTGCCCACAGTGCCTTTCCAGACAGAGATTAAGTATATGCAAATCAGCCTGCAATATCAACAGTTCAGTCTGAACTGTCAAGCCACATTCCCTCTGTCATTTGGTGATTGATGTCATTTACTTTTCCTGTTCTTTTACTATTCAAAGGCCTCAGTCTGGTTGGAGGGTGCATCACAACAAAGTTGTGTTCCTTCGTTTATTTCCTCACTCTCTCCACTTGCTGATCCTGACTGCTTGCTCTTGAAGAATTCCACTATTGGGCTCTGGATTTCTGGTTTTCTTCAATCCTCTGAAGTCTTCGACCAGCAAGGAGGTTTTTTACGCTTTGGCTTTTTCCTTCTGAGAAGGTGGCAGCTTCTTGAAGGCACTTGAGAACCACATATTCCAGTCTGATGGCCTTCTGTGAAATGGCATGAGACCTAGAACGAGGTTCTGTGGTCTGGAGGGACACAGAAATGTGATCATACTTTTCTGAGAGGGGCTACTGTCACCCCATCTGGCTGAGAACTGTCGCTGGTGGCAGAAACAGACTGTAGTGGAAGGAACAGGCCTTTTACCTGTTGACTTGAGTGGGAGAGTTGCCTACTGTCCTTTCCTGATTAAAACCTTCTTCCAGTTCTTCTCACCTAGATACTTTGCTCTATCTGTATCTGACATGGATGACACAGACATATGTGCTCCATAGGAATGAGGCAGGAGAGCATGGAGTATGCATGTGGTGCTTTATATTTATAATCATTATATATATTAGCATATATATTAATAAATATAGATATATTAACACACACACATATATAAAATGTAAATGTCGAAATAATTTGCATTAGTTCCTATAGGATGTTATTTTATTTCCCTGCCTTCAATGTTTTCTTTGGGAGTGTCCTGTGTGACCTGTGAGTGGACAGGTGAAGTGCTTGATTTACTTCAAGACTTGGCTGCAGGACATTTAAACCTCTTTTGACACCTCTGTGGCTGAAGTAACTTTAGTAGTTTGTGATTAGCAATGGGTCTACTGTTTTGTGAGTGTCTGTTTGTATTAGCTTGTACCTCCCTAAATCCCTTCTTAAATTTGTCTAAACCCCTCCCATTTAGGAATAACATTCCCCATTTTCCTGGCACTCCACCTTGTCCCTCCCACATTTACTACTGAAACGAAGACCTATTTATGCAGAAATATCTGCCACGATGCGAGATAGGTGAGCTGGAAGAGGCCGCCTCACTCGGCGATTTGTGAATAGAATTTTGTAGTAGTACTGTAGTAGTATTTTACGTACTGCAAAGTGCAGTTTGTCAGTAGGCCTCAAAGTGCTGGCTGGGCAATGAGTACTGAGTCACAAAAACAACAGCTCTCTGAGTAAAACACGAACAGCTCTGTGTAGCTAAGCTCAATGTAAAGTGCTACAGGGGTGTACTTGACGTTCAATTTGTTGTCCAATACTAAGGATGCCCCAAACATCAGAGGTAAAAGGCCCCACCTGACCATACTGGAGCACGGGAACCGTGTTTGCGTCGTGCCCTCTCTCTCCAAACATTTCCCACAAGCAGCTGCTGTAAAAATGCTCATGTGAGCTCCTGACTGAACGACCACCCAGATCCATAGAAGATACCCCTTCTATCCGAGCCCGGCACTCACAGTGATGACAGGCCTCTTTTAAAAGTTAATTGACCTGGCATTTTCATTTTCCTCTCTTCGTTTGGTTAAGGAATGAGTCTCGTTAAACCTCTGCCAATCTGGCTTGTGTAATCTTTATCTACAGGAGAATTCATCAGAGGATCGGGCCAGCCATATCTATCCGACCTCCATCGACTTGTAAAAACAATATTTGAGATAGCTGCGGCGCTGAGCTCTGGGGGGCGATGGGCTTCATTAATGCAGGGACACTGCAAGGCTCGACTGCAGCACAGAAATCAAATATTTACCCGCTCCACAATCTGCACTCACGGCCTCGCAGGACTACGTGGGATGGGAGCAGGATTCCAGGAAGTGGGGCTGGGGGTCCTCTGCGGCAGCTACTTGCTGCCACTTCATAACATTAACCGAAGACGCCCTGAAATTCCCCACGTGTAGAGCAGATCAGCTCTCAGCCGCTGGGCCTCTTTGGGGACAAATCATGCCATAGGGAGATGTGCTTCCGGTTTGGAATATCATCTTAAAATAAAATAGTGAACTATTTTACAGGGGGAGGCCCAGGGATAAGGGAACATCAATCCATCTATTCGCAGTCTTCTCCAATGAGTAGCTCGTGACCTACCGGTAGCTCTCCAGTTACCTAGAAGCAGCTCTCCTTTGTCCAATCCAGCCTATTCAATGTGAAGCTTTTGCTTGACTGAATTAATATATGTATGCCAGAACTAAGAAATGTCCATTTGAAACAAAAATGTGTGTTATTTCAGAACAGATAGACTGATGGTTGAATTTCCAAAATACTTTTCAAGCTGATAGGTGAATGATAAATCACGTGGGTTGGGGAGGTATATTACTATCATTACCTTGGTGCCATGGGCATTTAAGCTATGGCTGTTCTGTATTACCCGCACAAGGGCATTCTAGTTTGACGAAGCCTTTCTTTAAAATTACTGCTGGCAATCCTGCCTGATGCACTGGAGGTAATTGTACGTAGGGTGGCCACCAACGTAATCTTGTCTGATGTGATCACTATTACAACACTAATGGTATTAGTATCTAGGGATAATTATTATTATTTATAAGTAGCTTTCAGAACAGAAAGGTTGGACACCCCTGATCTATTGCTTTTAAGATGCCTTCCTTGACCCCATCCTTTCATATTTCATTTAATTTCCTTAACTTTGTCCTTTTTATCTTCCCTTCTTTCTCTCCGTGTCTCTCCCAACAGTCCTTTGTTCCATCCTATGCTTTCAAGATGCCTTCCTTGAGCCTATACTTCTTCCCCTTCGAGATCTAGGTGACATGTAACATAATATTATACCACATAGGTAAGTAAATTCTGCTTGACAGGGGTACTGACAGAAGGGAAAGAAGCAATGGAGGTTGAAGGAGGAAGAACAATAAAGAGGAAAGGAAGAAACAAAGGCAAGGAAAATAAATACAAGAGGATGGGATCAAGGAAGGCATCTTAAAAGCAATAGATGGATTTAAGGTTAGAGGAAGGGAGGGAGGCAAGGGTGAAGAAGATACAATGGGAGAGAGTACTGTTGGGAGAGACACAGGGAGAGAAAGAAAGGAAGAGAAAAGGGAGGAGGGAGGTTGAAAATAAGATGGAGAGAAGGATTTGGGGAGAGGATGTAGCCTTATGGCTAGAGCAGTCGACCTCGAAGCTGGGGAACCGGGTTCTAGTCTCGGCAGGGACGCTCAACATCCTGTGGTTCTGGGCAAATCACTTAATCTCCCTGTGCCTAACAAAAATAAATGTGTCCATCTGTAACGAAACTGGTGCTCATGTAAAGCGCTCAGATACTTGATATCTTCGGGTCGAGTTCGCGCTATATAAAACTCAAAAAAAAAAAAAAGGATGGAAGAGAACAGAAAGGGAAGGAGGAAGACAGGAAGGAAGGAAGGAAGAAAGCAGTGGCCGCTCGCTCGGAACGAGGGTGGTGAGGCAGGGGGGATTAAAAAAAAATTACAAAAATGAATTTACCTAATCCGCCGCGCTGCTGCATGACTCTCCCGCCTCTGCACGCCTCTCCTCTGTCTGCTGGAAGCACCGGAAGCACCCAGGCTTCCGGGCTCTCCTAGCCAATCACGACGCTGCAGGAGCAGTGTCGTGATTGTTCTGAGCGTCCTGTTTGGACGCTCAGACAGTGCCTGGGGAGGCTGGCCATGTTCTCCACAGGGCTGTGCAACACAGCCCAATGGAGAACATGCGAAGTGCGCATGACAGTTTGGCTGGCCCTAGAGGGACGGCCAAACTGTCATGTGCACTTAGAGGAGTGAAAACCACTGCTCACCTGCTCTGGCGTCATGGAGCCAGCCCCGCCCAACTCCCGCATAGAAAAAGAAAATGATAATAACGTCATGTTATTATCATTTTCTTTTTTGCACTGTTGAAATAGCAGTAGGGCGACGCTCCTCTGCCTTAGCTGAGGAGCTGCCACTGCAAGAAAGGGAGAGGTAGGAAAGAAAGAACAACAAGTGCTGTAGAGAGGAATGTGCACTGTGATACATTGTCTCCTTAAGGATTTTTGGGGCCCGGGCAAGACATATTTTGGCGGCCCCTGTTTGTAACAACTTTGATTTGTACTACTCATTTTCTGTTACTTAAGACCAAATGAAGTTCACCAAACGTTCAGAAATGGGGTCACACAAAGACAAATTATGTCTTTTCAGAACCCCAAAAATCCTTAAGAGCAACAGAGTCAGAGGTAGAGGTAGGCAGAGAGGGCGACATATAGGGATAGACAGAGTTAAGCTAGAGAGAGAAAGTTCATTTTCTGAGGGGGCTCGTTTCTCGCTCGAGAATCTTTCGGTCTCTCCCCTACTCCCAGGCTCCTCGTGGCTGCCCATCTCTCCTCACCGCCCATGGTGCAATCTCGTGTGTTTTTTAAATGTCTGCATCTCCTGCTCTCGAGTTACAGCGGGGACAGCACATGTGGATCTTTTACGTGAAATGATCCGTGCCACTGCACCAGGGTCAGCAGTGCGAGGCCCTTTCTGTCTCCGCATCCATCACCCCAGCATCTTCAGCCAGACATTAACGATTGGGGGGAAGGCAATAGGGAGGGGGATACTTTTTTGCGGAAACTTGTAAAAAAAAGTTATGTATCAAATCTCTAATAACTGATTCATAATTCATGCATTTTGTGTAGCTTGCTTCAGAGATGCTCAAATAACAAAGGCGCCCGGTCTGCAGTTTCCTCGGGGCATTCAGCGGGTCACAGCTCCATCCGAAAGACAAGCCCAGGTCCCACGAGCTCACTGCGGCTTTCCCCGAAACATCTCTGCGCAGCTTTCCTGCTGGAGGACCCCACTCCTGGGGCATCCACGTGGCGAGGGAGCAGACCCAACCCACCTGCCTTTTACGATTTATTACAAACACCTGCTATTTGAAACATGTCATCAAAGCTATCTGTTTCTGCATTCATTCAGACCTCTACAAAACAGCTGCGCTACATCGATGTGCGTAGCGTCTAGATATTACACAACGCGTATGTTTTATGATCATATCTTTAAACTCAAGACTCGCAATGAGTCTCACATACCAAGCAAAGATTCCAGTACATGTACCAAACCCAGATCCATACAGTAGACGTCACGCCGCCTCTTACTAAACTACACACTACAGCATTACCATTGTAGGGAGCGAGCTGAGCTCCTCTCAGGACACTACAAACAACCCCTGATCATACGCTGCAGCATTCCTATTATATGGACCAACCCAGCTCCTCGCAGGACACTACAAATAACCCCATATCACACACTGCAGCATTTGCATTTATTATATGGACCAACCCAGCTCCCCTCAGTACACTACAACTATCCCCTGATCACACACTGCAGCATTTGCATTCCTATTATATGGACCAATCCAGCTCCCCCAGTGCACAACAAACAAGCCCAGATCGCACGCTTCAGCATTACTAGTGTATGGACCAACACAGCTCCCCTCAGTGCACTACAAACAACCTCTGATCACACACTGCAGCATTCCTATTATATGGACTAACCCAGCTCCTCTCAGTACACTACAAATAACCCCCGATTACACACTGCAGCATTCCAATTATATGTACCAACCCAGCTCCCATCAGTACACTACAAATATCCCCATATCACACACTGCAGCCTTCTGATTGTAGGTGCCAAGCCAGCTTCCCTCAGTACACTACAAACAAACCCTGATCACACATCGCAGCATTCCCATTATATTCACCAGCCCAGCTCCTCTCAGTGTTCACCGACCGTAGTGCCAGTCTGAACATTCTCTTACCAAAGATGTCCAGCCTCTTGGATTCCCTACCAGTGGGGTGGTAGGGAACGCGCTAGGGTGAATGTGGGATGAGGAAGCTTGGACCACTAAGCTCTCCGGGGTGGGTTGCTGAGTGAGGTAACTGGGATCCCCAGGAGAGAGGCGATGGCAGTGGGAAATCTACCTATTCACAGGAGCCCCTATACATGGCTTAGACCAGGTTCCAAAAAAGACATCCGTAAGTGCTTCCTTGAATGAGATTTGGTGTTCTGAAGAGGTCACTCCCCACTGAAGCACCTCTGTCAAGATGTTATTCTTGACTGCCACTGAGGGCAGGTTAAGGTCTGGGCCTCAGCCTCGCTCTGCACTACCATAGCAAAAAAGGCTCCTTCATCCGTGGCCACAGTAGAAAGGGAAACCAGGCCAGTGTCAGGTGAGGTGTCCAACCCACTGGCCTTACACAGTTCCTCATACCAGTTGTTCTCCTCAACTGGATAATTTCCATAAGGGTCCATAGACCCCTCCCAAACGCCTCCCTCACCAGGCCTATCCATTAAATATGGCACTGACTCTGCCCCAGGAAGGATGTCCTCGGTCGGCGCTGGACTCGTCGTTGGGCAACGCCCATACAGCTCTGTGTAGGAGTCGGGAACGACGATGGGGATGGCGCCGGGGGCGTCGGCACTGGAGCGAGTGCCAAGGAAGGTCTCGTCACACCAGCAGCTTTGCACCGGATCCAGCGAGGGATCATTTGGGCCCAACTTGTGCCAAAGGCGAACCCGCCGGCGTGGTCCCAGTAGGGGCTCTTCCCGCGATCTAAGGCACTCCAGAGGGGCCGGGTCACCCAAAGATGAGGTACATGGCCTCATAAAATTCATTCAGCTGGACAGCGGGTCACTCTGTCTCTGGGAAAATCTGGGAAGCGTGGAGCGGACCCAGTTCAGGCCCCGCCAACTCACGGGGCCTGGAGTGCCAACACTCCCTTGTCTCATCGGACGACTTCGATGGATGCAGGGAAGTCGAAGAGTGTTTGGACTTCTTCGACTTCTTGTGCTTGTGGGACTTCCCCGATGACTTCGAGTGTGACGGGGAATGTCGGGAGGGGCTCCACGAACGGTCCCGGGACCACCCACATGAACAAGTCCTTCAGCATCGTGGAGTTCACCGACATAGGGTTGCGAGGAGCTTGAGGGATTGCTCCCTCAGCACATTCGAGTGCATGGTGCAGCAGTCCTCACATGCCTTGGAGTAGTGTCCTGGCTCCAAGCACCACAAACACACCAAGTGGGCGTCTAACATTGACATTTGCCTATGACAGGCCCCACATGGTTTGAAACCAGCCGGTTTCTTGAGTGACATCCTCATAACCAGGAGATGAAATCTCAGAAAAAAAGGTTGACATTAAGTTGAAAAAGGCCAGTCAAGAAGTGACTGAGGGGTAGCTCAATATGGATCAGTGATATCTGACACGGAAAGGAAAGAACTGTGGTCTGTGTGCCGAGGTGGTGCCTATATAGGTGCCGACGATGCAGACGCAGAGCCAAACGACACCACTTACTGGCGCTCAGGGATACTGTTAGAAAATCTTCAGGATCCAGTCTGACTCCTGGGCATATTCAAAGGTAAGGAATCTGCAGCTAGACGTCTCTATCAGATAGTGCTTGCAGCATGATTTATAGTGCAGAGACAGGTCTTTTCACTTTTATCCTTCAAGACAGTGGCGGCTCCTCCGCTAAGGCGGAGGAGCATCGCCCAACTGCTCAAAAGGGAAAATAAAATGATAATAACATACTGTTATTATCATTTTATTTTCTCTCTTGCAGTTAGTGGTGGGGCGGGGCGGGGCAGGGTTGGCCTGGCAGGGGAGGAGTGGTGTGCACTCCCAAAGTGCGCATGAACTGTTTGGCCGGCCCTCTGGGGCCGTAATGCCTTCTTACATTTCTCTTGGTAATATATACCATTTCATGAAAACGCACAATTTTCGTGGAAAAGGTATTTTGTCATTTTGGAATTTCTCCACCGAATACACTGACATCAAGGTTCTCCTGATCTAAAAAAAAGGGAAACATCTACCATGTAAATGCAAGGCAAAAGCACTGTTTTTGTACTTCCACCAGTCATAATCCAGAAACCAATTCTGAAACACAGACATGGTAACCACTTTCCACTGCGTCTGCTCTCCAGGATGTTGGAGTATTCTGTACACCTTTTATGAATTGAACTTACGCCTTAAAATGATTGTGGTGCTTTAGACAGATAACCTTGTCCTGATGAGACCCTTCAATCCACTACCGGGTCAAAATGTTGACAGTCCACCCTCGATAACAGGATCCATACTGTCTGGACCTTTGACATTAATCCTGGGAGTTGTTTAATCGTTTTTACACAATTCTATATATATATGTGTTTTGCATTGTCTGCACTAGTTACACATATTATATTGCACCTGTACATTTGATATATAAATTAAGATTTTACAAAAAAGAAAAAGATGTTTTGGATGTTCTTTGAGGAATCATTTTATGACTGTTATTACAATTGACACTAAGTAATCTTTTTATTGTTTCCATTACCATTAGGATGAGTAAGGATGCAATCAGTCCTACAGGACCACTGCTATCTTTATTAAAATTACCCTGGTCCTGGTGGGCATATGGGTTAGTCCTTTTAATATTATTGTAATAAACAGCATTTGTGCATGCAACGCATATAAGCAGCATTTATGCATGTCTGTGTTCGCATGCGTCGGCATATTAAATCCAGGCCTATTGGCCTTGCCGATGCTTGTTTCAAGAGCACAGAAATCCTTTAGATCTGCTCCTGGTCGTGTCATGTTTTAAGTCTACCCGAACATAAATAACATGCTTTTTGTTACCAACGCTGACAAAGCCAAAATGTTTGGCAGATTTTTTTGCTTGTGTGTTTTTGTTGTAATTACTGTATGTTGCAGTGTGACATGATTGTATGTATGCACCACAGACAATTCAGAGGTACTCTTACACACAACGATAATGAGCATTCACATGTGCAGCGTTCATGAAAGGTTCAAGCCCACACCTTGTTGACTCCCAAATATACAAATATTCCTTGTACTAACTTAAGTTAAACTTGAGATAAGGTCGACAGGGGTGCAAAAGTGGCTACCTTAAATTTAGCTGCCATCCTGTCACCCTCCTCCAGTTATAACAGCCACTCCACCATACTTTTATCTTCTACTCCACCTGCGGGGGGGGGGGTCAGGGGAGGGAGAACAAAACGTTCCCTGCCTTGCCCAAGGGTTGTAGGGTGCTTGTTATCACACTCACCCCATGAACTGCCCAAGTGCAGAGGGTTTTGCTCAACATTCTCCACCTTGCCAAAGGGTGGGAGGTGATTTTAGCCCCTCCCCTCCACATCCCATGTAGTGTCAAGTGTACACATCCCATGTAGTGTCAAGTGTAATGGCCAACACCTCCCCCCCCCCACTTTGCTTATTGGCAAAAGGAACTAGAATTGTCTCACACGCTTTCCCACCATGCCCTAAGTGCAAAGTACACCCAAAGAAATGACCCTTCACCTTGTCCAAGGATAAGGGGGTGCAGCTTTGCTCCTCCTCTCATCTTTGCCTAAGGGAGGAGGGCTGACAATACGTAGCAATACCCCTATCTTGCCAAAGGGATGGGGTATACCATAGACCCTCCCACTCCTTGCTCAAGGGTGAGGGGACAATACTTAACAACACTCCTACTTTGCCCAATGGTTTGGGGTGAGGTTCCTTTGTGCCCTTATCATCCCTGAGGATGAGAGGGCTAAATTTGAGTAGCCCACAGCAGCTAACAAATGCTGCACTCTGAATGGCTGGCCTGCTACCCTGTTTGAGAAATGCGAGTTTAAACTCCTGACATATCTTAATCATGATTTTACTGAGAGAGAAGGAGGGTTGTGACAGCTTATAGCTGTCCCGCAGCAATGTTTACTAAGGAGCACTGGGGAGGGGACAAGCTTTGAGATGCCCCAGGCCAATTAAATCTAGCTACATGTGCATTGGGCAAGGTGGGGGAAAGGAGGTGAAGGTACCTACTTGCCATTGGGCAAGGTAGGGTTTTTTGGTAAATATAGCACACTTCGTTCTTGGGCAAGTACAAATTCCCTGGCCTAGACCTACCACCTAATCATCCCTGTTTCCCTGTTCAATTTCTGACCATGAAACTGATGGCAACCCAAAAACACTAAACCTTCAGATCTTTCAAAAATTCTTATTGAGAACCTAAAGCTTGAACTCAGCTCTTTTTCTGCCAACTTCACATTCAATGTCATCACCCTTCTAAATGACTTCTTTAAAATCATTGAACATCGATGCTCCAACCAAAACTGCAAGTGCAAGACAAATCCTACAACAGTCTGGCACTCCAATAAGCTCATCAGCAACAAATGCTCCAGCCACAGAGCAAAGAAAATAGAAGAAAAACAGAAATCCATTCTACATGCAGACAACTCATCACATCAGCCAAAACAAAGTACTATACCAACACCATCAATGAAGCTGCCAACAAAAGCAGAACGCTCTTAAAGACAATTAAGCACTGAGTCTGTCCCCTGCCTGACCCTCCAATCCCACACTCCACAGACAATTGCAATGCCTTCAACCGTTTTTTCATTGAATAAATGCAGCAGATCCGACACCCCATCAACAACATAAAAACTGCTACTCCTTTTAGCATTCCACAGTGGTCATCTTTCGAATCCCTATCTCTCATAGATCTTGCATACATACTCAACTCCCTCACAGTTACTGCCTATAAAGTAATACCTTATCCATGCCCTTCATCAAACCTCTCTCTGGAGAAGGACTCTCACCCCTACTCACCATTGTCAATGCCTCCCCCAATCAAGACAATTTCCCAGAGCTCACAAATCAAGCCAGACCCTCCAACTTCTAACAAGACCTACACTAAATCAACTACAGGACCATCACTCACCTACTCGTCATCGTCAAAATCAATGAAAAAACAGTCTTAGCTCAACTGCAAGATTGCATCAATGCCAACCATCTCCTGCACGACTAGCAATCTGGCTTCATGTTCCACAGCAGTACAGTGACATCTACCTTACACATCATAGACAATGCTCTCCTGACCACAGATAAAGAGGACCTATGCATCCTACAATTTCTGGACCTCACAGCTGCCTTTGGCACAGTCAACCATCTCATCCTTATCTGCAACCCTAAAGTCTTAAATAGGATTCACTGACAATGACCTTCAATGGCTCTCCTCCTACCTTTCCAACTAACACCACTTCATTCACATGGCAGCCTCCAGGCCCTAGAAGATCCCTATTACTTGTGGAAACAGCCAGGGGTTCATACTGTCCCCTGTCATCTTCAACTTCTACATGGTGCCCAACAATAACAGCATCAAAATTGTTCACCTCAATATCAACCATTCACAACTCTCATTGAAAGTCTCCTCCAATCCAGACATCCAACGCTTCAAAACTGCCTGCACCTCATCCAGTACTGGATATCCAGCATCTACTAGAAGCTCAATCCCACCAAGACATAATTCCTGTTATTTGCCAAGAAAAACAAGCAAGAAATAGTACAAACCTGGCTCAATCACATGATCTTTGATGGCTTTGAGCCCAACCTTCACCTAATGCCCAGTCATTTGGATTCAGCCTGCATACTAACCTCACCCTCATAACCATACTGCTAAGAAAACAGATATGGCCCGATACCAGCTCTATTTGAAGAAGAAGTGAAATTAATCCCCCCAGAAAGTGACTTCAGAATTGGAGATCAAGCCCTTTTACTCTTGCACCTGGATGGTGGAAATGTCTTGCTCCACGGCCTCCCAGACTCCCCACTGGCATCCTAAATGCAGCAGCACATCTCATCCAGGACCTAAACAAATATGATCACATCATCCCCATCTTGATGGAACTTCACTGAATCCCCTTGCCAGTCTGCATCATTTTCAAAACCAGTTGCATTATTAACAAAGCCATCAGAAACTGCACCCCAGTTTGGCTGACAAGCTCGCCGTCTCGGACGGCTCTCAGCACACCAGCAGCCAAGACACTATTAGACAGGAGACAAACAAGGGTATACAAGAAAAAAAGGGAACATGCTTTTTTCAACAATGCACTGAGGATGTGGCACAGCATCCCTGTATTTATCAGGACCACCCAAACCTACTCCAATTCAGGAAATAATTAAATATTCACCTCTTTAAAGAACACTACATCATGATGCAGTAACATCCCACAAACCAGCTGTTATCATTTGGATGAAGAGGACTAACTGGAGACAGGTTCTGATGATATTCCAATATTCTCCTCCCTAAGAGAGCAGACCAGTTAACGCAGATATTTAGGCCCACTTCAAAAACTGTAGCACGGGGAAAAGGGGGTAAGTGATTGTGGACAGAGGGAAGACAACACTACAGCCTCAGATCATCTAGATTCAGAGAGGCAGGAAAACAGAAAATATTCCAGTGCACGTTAATTCAGCCAATTTGAACACAGTACTCTCAAGTAGTAAAGACTTACCCCATGCTCCAGATAGCAGTCCGTTATCAAAACCCAGACAGTACCAGGAGACCCTTTGTGAGTTCGGGAGCACAGGAGGCAGCAGTGAACAACATGCAATGGAAACACAAGTTGAGAAAGGGACTCCAAGAGTGTCGCAAAACCTACAGATAGAAAACATGAACAGTGAAGGAAAAATCAGCAATGGTGTACGCTCACGAACAGTGAACAAAATGAGAGAGCTGGGACCTTACAACACAGTAATTTGGGAGGCACAGACTAATTTTCACTGTTGCTATTTAAGATTACCTGGAAGTACCAGCCCTATCCTATGGACTGGGAGGATGTACCTGATTGGGTCTTGTTTTCAGGCTGCACTGCCAGTCCCTTCTTCTCAAATCTGGCAACCACAGGCTCGTTTGCCACTGCTTTCAATCTCACCCAATTCTATATTGTCTATGAGCGGCTGTCTTTCTGTGTTACTCTCTTTTTTCTAGTCTCAGAGACTATGACTACCTGTCTTTTGCTACCTCTCCAATCACTTGTTAACTTTATCCTTGCCTTTGATCCTGTACCGTGCTCCATTGATTCTTGGATAGGTTAGTGCTGTACAAATATGAGATACATACATCAACACTTTTAAAGTATAATGTCACAGGTGTTTGAGAACATTGCAGAGGGATTAAACATTTTTTTCCAGCTGACCATCGTTTAGACGGGGGTGGGGTGGGGTGGGGGGGGGTTTAAAGATTTACTGTGCCATCCCCCTCCTGCCACTGAAGAAGGTGCTGAGAGACAATTTTCCAAAACATCGGCCAGTTGTCAAAGAAATTACAATGTTGCGGAATTGCAATTTCGTGGGCAAGGTGAGGGTAATGCATTTACATCCCTCTCCCAATGGAAGGTGGTGGACATACACTATCCCCACCTTCATCATGGGGGTTGGGAGTTGTCTATGTCCTCTTCGCCCCCACCTTGTCTAAGGGTGTCTGTGTTGAGAAAGAATGGTCAAAGGCTCAAGTTTCTATACCTAAGTGTTCAAGAACAGCAAGCACCACCAACAGCGTGAGGAGATCAAAACGCAGGAGACCACCTCATAGCCCCACTTTGCTATCCCCTTGAGACACAACTGATAACTGCATGATCTTGACATGAGAAAACATGCAGCTGAGCCAGCCTGGGGATGGAGAGCATGCCTAGTGGACCCAGTTCATCCGTATCAGCATGATTTTATTTTCTACGGGGGACTTAACTTACACCAGCAGGCGCCAGGTTTAAAGCACCTACTCAGCAACTTATTTGTTCAGAGAATTTTTTTTTCCTAAAGTTGGAGTTTGTCTTCTCTGAACAAAACATAAATGGCCAAATGCACAGGGAGGTTTCTTACTATTCGGGGCCATTCTGCATGTTCCCTGTCAGTTCCTGCCATGCCTTGCATGAGTGATGGTTGTTTTTCGCTTCAAAAGAGCAGGACTACTGTCACTGTGACCTGGCAGCTCCATGGTGGACTGGCCACCAGGTCAAAGGTTTTACTGCACAGCAGATGCTTCACCAGTGTAAACTTGGTGCTTCCACTGATTCTAGCTTTGGGAACCGTAACTTTGATAGTGTGCAAGAACTGCCAATTTTCTGCACAGTTCCCACTCTGCTAAACTCTCTATAGAGCCCTAACTCCCTTCATATTCCATGTGGAGAATGTCCATGGTCACATTTAAGGGGTTTCTAAAGGAACGAACAAACTGCACACTGGCCAGCTCTCAGGAAACTCTTTGGACCTTAACAGAGTTCAGCATCAATCCCTTGCTCCCTTTATGAAATGATGACCACCCTGCCTGGATTAACAAACGGTCTGAGAAAAAAAAACACAAATACAAGTGTAGCTTTGTTAAGACTAGGGAGTTCCCTAACCCTAAATGCGAGGTAGCTAGTGGACCTGACCTTAGGCCAAAGAAATAATGCGACGGCCCAGTCCAAAGGTATCAAATTTTAAAGGGAGGATCTCCTATCAGAGTCTCCTACCCTGGGGTTAAAGGAACTTAAATGGTTCAGCCAAAAGACACTGAAAAAGGTACCTGAGGATAAGTGTGAAATAATGTGCCACCCAGAAATATTCTCTGTGAACATTCTGCACCAAAGTAAAGGTTTATTTCGGTCTATTGTAACCCCGAACCCTAACTGCACACCAAGAATGGTTCAGGGGCCATAGGGGTATTAAGAACTGTCTAAGTTAGCTAACAGAACTGTTGAAAATCAGATCTAAATATTATTTATGGGAATTTGTGTAATGTCGTTAAAAAAAATATGCAAATGAAACATAAAACTATGGCTGCACTGAAACACTGCCCCAAATCTGAGCAATCTGGACTGTGCAACCCTCTGGAATCCGTGGCTGCTTGTGGACTCCCATGAAAACAAAGCTCAGCACCAATGACACAACGGTAGCATCAGTAGTGTCGGACTGTCCTCGGATAGCACTGGCCCTTTTTATCCTCCAAAGCCCCAAAGACAGGACAGGCCTATTTCCATGCGGGGACACCGTGTGGCTGGAAATAACTTTTCTGGCTCGTATCCCACCACCTAAATCTGACTATTCTGACTTTCTATCCACAGAATGCGAAAGGACATGGAGACCGGGTGCAAATCTGCATGGAGGGGAGTCACCAAAACTGGAATAAATGTTGACAAATGGGCGTGGGAAGACCGGAGTAAGGGAGGGAGATAGAGAACGAATGGGACAGCAGAGGCTTTGGCTGGCAGGGAGAAGCCTTCTGTTCTTTCTCGTAGCATACGATGGGGTCAGGCAAGGGCAGAGGCTAGGCTGATTTTGCAGCCTGAGCCTCGTGAGATTTTACCAACTGGATTTTTTGTGTACGTTCAATTTAAGCTCGGTGCTCTTGCAACTAGGAAATCCAAGTGCAGGAGCTCCGGGACAGCTGTAATCGGGCCGAGTGGTATTCCACCACAGAACACCGCTCCACTATACTTATAATCAGGGCCACTGGAATTATGGGGCAGGGGATGGCCAAATTACGTGGCAGGGTTGAGTTAATTATAAGGCAAGAAAAGGCAAAATATGCGGCGTAATTACCTATTTTGTGATAGTAATACTATATTGTTTTGCAATTTTTATGCTTGTTAACACTGCATGGGCGTTCGTTGCACCTCATTCGTTTAAAACCCAGACACACCAATAAGCAACGGAAAGGTGGCCAGTCAATCTTTTCAAAAGGCTGTCCACTGCGCAGCAACACGTGTTGCTGCGTTGTTAGTAACTTTTGAACCGTTCAACCTAAAAACGAATTTTTTTTTTTGTTAAAATCTGCAGATTATGCAGCAGATGATGGATTATGTGGCAAATGCGGCAAATCTATAAATATGCATATAACGCTTCTACCGCACAATCGCATAATTCCAGTGGCCCTGCTTATAATTAGGACCTAAAAGGGGAACTTTTTGGAATAAACAGAATGAGCCATGGTCCAGCTCACAAACCACAAAAGAGACACCCAAATTCTGAAGCTATTCCTTAGAATATCTTTTGCGCAGTCAGTAACAGACACTTCCAAATTTTGTTGTTCTTACAAATTAAAGACGTAGGAAAGGTGAAGTGCTTTCTGCACTCAGACAAAACAGCATTTTCACATATGGAGCACACTCCATATAATGAAAGAATGAATGAGCAGGTTTTGTAAAGTGTGCAGTTTACTCGGTGTCCCAGCGCGAAGAACTGCAGGTATGGGTAACAAACCAGTAAAGAAAAAGAGTACCGTCCTGAAGACCACATTAACCAAAAGGAAAGTGCCAGGTTTTCAGACGCCTACAGAAAACAGATGCAGAAGACAGAGTCCGCAATTCAAGGGGGTGCTGGCTCCATGCCTTTGAGACCAAGAATGAGAAGGAGTACCCTCCCTTCCTCATGCGCCCGATCAGCGGCACTGCCAAGAAGGCTGCCTTCCCCGAACGCAATGTCCTCGATCAACAACCTTTCCGTGAGATAACTTGGACTCGCAAGAAAAAGTGTGCGATGGACCAACACTAAAGATTTAAAAATAATCTGCTTGTTTATGGGCGGCCAGTGGAGAGATCTTAGATTTGGGGAGATCAGGGTATGCCTAGGAAGTTTCAAGAAATCAAGGTATGAATCACCGTCTTCCTATAGTGAAGAGGATACAGAAACAGAAATGTCTTCATGGTGTGAAGCAACCCAAAGCAGACACCAACAACAGCTGAAACCTGTGGTTGAAAATAGAGCTGGATATTAAATTTGACTGCCAAGTTTTTGCCACTAAGGAAGGAGGTGGGGGAGCCGGGAGGGATACAAAGGACATTATAGGGTCCTTCCATTAAAATTTGGTGCCACTATTGTTCAGCACTCCATTTCTCTCTAACTGGGTTCACCCTAAACAAACAAGTTACTTACCTTCAGTAATGTTCTTTCCGGTGAATACTCTATTGAACCACAGATTTCCTATAAGACTGGATCCCAAGGTGACATCAGGGCCACAATATAACTACCACCACCGCACACTGACATCAGTTTCTTTCTGATATCTGTCCTCGCTGTCAAAGGCAAAGCCCTTAGTAATCAGATTGTGCCAGTGTGCAGATGGAATCCTTTTAGTATGGACAAGAGTAGTCCATTCCACAAAAAGGGGTGGAGGGTGGGTCGGTGAGGAATATGCAGTTCGATAGAGTGTTACGGAAGAGCCAGAAATTGCGTTACCGAAGGTAAGTGAATTCTTCTGGTGCATATGTCTAATCATAAATAGGGCTACCGGTTTTATGGTATTTATTTTTTTAACATTTCGTCTGTATTTATCCATATTTAATTTTTGGCAATTTTATCTGTATTTATCCATATTTATTTTGTGTTTTGCTTATAAATGTAGTTGTAAAACTGTACATTTCCATATTTATTTAAATGATAGAAGCTCCATCATACTTTGATGTCTGTCGTGTTTTAGCTATTTAAGTTGCCAAATATTACTTAACAGTACATCCACTGGCAAATGTTAGCATTATACCACAAATGTATGTTGACAAATGCAGTTATTTAAAGAAATTTCATCCCGTTTTTTAATTTCCCATGCTGTCCATGTGCTCAGCTGTTGGGCTAAATTCATGAAAGGCAGCACGAAGAGTCACTGAAAAGAAGCACATTTTCTGTATTTATCCATTTAAAAAAATAAATGCAGACAGAATACACATTGTTTTCTGTCTGTATTTATCTATAAAAATCCGTAAAAACGGAAAACAGGGAGCCCTAATCATAAATCGCTCAGCTTGTAAATAGTCTCCAAAGCAGTACATTCCCAGGTGGTGGGTTTGTGGAATGGCTCAGACCAGGAAGTCCTGCAGGACCTAACCGGCAAAATATCCCTCCCACCAGACTTGGTTATCCAAACAGTAGTGCTTCGTGAACGTGTGGACTGACACCAAGGTCTCAGCGAGGCAGATGTCCAAAACAGTACAGTGGTAGCAGCTTTGACTCAGGGGGAGTGAGCTCGTAGGACTTCCAGAGGCTGTTTCTTGGTCACATCATAGCAGAGAACAATCCATCAGGAGGTGGTCTGTTTCAGCAATGCTCTTCTTTTCTTCACCCCAGAGAAACTCACAAAGAGCTTATCATCCACTCGGTGATCCTTGGTGCCATCAATGTAGAAACACAGCTCTTTTAAGGTCTAGGTGATGGGGCCCCTCTTCTTCCTTGGAGAAATGAGGAGGAGAGAAGAACATTGGCATAAAAATGGACTGCCCAATGTCAGAAAGTGTTACAATCTCTGGGAGGAATGGTGCCTTGATCCTTAGAACCAATTTGCCAGGAAGAAAGTGGTTTACCGTTTGTGGCCAGAAAGCGCTTGCAGCTCCCTCACACGACAAGCTCTGTTTGCAATGAGGTATCGTAGGAATCTGGCTCCTTATATACTATACCAAATTAAGGTATAGTGTGCACAGAGTCCAGTGGATCCCCAAAGGTAGGCAGAGGCTAAAGTAGATAATACCTTACTCTCAATTTGTGGTGGTGTGGGCGAGCAGCAAGGCTTTAGCAGAGAGTAGTGTTAAGCATTTATTGTATACACTCAGGCAAGAAATTATGTCACACACTCAAAGACTGAACTCAGACCAATTAGTTTGTATAAAAATATTATTTAGTTGTATTTTATTTCTAGGACCAAACCAGGCCTGGTACAGGTAAGTGTAATAGTACTTTGCAAGAATAATGCAGTTGAATGCAATTGGATTGGTTACAGGTAAGTCACTGGTTCATAAACTATTGAAATTACCTTTTAGTTACTTTTGAAATTACTTCTTAAGTTACTTTACAGATTACTTTTCTTACTCAGTGTGGTATACCTAGATACCACACTGGGAGTATTTCCTAGTTAAAGGTAAGTAATGCAATTTGTTATCAAAGCACACGTATGATTTTTCATAGAATTTCCAACTCCACACTTAGTACTTTTTTACAAGAAAAGCAGTCAATGCAATCCAATGGGAGGGAATGAAGTTATTGGTTTACAGGTAAGTACTTGGTTTTGGGAAATAGGTTTCTGGGGTTAGAACAAGGGTTCCCCCAGAGTCAAGGATGCACTCTCAAAGCACCCTCAGTGGCACTAGAGCGGCCGGGTGCAGAGTGCTGAGGCCCAATGTTATCCAATGGGGGATAAGGGGCTTCCGGTTGGTAGCTGATCACAAGCAGGCCACAAGGTTGTGGGAGCAAATCTCCTGGAATTAAGCTCAGGGAAAAGGGGGGGTTAACGTTAGCACCCAAAGTACATCCACAATGGCACAGGGGTGGCCGTGTGCAGGGTGCTGTTTTGGCGCCGGGTGCCCTGTTGTTTTCAGTGGGGATTCACCGGTTGCAACAAACACTGCAGGCTCAGGGACGAAGATCTTCTGGAGGTGACTACCGGTTCGAGAGGTAAGTTGGGATGTCGAGGGATGCCGGGACACCGTTGGTTGGGCCACCCAAGGGCGTGGGGTGTCGGGTGCAGGTGGGGTGTCGGGTGCAGGTGTGTGTGTTGGCATCGGGTTTTCCTTACCGGCTCTGGTCACGGTCGGGGGGATCCTCCAGAAAGCGGCTGCAGGCGTCATCGGGAGACTTGAGGCAGGTCAGGGTTCACCTGATCCCAGATCAGGATCACCGGGGAGACTTCCTCGTGGTGTTGGTCTACTCTAACTCGGGCCGTGGGCGTCAAATGCAGAGGAGTGGTGCAGACTTGCAGATTTGGCAGGAGCCAGAGTTGGCCATAAGCCTCACTCTGGTTGGCTGGGTCCCCCCATCTGCAAGATGGCAGGGACTGAGAGTTGTGCTGCACCTCGCCACCCCCACCTGAGGGATGGGGTTGGCAAAGGTGGGCACACCTCTCCTCCTATCTTGGTTTTCCAGCCGATTCTTCCGCCCAAAGTAGGGGTCAGAACTGGTAGGGGCCAGTTGCTGGGAGCAGTTTGAGTTTGAGTAGCTGTGCGCTCTAACAAATACCACATTTCATTTCATTTCATTTCAACAAAGGGCTGGGTCAGCTTACAAAGGCAGCAAGCCTTTGAAGCTTCCCCTTCGTGGACCCTGCCCATCCTGGGGGAGGACGCTTGGCACTCAACCCAGGATGTGCTTTGTTTCAGGACGCCGAGAGCGGCAGGCTCTCGACCCAGGGGCCAGAAACATGTCTGGTGGTGGCAGCTGGCGAGCAGCCAGTTCCAGAGGCATAAAGCCTCTTGGCACAAGACCCACAACCCCAGCCGCCCGGCTTCTTGCAGGCTCTCGACCCAGGGGTCCAGAAACATGTCTGGTGGTGGCAGCTGGCGAGCAGCCACTCAGCCAGGACACTAGAGTCAGGGCGTTTTTCAGGGGCATCTCTAAGATGCCCTCTGAGTGCACTTTTCATTAAATCCCACACTGGCATCAATGTGGGTTTAATGTGTTGAGAAGTTTGATATCAAACTTCCCAGTTTTCAGTAATGTCATTATGGTGCTGTGGAGTTCGTAATGGTAAACTCCCATACCATACCATATTCACTTTATGGCATTATTGCACTTACAATGTCTAAGAATGGACTTAGACACAGTAGGGGTACAGGGCTCATGCACCTGTACCCTCACTAGTGGCATAGTGCACCCCGCTAGAGGGGTGGCTGACCTATGCCATAGGCAGGGGGTTGTAGGCATGGCACACAGGGATGTGTACCATGTTGACTCTTCACTTTGTTCTGCACCAAAACACTCAGCCTGCAATGGCAGTGTGTGTGTTAGGGTACAGAACCTCTAAGGGTGGCACAGTAAGTGCTGCAGCCCTTAGAGGCCTTCCATGGTCACAGAGCCCTTGGTACCTATGGTACCTTTTTCAAGGGACTAACATGTGGCCAGAGAGTTGCCAATTTGGGTGTGCAACAGTACAGATTTAGGGAAAGATCATAGGCCCTGGGTACCTGGTTGGCAGGAACCCACGGCACACTTAGTCAAAGAGCATCAACATCAGGCAAAAAGTGGGGGGCAACTATGCAAAAGGGGCACTTTCCTACAGGTATGCTGTCTTCAAAGTGAGCAATCTCATGGAGCAGCTATGCATAGTTTTGAATGGAGTGCTCATTAGGAATGTAAGAACCAGATTAAGGTCACAGTGGTGCATCACAAAGGGTTTTGGCAGGAACATATAGACCAGCCCTTTAAAAATCTCATCACAGGGTGTGATTTTAACAAAAACTGGTTTTGCTGGGCTAAAGAGAAGGAGAAAAAAAAGAACATCAGAAAATTGGGCTTGTGAGGGTTGGATTTGCCTAGAAGAACATCAAGCAACAAACTTCTCCAAGTGTCCTGCATAGATGGTTTTGGTGGTGGGATGCCTGGCTTCCAGAATGACATTTACTAGTTCTGGAGGAGATCAAAAGCAGTCAACTGTTGCCGCTCAATCTCCAAGCATGGGGATGTAAGTAGTACATGTTTGGGATGTAAGTAGTACATGTTTGGGTTCATGACTCTGCCCTGCAGCTGCGGGAGGAGTCTCCCAAAGAAGCAGGTGAATCAGAGGACAGATGCTCATGGACAGTGCATATTCTCAGCAGTGAAAAATGATCAAGACAGGGTTCTCTCCATTGCTGGAAGATGTCCTGTGCCACCTTGGAGTGAAGCCACCATTCATTAACCCCTAGGCACTGCTGGGTGAGTTTGTCTGCTCGGGTGTTTAGAGATTCTGCCAGTTGTTGTAATGACCAGGGAGATGCCCTGAATAATCAGCCAGTTCCAGAGGCGTAAAGCCTCTTGGAACAAGACCCACAACCCCAGCCGCCCGGCTTGTTGCAGTACTACATGGTGCTGTTGTTGTCTGTAAGAATTCTGCATTTGTTATCTCTTGGTGGACAGGAGGAAAGCCTTTAGTGCAAACCGAAGTACCCGCCACATCAACAGGTTGATGTGGAGGTGGGTTTCCGCTGGAGGCCAGAGCCCTATGATCTCCACCTCTCCCAGAAGGCTTCCCCAACCCATCAATAATGCATCCGTCACAACCATTAGTCCTGGATGTGGTAGGGAAAGCCGACTGCTGCTGGTCCAATTACAGTTCAGCAACAAACATTGCAGATGTGTCTCAGTCTCCTCCAACACCTGGATGGAATCTGAGAGGTACCCTTGGTGCTGAGCCAAGTGAGACCTCAGATCCCACTGCAAATCTCACATGTGCCATCTGGTGTGCTTCCACTAGCTGGATGCAGGAGGCCAATTGGCTAAAAAGCCTCAGACCTGCTCTCACTGAGACTTAGGCCATAGGCTGAAGCATCGGGATCATAGCCCGAACATCCTAGACTCGTTGAGGTGGAGGGAAGACCCTGTCCTGGATGGCTCTTATGAAAGGGAGTTGCTGTGAAGGAGTCATGTGTGACTTTGGTAAATTGATGGTAGATTCAAGGGATGTTAACAGGTTGTCTGAGGTGGTTCACAACTGTTTGAGGCATGCCCACCTTTAGCAACCAATCCATTTGGTATGGGAAGACTGGTATTCCCAACCTCCTGAGATGGGTAGCGACCACCACCATTACTTTTGTGGACACTCGAGGGGCACTGATGAGGCAAAAGGGGACCATGGAGAACTGAAAGTGCTCACGGTCTACTTGAAACTGCAGGTAACATCAGTAGAATTGCAGGACAGAGATTTAGAACTAGGCATCCTGCAAATCCAATGCCACCATTCAGTCACCTGGATCCAGGACAGGCAGAACTTGGACCACGGTGAGCATCTTGAACTTGTCCTTCTTGAGGAAGAAGTTCAGGAGACAGGAGGACTAGAATAGGACAAAGTCCTCCATCTTTTTTTGCCACCAGAAAGTAGCGGAAGGAGTAGAGAGTCCCGATTTCTGATGCTGGTAACCTCTCTATGACTCTCTTCTCTAAGAGAGCATAAACTTCTTGCCAGAAAAGGGACAAATGGTCCTCCAGAAGCATTTGTGGTCTAGGTGGCATGCCTGGAAGGGTGGAGAGGAAGGGAAAGGCATAACTGTATTGGATGATTTTAAACACCCATGTGTCTAATGTGATGATTTTTCATCTGTGGAGGTACAAACATATCCGGCCTTCATCTGGGCAAACTAAAGGGGTTTTGCAGCATGGCAGCAGGATGGAGGCTTGGGTAGTTCACTGCCCCGGGGGTCATGGATGTTGGCAGCCAGGTCTAGACCTCTGCCTCAATAGGACTAGGAGGTCTGTTGTTCCGGAGGCAAAATTTGTCTTGCCAGCTGCTGCCTAAAGTCCGAAAGGGTAGATATTATTGGGGAGACTGCCATACCGGTGATGCAAGGAAAAGAGAGTGAGCTGTTGTTTTGCTTTCTTTGAAGAGCTCTAGTGCCGCATCTGCCTTGTTTCTAAAGAGATGGGTGCCTTCAAAGGGTATGTCCATGAGAAACTGTTGTACATTGCTGGAGAAGTCCATGGATCATATTTGCATGTGATGCTGAAACACCATGCTGGTACCAACTGCCCTACCCAGACAGTCAGTAGAGACCAGGCCCGACCTAATAAAGTACTTAGCTGCATCTTGACCATCCTGAATTATTTGTTGGAGGTTGATGCTAAGGTCATCTGGGACTGCAGGCAAGATCTTGCTCCCCATGTCCTACAACACGTGCGAGTAATGCCCCACGAGTTGACAGCTAGAAGGGCAAGGCTGGCAGAGGAGAACATTCTTTTCCCAAATGCCTCAATACGTTTCGAATCTCTGTCTGGTGGAGCGGTTGAGAAAGCATTCGGGCTCTGTCAACTGATGGAAGCCTGAACCATGACGCTCTCTGGTGTTGGGTGCTGCAGGAGGAGAGATGGATCCCCAGAGCTGGTCTGTGCCGTCAGACTACTTGCCTATTGACAGGGGGGCAAGATCTGACTTCGCTCAGGTGCCCAAGACTATCTGAAGGGGCTTAATGAAATGGGACCTGCGCTTCTGAAGAGATTTACTATGGCTGAAGGACCTCTTTGAACACATTTGTTTTAACCTTCACTGAGGAAAGTTGGAGATCAAGAACTTCTGCTGCTCTTCTAATCACCAAGGCAAAAGAAACAGATTCCTCGATACAGGGCCGAGGTGGCGAATTAAGTCCAGTGTCTGGTGCGGTGTCAAGGCCACTGGCCTGCTGGAGGTCCAGAAATAGATTCTCATAATCATAGAGTTGCGATTCATCATTGCCACTGTCATTGTCCTGTGGCTCCAGGTCTGAAAATCTGCTTAGGAAGTGTGCCAGAATCAGAATGCTGTGGGATATGTCAAAGTGGGCCCTTCGATCGCGATTGTGATGGATTCGCTTCCAAGTCTGAAAGGACTCTTCGTTAGCATTTGGCATCGGCGATGTCACTGTCATGTTGATGCTAGTAGATCTGGTGCAGTTGTTGGTGCTGGAGTAGGAGTTGGAGTAGGTGTTGGTTCCGAAGTCAGGACAGACCCTAGAGGGGGTGTTGCGAGGCAGTCGGAGACAGATTGGCTGGCAGTAACCTGACTGGAGGCCATGCAATATCAGCCTAAGGACCTAGGTTCCGTTTTTTAAAGAGGAAAATACATGTACTCTTCTGCATGGTCTCTACAAGATGTTCCTGGATGGCTTATGAATTTTATCAGTGTGTCAGAAGGATGACTGGTATGTATGTGTGAGGTTTGGTTACGGGATTTGAGACAATGGGTTGGTTGCTGTAAATACACTCGAAAAAATATATAAATGTAATGAATTTTGCAATCAAGCTGTATATACATATATACACATTTTTGTATGAGAGATAAATAATCTACTTATGGCAAGCTAAATGCATGGCTCAATGTTGTACTGTTAAGAAGCAATACAGGTTAAGAAGAATATTTTGTGATATTCTCATGATTTTGTATGCCTTTACCAAACCTAAAAGAAAAAATGAAGGGGTTTCCCTTTGTGTGTGGGTGTGTGTGGGTGTGCGTGTGTGTGTGTTTATACACACACACACTTTTTTTTAAATCTGACTGGAGGCCTCCTCGGATCTCCCTTTGAAGGTCTGAATTTGCTGCAGCATCACCGATGGACCCGGGAACTCAGGCTTTATATGGACTAACGTGGTGGGCGACCGAGATCTTGAGGTGCTCTGGCATTCATGAGACATCTCCTGATGCAAATGGTGGGAAGAACAAGAGCCAAGTTTGACTTCTTGTGTTTCTTGACTTACCTAAATGCTTGGAGTGAGATGAAGATCTTTCAGGGCAGAGAACGAGTCTGTATCCTCAACTGCGATCTGGACTTTGATAGTCAAGCTTTCCTTTTGTACTCGGCGACGTCTTGGAGGGCCTTTGGGTTCATGGGAGTGCATTTGCTGCATAACTTTGAGTCGTGCAAGGAACAGAAACACCAGAGACAGGCCTCGTGCGGGTCCATCACTGACACCTGTTTGTGGCAATCCTTACAGAGTTCAAACCCTGCTGTTTTCCAGGGGGGGGGGAGTTTGGGAGACTTGCCCCTTGCACACTGGTGACATTTTTTAGTTAAATGTTTTCTGTCAATAACAGAAATCGAGGGAGCGACATTTGGGTCCATGTCAGAAGGCACGGAAAGAAAGGACCTGACGTTGAATCTTGTAGGTGGAGGTTATATTGTGGCCCCGATGTCACTTCAGGGGCGCGGCGGAGCAGTTGCAGAGCCACACAATGCCACCAACCAACTCACAGGGGAATTGCTGAGAAAAATCTCCGGAACCAGTCTGGCTGCTGAGGCCATTCACAATGTGAGTAATCTGCGATTGGAAGTATCCATCAGAAAGTACTTTTACAGTGATCCAGGGCTAGAGGGTACACACCTGGTGGAGGTCCCAAATAGAGCGAAATACATATTGGGAGTTGCAGGAAAATGCATTGCCGACAAAGCACTGCAATGAGCATAATGCACTTGTGTGGGCTACTGGTCCAAGGAATGAATCTAAAGAGATGAGAAACAAGAGCTGTGTTATACTTAACCACAAGGTCCATAACGGGGTGCTCACACATGATGACACATGATGTGTGTTCTGTCATTATATGCATGCAGGCATACATTATCAGGGCACATTATATAGACTTTCTCGTTGTTTTATCAAATGACTATTCTTTAAAGGTGGACAGCACCTTAAACGCCTATGAACTAAGCATTAAAGAGCAGGCGATCTATGGACCTTTAAAAAATGATATTTGATGTGCCACCGGCTCGCAGGGCTGCCTAATCGCATTCCCCGGGAGGACTTTTTCCAGGGACAATGCTTCCTGAAACAGATCGAGCTTCAGAAGAAAGAGGTTCCTCCTTACCGGTGTCACTCAGAAGACAAACAAGCCAAACTGCTAAGGATCCCCCGCTTAATCGTGGAGTGGCCCCTTGAGTGATTCGACACGTGTTCCTTGCGGAGAAATCCAATCAGCTGCGGAAGAGGCTTTCACACCAGATTACTGTCTGCAAAGTCGCGCATTCAAGTGGGTATTGATTAACAGCAGGCAGTCGCATTCAGTATGTCAATTTGACTTCCGCACCTCTGCTAATCTGAGTTAGTTTCAGGGTACTACTTCTTATATTTTCATTTTCCAACTCGTGGCTTAAAATTGTGCAACTGTGCCCGGGCAATTCATTAAATGTAACAAGCGAACAAACACCTTTCAGGCTATTTCACATCTGCGTTCCTCATACTATAAAGGTGGTCGTGGAACTCTGTTTGGCCCCTCTGTAATGCTTATCATGTGGGCAACAAGTTAGCACCATGTGCATGGAGATGAAACAAAGCGTTTTGCACCTGCGCCATATCACAGAGGTCATTCGGCACGCAGAACATTGTGAAGTGTCACACAACGACCGACCTGACCATCCCCTCTAGGCAATCACTGACCGCACCCCTTATGAGGAGGAGGTCCCTGGCCCCACTCCAAGGGATGAAGGGGACAGTCACAGTTCAGTAGGACATGTACAGTCCCTGCATTGGCGGATCACACTGATATCTCAATGCTTGACTGCATGCTCGCGATGGATATTGTAGTGACCTGCTGGTCACTGTTCTAGTTGTTGTCTGTGCCAGCCACTCCCCGAGGGCTGGCTTACACCCCACCCCACACCCATCCAACACAGGCGTCACAGACATGTGACCCTAATAATAAAAGGGGCCGGGCGCACGTGTCCTGGGCTAGTTCTACCCACTATCTAAGTGTGTCTGTGTCACAGTTATTTATGCATGGGGGCCTAGGGCCCTGCAGCATTAAAGATATCAGTGCTACTTAGGGGTTCACCTGCATAGAAACTCAGAGTGGTGGCTGAATCACCACTACGTGCTGCGTGCTGTGCTGTCAGCAGCACATACACTAACTCACTGAGTTAGCACATGCACTGCGGATATTTTGTTATGCACTATTTAGCTTATATGATCCCTGTGCCATTAGATCTAATAGCTGTTGTGTGGGTTGCCACAATGCTGCCACTTGGTTGTTGGTTTGTACGGAAACAGTAGCAATTGGCCAATGAGTCGTGCAATCATGAAGATTGATAGTTTGGAATACAATGAGTGGGCAGCCAATCTCGCTCACATGCAGAGGAGGGCAAAATTAATAGGAAGAACTGAGACAGAGCTGAGCCAAGGGTCTGGCTTGGCTTTGAGAACCATTACACAAGTTGTGTGATCAATATATTTGGCAAATAAATGTTGCAACAGACATCATATAAAATATAATCAGTCGTCAAAATTTTTAAAAAAGTATTTCTTTTACTAGCAGAAGGCTTTCATGTTTGCACATTAGACTGTATCTGTTAGAAATGGGATCTCTAGTTGGCAAGGGCTTGCACCTTTGTCCAAGTAGGGACCCTTCTTCCTAGTCAGGGTAAGGGTTGTTACACTCGTGAAGTAACCCCTGCTCACCCTCGTGGTAGCTTGGCACGAGCAATCAGGCTTAATTCAGAGGCAGTGTGTAAAGCATTTGCACATAACCAACAGTAATACAGTGTAAGCACTACAAACGGACACCACACCAGTTTAGAAAAATAACCAATATTTTATATACTCAAGACAAGACCAATTACGACAAAAATCCACAATACTGTACTTTACGAATGAATGCTTGATACGTTAACTTCTTCTTTGCAGGAATAGCACAAAAGCAAAGTTCGTGCGAGTCGGTAGCTCCGTCCGAGCCTACCGTGATGCTGAAAACCACAGAGTCTAACAGTTCCAGCCGACCGCGTCGATACGGGCCAGCAGAGTCATGAACAGACTCGGTTACAGTACCTTTCTCGTTGTGGCTGGTACGGAGTGTACGAGCCGGTCGGCGTTCGTCGCGGTTGCGGTGCAAGACGGAGCGATGCAAGGTGCGGTGTCCCTCGATGCGGTGCAGGCAGCGGCTCGATGAGCGTCGTGCAGGCGAGTCGGTGAGTCCAAGGCGTGCGATGCAGGGTGAGGCGATGCTCGATGCGGTGCTGACAGGTTGCGATGCAGGCGACCTAGCCGGAGTGCGGGAGCTGGCGTCGGACAGCGGTGCGAGTCGGAGCGGTGCGTCGCAGGCGTGCGAGCGGTGCCCCAAATGCGGTGCGGTCTCGACTCTTGAGCCAGTTGCAGCGACAGCGTCGGTCTGGTCCGGCTGGCCCAGTGAAGCGATGCGATGCGAACTGCGGTGCCCACAGGTCACGGTGCAAGCAGCGGCTCGATGTTGGCGGCGTCGGACGTCGCCCACGGTGAGACCAGGGTTGCGATGCGAAGCGAGGCGATGCGGTCTGCGGTGCAAACAGGTCACCGGCCAGGGATGGATTCGGTTGACGGAGTCGGTTGCAGTTCCCTTCCTCTGTGGCGACTGAAACAGCGTTCCAGAAGCGGTACCCAGAGGCTTGTGAAGTCTTTGTAGTCCTGAGACTTCTTAACAGGAGGCCAGCTCGGTTCCTGGCCCTTGGAGATACTCAGCACAAGTTTGTAGAAAGTTCAGTCCAGTCCTTTCACTGCCCAAGGCAGAAGCAGCAGCTGCAGGCCAACCCAACAAAGCAACAACACAGCAAAGGGGCAGTACTCCTCCTGGCAGCTCTTCCAGCTCTTCGTCTTGGCAGGTTCCTTGATTCCAGCGAGATCTAAATTCATGGGGTCAGGGCCCCAATATTTATATCCCAAATTCCTTTGTTCTCTGAAGGCAGAGAGGCCTTTGCCTAGTCCAAACCAGTTCTGGAGCACTTTGTTGACAAGTCTCCGTCCCTTCTTTCAGTGAGTAGGCCAGGGACATCAGACGCACCACAGGAGGTGGAGCCAGCATTGTGGAGGGAAGGCACTGTCCTATTCAGGGCCCAGGTGCGACCCCTCCCACCCATCTACATGTAGATCTTGCTATTCAGCCCTGTGCTGACTCACCCTGTCTCCTGGCATCCCCCAGCCCCTGTCACTCACATTCCAGACAAGGAATACACAACCTCGCAGAGGCAGGCTTGGATGGTTAGACAAGAAAATACCCACTTTCTAAAAGTGGTATTTTCAAACACAGAATGTTAAAACCAACTTCACTAAAAGATGCATTTTATCATTCTGAGTCCAGGCATACTAAACTCGAATTTCTACCATGTTCCCGGGGTCAGTTAGGATTATAAGCTGTAATAATCAAAACTGCCCGTTCTGGCCTAGGGGAACAGGTAGCCTTGCAATAGTGAAAAACGAACTAGGCTGTAATTCACTATCAGGACATGCCGCACACACCCGGGCATGTCCTACCTTTCGCGTACAACGCACCCTGCCCACAGGAGTACCTTGGGCCTACCTTAGGGGTGACTAACATGTAGCAAAGGGAAGGTTTAGGGACTTGCAAGTGTGTGCACTTGCCAAGTCGACATGGCAGCCCCAGGCTGCGCACAGGCTCTGCGATGGCAGGCCCGAGTTACACTTTACGGGCTGTTTGCGTGGGTGGCACAATCCAGTGCTGCAGCCCACCAACAGCATTTGGTCTATAGGCCCTGGCACTCGCAGTGCACTTTACAAGGGACTGACACATAAACCAAATAGGCCAATCATGGAAACACCAATCCATAACACATTTTATACAGGAGCACTTGCACTTTCCCACTGGACCGCAGTGAGGAAAGTGCGCAGAATCATTACACCAGCAAAAACAGAGTCAAAACCGGGAGGTCAGAAAGCAAAAGTCAGGAAACACGCCAAAAGATGCCAAGTCTAACACATGTCCCCTCCAGCTGAAAGTAGGAGAACTACCCAACCCCATTGGAGTTCTCTTCACTAAAGCGGAAGAACCTGGACAGACCATCTGCGTTGGCGTGTTCTGTACCAGGACGGTGCTCCACCGTAAAGTCCATTCCCTGTAGGGAGATGGACCACCTCAACAGTTTTGGATTCTCACCCCTCATTTGCATCAACCATCTGAGGGCCTGTGGTCTGTCTGAACCCGGAAGTGAGTCCCAAACAGGTATGGTCTCAACTTCTTCAGTGCCCAGACCACAGCAAAGCTTCCCTTTCTATGGCACTCCACCTCTGTTCCCTGGGAAGTAGTCTCCTGCTAAGGAAGACTACAGGCTGATCCAGGCCCTCTTCGTTCAGTTGTGAGAGCACCGCTCCCACACCATGCTCTGAAGCGTCAGTCTGCACGACAAATTCTTTGGAGAAGTCAGGTGCCTTGAGCACGGGCGCCGTGCACATGGCTGCCTTCAGGGCATCAAAAGCTTTCTGGCAGGACTCAGTCCAGATCACTTTCCTGGGCTGCCTCTTAGAGGTCAGCTCTGTTAAGGGGGCAACGATGGTGCCATAGCCCTTAACAAATCTCCTATAATAGCCGGTGAGACCTAAGAAGGCTCTCACCTCTGTCTGGAGTCTTGGGGGCTCCCAAGCCAGAATGGTGTCAATCTTGGGTTGTAGGGCGCCACCTGGCCGCTCCTACCTGGTGTCCCAAGTACACCACCAGAACCCTGCCCGATCTGGCACTTACTGGCCTTGATCGTGAGGCCTGCACCTTGCAGAGCCCTCAACACTTTCTCGAGGTGCTGTAAATGTTCTTCCCAGCTGGAACTGAACACAGCAATGTCATCCAGGTAGGCGGCACTGAAATCCTCCAGCCCAGCCAACACCTGATTGACCAACCTCTGAAAGGTGGCAGGGGCATTCTTCAACCCAAAGGGCATCACCCGGAATTGGTAATGACCTTCTGGGGTTGAGAATGCTGATCTCTCCTTGGCCCCATCGGTTAAGGCAATCTGCCAGTACCCAGACGTTAAATCAAACGTGCTGAGGAACCGGGCAGCTCCCAGCCGATCAATGAGCTCATCAGCTCTGGGGATGGGGTGCGCGTCAGTCCTGGTGAGCGGCATTGAGCCCACGGTAGTCCACACAAAACCGGAGTTCTGGAGTGGCACCGGGCGCCGCAGCCTTTGGGACCAAGACCACTGGAGCTGGCCCAAGGACTGTGGGAGGGCTCAATCACCCCTAACGCCAACATCTTAGAGACCTCCTCCTTGATGCTGGCTCTGACCCGGTCAGTCAACCTGTAAATCTTGTGCTTCACAGGATGGCTGTCACCGGTGTCCACGTCATGGGTACACCAGTGAGTAACACCGGGGGTCAGAGAGAACAGTGGGGCGAACTGTCCCAACAACTGGTGACAGTCCCCTGCTGCTCCTGAGTCAGAGTAGGGGAGAGGATCACACCTCTACTGACCCATCATGCTCCTTGGTAGACAGGAGGTCAGGAGAGGCTCACTCTCCTCTTCCACCCCATCATCTGTCGCCAAGAGCATACTCACTTCGGACCTCTCGAAGTGGGGCTTGAGGCGGTTCACGTGAAGGACCCTCAAAGGGTTCCTTGGAGCCTGCAAATCCACCAGGTAGGTGACGTCACTTTTGCGCTCCTTTACCTCATATGGCCCAGTCCACTTGTCCTGCAAGGCACAAGGTGCCACTGGGGCCATGACCACACTTTCTGCCCAGGTTGAAATTCGACCAGAGTGGCGTTCTGGTCATACCATCTCTTCATTTCTTCCTGGCTTGCTTCTAGGTTCGCCTGAGCGAGTTTCCTGAAGCGGGCAGTTTGGTTTCTAAAGGCCAGCATGTAGCTAAATACATCCTGGGGAGTTTTCCTGGGAGCTGCCTCCCAGCCTTCCTTTACCAAACTCAGAGGTCCTCTGACAGGGTGGCCATACAGGAGCTCAAAGGGGCTGTACCCAAGAGACTTCTGAGGCACCTCCCTGTATGCAAAGAGTAGGCATGGCAAGAGGACGTCCCACTTACGCCTCATGGGTTCTGTTAGACCCTTGATCATGCCTTTCAAGGTCTGGTTGAATCTCTCCACCAGACCGTTTCCTTGTGGGTGGTAAGGAGTGGTGAACTTGTAGGTTACACCACACTCCTTCCACAGGGATGTCATATACTTCGATATGAAATTGGTCCCCCTATCAGAAACCACCTCTCTGGGGAATCCCACACGGGAAAAGATCCCCATTAGCGCCCGGCCCACCACTGGCGCCGTCGTTGTCCTGAGAGGGATTGCCTCCGGGTGCCGGGTGGCATGGTCCACCAAGACCAGGATGTACCTGTTGCCCATGGCTGTCTTGGGATCCAGTGGCCCCACAATATCCATCCCTACCCTTTCAAAGGGTGTTCCAACAACCGGAAAGGTTGGAGAGGAGCTTTGACCTTCCTCCCACTCTTACCACTTGCCTGGCAAGTCTGGCAAGACCTACAGTGTGCATCTGACTGCCTTTGCATTTGGGGCCAAAGAAGTGGGTGACAAGCCTGTCAAAGGTCTTGTCCTGCCCCAAATGTCCTGCCAAAGGCACGTCATGAGCCAGACCCAGTAGGAAGGTCCTGAAGCGCTGAGGTACCACCAGCACACGGGCTGACCCAGGCTCAGCAACCTTAGGCTCACTGTATAGGAGACCCCAGTAGATCAGATGTGACCCGGACTGATTACCAGCTGCCTGGTCTGCAGCCTGCCGCCGCAGACCCTCCAGAGTAGGGCACTCGTTCTGCTCCTGCAGAACTCCTCCCTGGTGGGACCCCTTCTTGCTGCCAATGGGTCAGCTCAGAGATGTCTCCCAGTTCGGCTACCTGCTCCCCTGTAGGCACCGGGCGTCCCCCTCGAGGTCCGCCTCCTCCCGGTCCGTGGGAACTTCGAGGCCGGTTTCCCGCCCCCTGCCCTTTCTCTTGGCAGGGACTTGGGCCACTGTTTCAGGCTCCAAGTCCTCTTGATCACCCTTTCTGGCTGCCATTGACCGAGTAGACATGCATGCCCACTCTGGCAACTCAAGCATCTCCAAGTGAGACCTGAGCTCAACCTCCTTCCATGAGGACTGCTCCAGGTCGTTTCCTAGCAGACAATCTACAGGCATGGTAGGGCTCACAACCACCCTCAAGGGACCTGAGACCCCCATTCAAAGGGAACCTGCGCCACCATACACTGGCGCTCAGAGTTGTCGACAGCAACTACTTGGTGGAATGCTCCTGGGACTACCTGCTTCTCAGACACCAGGTGACACCGGACTGAGGTCACACTGGCTCCAGTATCTCTGAGAGCCTCTACCCTATTCCCATTAATGGTCACCCAGGTGCTATATTTCTTTGTGTTAGGGGGCACCTGGTTTCCTGGGACCATCTCACTGTCCCCTAGTGAGACAAGGGTCATTTCTGCGGGATCCCCACCCTCCTGTGGGCACCCCTCCTCCCCAAGCGCTACACTAGCCAACACTTTGGACTGTCCACCGGTGGGTGGCTGTGTCCCCTTCGGGCACTTGGGTCCCCTTAAAGTGACCTACCTGGTCACATGCATAACACTTGCGGGGGCCGGTCTCAGCCATGCTTCCTGTAGAGACCCCTTCTTCTTATCACCGGGGGCTGGGAACCTTTACCCTGGGTACTAGTTTGGGGCCCTTTAGAGAACTCCTGTGCTTTACCCTTGTCCCCCATCTTTCTGCTGGGGACCCTGCCCCACCTTTGGCTGAGTCTCCCCCAAACGCTTTCTTGTGGACCCTAGTACTCACCCAGCGGTCCGCTTCCATAGCAAGCTTCCTGGGGTCAGTTAGCTTACTATCAACTAGGTGCTGGCGCAGATCTGCAAAACATAGACTAGACAAGTGCTCCCATGCAATCAAGTTGTAGAGCCCCTGAAAATCTGTTACGCTACTGCCCTTCACCCAACCATCCAGAGACCTGCAGAACACATCCACACATTCCAACCAAGTGTTGGCATCAGACTTCTTACTGGACCTGAACTGATCCCTGTACTTTTCAGGAGTAAGACCATACTTCGTGAGAAGGGCATCCTTCATGTCAGCATAGGTGAGGTGATACCCTTACCCAAAGCTATCAGAGCATCCCTTGCTTCTTCCGGGAAAAGTGGCCACAATCCTGCTCCCCAATTCTCCTCAGGGACCCCATTCATGTGTATGGCTGCCTCATAACCCTGAAACCACCTTTGTATGTCATCCCCCTTCTTGAACTCCTTGCCTACATTCTTGGGAATGTGCACAATCCTGTCTGCCTTTCTGGACGAATTGCTGCCACCATCTGAGCCTGACTTACTCCTAAGTTCCTAGCTCCTTCAGTTCTCTCTCATGCTCTAAGAGCATCTTCCTCTCCTCTATGGCCAATCTCTTCTCCTCCCGCTCACTCTCCAGCCTGAGCTTCTGCAGCTCAAACCGCCTTGCCTCCCGCCTGTCCTCCAGCTCCTCTGGGGACAGACTGCTGCTGCCTGACCTGGCGGGTTCCCCCTACCAAAAGCACATCCACCCTGGAAATAGGCTCCTCCACCTCCTCACTGAGATCACCAGGCTGCCCATTGGCATGTCTGGCTGCTACCCAGGCCCTCAGCGCCTTCTGTAGCTCCTCCTTCCTTGTGAGGCCTTTAATTTGGACTTTCAGGTTTTTACAAATCGCTCGTAACTCCTTTACGGCGTAGGATTCCAACCTGTCCTCCTCAAAGATAACTTCCAGAGATGCAACGGATGATGCAATTGATTCAGGCATGACAAAAGTCGTGAGTTGAAACTGGCAAGATCAAAAATAGGCCAAAAGAAAAAGAACCAGTATGTGGTACGTAATGGTCTGCGATATGGTAGTAGTGCACACCAATCACTGTAAGTCAAGTGCAAACACAAGTCCTATCCTCACCGCTGACAACCAATGTTAGAAATGGGAGCTCTAGTTGGCAAGGGCTTGCACCTTTGTCCAAGTAGGGACCCTTCTTCCTAGTCAGGGTAAGGGTTGTTACACTCGTGAAGTAACCCCTGCTCACCCTCGTGGTAGCTTGGCACGAGCAGTCAGGCTTAATTCAGAGGCAGTGTGTAAAGCATTTGCACATAACCAACAGTAATACAGTGTAAGCACTACAAGCGGACACCACACCAGTTTAGAAAAATAACCAATATTTTATATACTCAAGACAAGACCAATTACGACAAAAATCCACGATACTGTACTTTACGAATGAATACTTGATACGTTAACTTCTTCTTTGCAGGAATAGCACAAAAGCAAAGTTCATGCGAGTCGGTAGCTCCGTCCGAGCCTACCGTGATGCTGAAAACCACAGAGTCTAACAGTTCCAGCCGACCGCGTCGATACGGGCCAGCAGAGTCATGAACAGACTCGGTAACAGTACCTTTCTCGTTGTGGCTGGTACGGAGTGTACGAGCCGGTCGGCGTTCGTCGCGGTTGCGGTGCAAGACGGAGCGATGCAAGGTGCGGTGTCCCTCGATGCGGTGCAGGCAGCGGCTCGATGAGCGTCGTGCAGACGGAGTCGGTGAGTCCAAGGCGTGCGATGCAGGGTGAGACGATGCTCGATGCGGTGCTGACAGGTTGCGATGCAGGCGACCTAGCCGGAGTGCGGGAGCTGGCGTCGGACAGCGGTGCGAGTCGGAGCGGTGCATCGCAGACGTGCGAGCGGTGCCCCAAATGCGGTGCGGTCTCGACTCTTGAGCCAGTTGCAGCGACAGCTTCGGTCTGGTCCGGCTGGCCCAGTGAAGCGATGCGATGCGAACTGCGGTGCCCACAGGTCACGGTGCAAGCAGCGGCTCGATGTTGGCGGCGTTGGACGTCGCCCACGGTGAGACCAGGGTTGCAATGCGAAGCGGGGCGATGCGGTCTGCGGTGCAAACAGGTCACCGGTCAGGGAGGGATTCGGTTGACGGAGTCGGTTGCAGTTCCCTTCCTCTGTGGCGACTAAAACAGCGTTCCAGAAGCGGTACCCAGAGGTTTGTGAAGTCTTTGTAGTCCCTGAGACTTCTTAACAGGAGGCCAGCTCGGTTCCTGGCCCTTGGAGATACTCAGCACAAGTTTGTAGAAAGTTCAGTCCAGTCCTTTCACTGCCCAAGGCAGAAGCAGCAGCTGCAGGCCAACCCAACAAAGCAACAACACAGCAAAGGGGCAGTACTCCTCCTGGCAGCTCTTCCAGCTCTTCGTCTTGGCAGGTTCCTTGATTCCAGCGAGATCTAAATTCATGGGGTCAGGGCCCCAATATTTATATCCCAAATTCCTTTGTTCTCTGAAGGCAGAGAGGCCTTTGCCTAGTCCAAACCAGTTCTGGAGCACTTTGTTGACAAGTCTCCGTCCCTTCTTTCAGTGAGTAGGCCAGGGACATCAGACGCACCACAGGAGGTGGAGCCAGCATTGTGGAGGGAAGGCACTGTCCTATTCAGGGCCCAGGTGCGACCCTCCCACCCATCTACATGTAGATCTTGCTATTCAGCCCTGTGCTGACTCACCCTGTCTCCTGGCATCCCCCAGCCCCTGTCACTCACATTCCAGACAAGGAATACACAACCTCGCAGAGGCAGGCTTGGATGGTTAGACAAGAAAATACCCACTTTCTAAAAGTGGTATTTTCAAACACAGAATGTTAAAACCAACTTCACTAAAAGATGCATTTTATCATTCTGAGTCCAGGCATACTAAACTCGAATTTCTACCATGTTCCCGGGGTCAGTTAGGATTATAAGCTGTAATAATCAAAACTGCCCATTCTAGCCTAGGGGGAACAGGTAGCCTTGCAATAGTGAAAAACGAACTAGGCTGTAATTCACTATCAGGACATGCCGCACACACCCGGGCATGTCCTATCTTTCGCGTACAACGCACCCTGCCCACAGGGGTACCTTGGGCCTACCTTAGGGGTGACTAACATGTAGCAAAGGGAAGATTTAGGGACTTGCAAGTGTGTGCACTTGCCAAGTCGACATGGCAGCCCCAGGCTGCGCACAGGCTCTGCGATGGCAGGCCCGAGTTACACTTTACGGGCTGTTTTCGTGGGTGGCACAATCCAGTGCTGCAGCCCACCAACAGCATTTGGTCTATAGGCCCCGGCACTCGCAGTGCACTTTACAAGGGACTGACACATAAACCAAATAGGCCAATCATGGAAACACCAATCCATAACACATTTTATACAGGAGCACTTGCACTTTCCCACTGGACCGCAGTGAGGAAAGTGCGCAGAATCATTACACCAGCACAAACAGAGTCAAAACCGGGAGGTCAGAAAGCAAAAAGTCAGGGGAAACACGCGAAAAGATGCCAAGTCTAACAGTATCGCTGTATTCAATGGCATTTATTAGTAATAGTTTCTAAATATGAACATAGAAACATTCGTGCCTCGTTACCATGACAACTATGTCATTTATGAACCAAGAGGTAAGTCAATTCATATGGGTACCCTGTATGTGGCCTAGGTTATTACAGCTGGAGCAACATTATATATGGGCTATTGCAAGTTACCAAGGAATTTCGTGATCATTTAGTAGAACGAGGCCTAAGGCTGATTTCCTTTATAAGGTCATTGAACTCTGAGATGACTTGTAATATCCTTATAATATATGGCAAGGGGTATTCTATTCCTTATTATGCATGGTCACACCACCACCTTTCTCGCAAACAGCTTAACTCCTTAGTGTTTGCCAGCGGTGGCTCTTCTGCTAAGGCGTTGGGGCATCGCCCCACTGCTTTTTCGCAGTGCAAAAAAGGAAAAATAAAAAGATAATAACATTGTGTTATTACCATTTTATTTTTCATTGCGAGCCAGGCTAGGGTGGGGCGGGGCTGAGCTGTCAGAGCAGGGTGAGGAGGAAATATGTGCACTTAAGGGCACTTGGTGGTCTGGTTGGCAGTCTTGGGCCAGCCAAACAGTTATGCGCACTTAGCATTTTCTCCACCTGACTCTATTGCACAGCCTCGGTGTAGAACATGCACAGGCTCCCACTCCCTGTCCGAGCGCTGAACCAGGAAGCTCAGACCAATCACAATGCTGCTGTCATGCTGGTGACAGCAGCGTTGTGATTGGCTTAGGGGAGCCTGTGTGCTTCCTGCTTCCGGGAGCAGAGATGACGGAGGAGAGACAGTGGCTGTGCTGAGTAACAAAAACCTCTGTGCAAAACTTTTCAATGTCTTTGGATAGATCGAAGGATTAGTGTAAGACGAGGCAACAGAAGGCAAGACAGGTCAATAGGAATCTTACTGACTCCCTTCTAGACTGTCAAGCAGAGCAGAGAGGTGGAGTAATTCTAGAAAAGAACATTGTTCCTTTCAATGTAATTTATGCCTTTAGATCAAACAAATGTAAATAGATTATGTGAGGACCAAATTGAATGAGATAGAGAAAGACAGAGAATCAGACATAGGTATGCTCAAGATGAAGCAAGTTAAGAAGGGTAAAGATAGGTCTCATTATTTATCAGTAAATAAGCTGGAGTTATCAGTTGTCATGGCAACCCATGACCCATACTCTAGAGAATGCTCTCTAACTTTTAACAACAACAACTAGATGATGAAATACGATCCTGGTTTGTCTTCTGCTCAAACAATATGAATAAAGAAAGAGAAATGCTTCCCTCCTTCCACTTTGAGTAGGGACATTAGTCTTGACTGATCTCCAGCTTAAGTGGGCAGTGTTCTTAATGTGCCTTTGTTGAACCCAAGATGGTGAAATGCTTTTCTATGGAAAAGTGTACTGGATCTATATCTCCCCTGGTCCCAAATCACTCTTGTATGTTTTAACTGATATGTGGGACCAGGTGGAGAGAAGTCAAAGTCTTTATCCCGCAGAAGTCTAGGCGAGGACATTGTCCAGGGACTTGACTGATATCAAGGCAAATTGAGGATGCTAGCATAGTTAGCTGAGCATGATCAGGAGACTGGCTTCTATGGGACCCAGCTGAAGGACATGGACTAACCTGTCTGATGTATATGTGCATAAGCAATTCAATAACAAGTTACTTACCTTCAGCAACATCTTTTCTGGTAGAGACGCTATATAACCACAGATTCCCCACATTAATAATTTCCCCAGGTGCCAGGTGTAGCAAATTCCTCCTGTGTCAGTAGGTAGTGGCGTGCACCTCTTTGTCGGATCCGTTCTGTCTCAGATATGACATCAGGGACCCCATATATGAACCACCTCCACGGGCTGGCATCTGTTTCTTTCTGATCTCTACCCATGTCAACGGACTCAGAGCTATTGAAATCTTATTAATGGTCTGTATGATTTCATTTCACAGAACAGGTAGGACACTGGGTGGATGAGACATCTGTGGTTAGATAGAGTCCCTACCAGAAAAGGAGTTACCGAAGGTAAGTAATTTGTTCTTTTGATACAGACTTCTAACCACATCCTCACCAAAGAAGTACACCTCCCCAGGTGGTGGGTCTGAGAAAAGACCAGGAAATCCTGCAGGACAGATTGGGTGAAGTTCCTTTCTTGTCAGACGTGGTTATCCAGGCAGTAATGTTCTATGAACGTGCGGAGGGACGCAAATGTCCATGACTCGGGGCTACTTCTTGGCTAGTTCGTAGCATATTTTAATACTTAACACAATCCATCTGGAGATGTTCCTCCTTTGCATCGCTTTGCCTTTCTTATCTCCAGAGACACTGACGAAAACTTGTTCATCCTGTCAGTACTCTTTCGTTCGACTGATGTAGACGCTAAACGTCCTTTTAGGTGATGAAGCTGTTCTTCCTTAGTGGGATGAGGCCGTGCATAGAAACCCAGCAAGGTGATTGATTGCCCAATGTGGAAGGGTGTGATGACCTTGGGGCAGGGATGTCACCTTTCTCTAGAGGACTACTTTGTCCAGGAAGAAAGATGTATATGGCAGGACCACGGTCTATGTCTGGAATTCACTCACTTTCCTGGCTGATGTTATGGTGATAAAAATTACTGTCTTGATGGTAAGTAGATGAAGAGGATAACTGCGCATGGGTTTGAAGTGACTGCACATGAAGTAGGTGAGAACGAAATTAAGGTAACACTGCAGCATCACAAAAGGTATTGCCGGGAGCATGTGGCCCAGCCCCTTCAAAAAAAACCCTCACAACAGGTTACTTGAGGAGGGATAGCTCTTCAGTAGAAAGGCTGAAAGGGCCGAATGGTAACGTGTAACTGGTGCCAGAACAAGGCCTTGCTGGGCTTTGGACAAACAGAGCAGGAGATAACTGTGTCTTCATGGGTTGGAAATTTTTGGACGCACACTAGACAACAAACTTCTCCCAGCGTCCTGCTTAAACGGATTTGGCTGATGGATGCCTCTCTGCCAAGATGACAACAACCACTGTGGGAGGAAGATTGAACACCATTAACTGTTGACATGTAATCTCCACATATGGAGGTGCAGATTGTGCCTACTCAGGGGCAAGACTTGACGCTGCTGCTGCTACAGGAGGGGCAGTTGGATTGGAGGACGTGTTCTTGGCCAGATTTCCCGGGTACCACACTCTCCTCGCCCCATCCTGGAGCCATTTAGATGACTTGAGCTCAGTTTCTCTTGATCTTTCTGAGTACTCTGGGCAGGAGAGGGAGGGCCGATAAGGAGTACAGGAGTGCTGACCCCCAATGTAGGCCAAAGGCATTAGGAACTCCAACGTGCAAAAGTTTTGACACTACGAGTTTTCTGCACATGTGAATAGATTGAGTCCTCGTTATTTGCCCACCCTGGCATTTTAAGTTCCTGTCAGGTACTAGGCAATCAGGAAGATTCCCTGAGAGTTCAGCCAGTTCTTGGCACAGAACCCACAACCCACTTTGCTCTGTTTACTGCAATACCACATGGCAGTCGTGGTGTCCGTGAGAACCTGCACCTGTTCCCCCCGATGGTCGGAATAAACACCTTCAGTGCTAAATGAATCGCTGTCAAATCCATCAAGTTGATGTGGCTGTGAACTTCCGCCGGAGACTAGAGTCCTCTGATCTCCACCTCTCGCAGATGACCCCCACAATCCAGCAGCGATGCACCTGTCACAACTGTTAGCTCTGGGTGGGGTAGAGAGAGCGGTCTGCCACAGGCCCAAATGTGGTTGAGTAGCCTCCAGTGCAGATCTTTTGCAGTCTCTTTTGACACCTGTATGGACCCTGACAAACCCCCTTGGTGCTGAGCCCACTGAGACTTCAGATCCCATTGCAGAGCCCGTATGTGCCACCTGGTGTGGTCCAGAACCAGGATGCAGGACGCCAAGAGGCCCAGAAGCCTCAGAGTCACTCTCACTGAGACCCAGGTCAAAGTTTGAAACATGGGGATCATAGTCGAAATGTCCTGGAATCGTTGAGGTGGAGGGATGGCTTGGAAGAGCACAGTATCTCGGATAGCTCCACTGAGTGGGAGACTTTGTGAAGGAGTTCGATGTGACTTCGGCATGTTGATGGGAAGGCCCAACAATGTCAACAAGTCAGCCATTGTCTGGAGGTGGTTTGAGGTGAGCCTGCCTTCAGCAGCCAGTCACCTAGGTATGGGAAGACTGGTATTCCCAACCTTCATAAATGGCCTGCAACCACCATTTTCACCTCTTGAACAGCTGAGGTGCACTGGTGACGTTAAAGGGGAGAACAGAGAATTGAAAGTGCTCTTGGCCTACCTGAAACTGCAAGTAACAGCTGTGATACTGCAAGACGGGAATGGGAAAATATACATCTTGCAAGTCCAACGCTACCATCCAGTCTCCTGGCTCCATGGCATGCAGAACTTGGGTCACTGTGAGCATCTTGAACTTGTCCTTCCAGAGGAAGAAGTTCAGAGGGCGAAGATCTATGATGGGCTAAGGCCTTTGTCCTTCTTCAGCACCAGGAAATAATGGGAGAAACAACCAGTCCCAATCTCTGATGTCTGCACCCTATCTAATGCTCCTTTGGCCAAGAGAGTCTGAACTTCTCTGCGGAATATGCACAAGTAGTTCTCTGGGAGGTGTTGTGGTGTGGGTGGTTAGTCCACAGAAACAATAGACAAGGTAGGGAATATTCGTATTTCATAATCTGGAGCACTCATTTGTTTGACTTGATGCTCCTCCATCAGAGGAGGTGAAAAGTGACTTGACCTCTAATCGGGCGATAGTGTGCCATCAAAGATAAATCAAAGCGGCTTTGCTGTGGTTGAAAGAAGAGGTGTAGGGTTTTTGGTAGTAAGTTGTCCCATGGGGGACAAATGTTGTGGACCTGCTCTCTCACCTCTGCCCGAAGGGGCTGGGAGGCCTGTTGCTGCTGGGGCAGGTGTTGGCTCTGCCTTTGCCGATATCCTCTAATGAAGTCTAAAAAGGGGTGCTTTTGTTGGGGGAACTGTCGAACCAGCTGAGCTAGGCCCTGAGAGAGGGCAGTGGCATTGCTTCCTTCAGATCAAGACGTCATGGACCCAGTCCCACTAGGTGTGTGAGTACCTGCCCAGGAGGCATGCAATGTTAATAACAGATCTTAGGGCGAGATTAGTACTGAAGAACACTTGTTTTGCAAATGTTTCCATTAGTTTAGATTCCCTATCTAGTGCAGTGGTTGAGAACAAACTGAGGTCTAGGCGGTTGGAGGATGCCTATATGACCAAGCTTTCTGGAGTGGGTTGCTGGAGCAGAAAGTCATGGTCTCCAGGGGCAGGCCTATGCCACCTTGCAATTAGCCTATTTACTGGAGTGTAAGTTTTGCCCACATGTCCACCAGCACGTCAAGGTAGCAAATGTTCTGTGGTCTGTGTGGTCTGTGCTGGATTAAGGACCTCAGTTAGGATATTTATTTTGTCTTCCTGCATAGGATGAGTACGGTCAAGGACTTCTGCCGCCATCCTGATCACCCTGGCAAAGGAGGTGGAGTCTTCATTAAATACAGTCTGATATGGTCAGGATAACCCAATATCCAGTGAGGTGTCCAGGCCACTGGCAACCTGTATGTACCAAATATATTCCCCTCTTCGTAAAAATCACCTCGACAGTCACCATCATCGTCATCATAGTTGTGGTATGTTCATAGGTTGGAATAAGCATAATGTTGCGGTCCAGAGGATAGGGGCTGAGCTTCCGAATTCGATAAAATTATCGAATCCATATCATACTTGAGGTATGAAGGCAATCCAGCGAGATCCAGAAGGTATACCAAAGATTTTGCTCACAGCCTCTCTCAGCTGACGCATTTCAACTTCTGTGGCTGTCTGCTGGGGAACATGGTTGAGCCGGAGCAGTTCAGGGGTCCATTCTGTGGAACGGGTCTGCAGTCTGGAGGTGAACAGAGCGTCACGCGACCCCAAACGGTGCGGGTAGTGAAACATCTGAAATCAATGTTTGGATTTTTTGTGTTTCTTGTATGACTTTCAGGACTTATCTGAATTCTGCAACTTCGATTTGTAATGCTCACGTGAGCTGCCCCGGGAACAAAAGCTCGTCCGCGCCCTCACTTTCAACTGGGAGCACTTCTTTGTACAGAGCTCAGCGATGGCTAGTTTGGCTTTGTGGTTCATCTTCACACAGCAAGGGCACAATTTCAAGTCATGTGAGGTGCTGAGGCACCAAAGGCAGATGACGTAGGTGTCTGTCACTGGCATCTGTCGGTGACAGTCACAACACAGTTTAAAACCTGTTGTTTTTGGACCCACACTGTAAAGAAGTTTTGGGGAAGAATTTACTTCCCTCAGGGAAAAATCTGTCAGGTAGACAGACTGCTAGCTCTGAATCTGCATCGGAAGGGGCAGAAAAAAAAGGAACTAGCACCAGTGTGTAGAGTTGGTGCATCCTTGGGGGCCCGACGCCACATCTGGAGTGGGTTGGAGCCAACACATAGCCGCACGATGCCACCTACCGACAAGCGAGGGCATTGCGACACAAGTTTTGGGATCCGGTCTGGCTCCTGGGGAAATTCACAAGGTGAGGCATCTGCGGTTGGAAGTCTCTATCAGAAATACATTTCAGGATGTTGTCAATTACAACTCTCCATTTATCTGGAGAGAACACTAAAACTTCACATGCAAATGCAGATGGCATGTTAAGGAAATGCAGCCATTTAGACGACTGGAAGCTCTCCTGAGGGAGAGTAGTCCCTAACTTATGTGTATCATGAGAAGGATAAGTTCTAGAGCTGAAAACCCTCATGTATTAGCACCAATTATCCATTCATGCCTATTTTTAATTTTCCCTGGAAGGGTCACCTATTTTTGCTGCGGCCACTTGCCTCCAAATGCAAAGTCATACGCTGCTTTTGAGAAGCGGAACCATCAAATCACCCTGGTATAATCAGTTTAAAAATTGGCCTCCACCGCTCAACCCCCTTACTAGGAGTTAACTAGCTGGTGGTAGTGATTAGGATTACCATACCCCACTGTGTACAAAAGGTCCAGTAACCCTCGTTACACTAGGATATTTAGCCCCCACCCTCAGAATGTGGCATTCTGTCTGGTGTGCAAATATGCCCCTGTGGAAATTAGATTGTGTCTCTAGAGCAAGGATGTGTGCCTGTCTGCATTACAATTACCCACACCTTCTTTCTCCTCCAATGACTGTGGAAATCTAGCAACTTTCTTGCTGAGGCACTCTCACTGAAAATGAATAGGAAGATGCCCAGAAATCTGAGCGGCAACACCAGCAGTGAGATCCATATATGGAAACACTTTTTTTGTCTGATAGGTCTGGAGTCCCTGAAACTCCAGAATACAAGGAAGTCTGCACCATGTCTGGAACTGTTACCAACAAAAACTTCAATTAAGTCAGTCTCCTAATTGGAGTGGCCTACTACTCAACAGTATACACACAAAAATAGCTACCCTAAAGTTGTATTACGTTACCGTGTCCCTAATAGCACTACTCAATAGGAGTACTGGGCATGTCAAAAAATGTGAAGGGCTGTCCTCACACACCACCAGGTGTCATGCTTCATCATAGGCAGCCCTCGCTCTCTAAAAACTTGGTTTGATAGAGAGCGGGCCTACACCTGAAGACAGGGAGGCACTTCTAAATATTTAAGTGGGGGCCCGTGTGAGTAGTGAGTTAAAAACCAATGTAATCACCCAAATTGCATTTAATTGTGGGGTGTATTACTTGGTATTAAAATCTGGAATCTGCGGATTAGGGTACCTAATACCCCATCACCACTGTTACCGTCGTCGACATGTTTCTGCCCATGGCTCTAGTGAGTCCGCGGCATTCTTCAGGAGGAAAGATGGGCTCCTGGTATTGCAATATAATACTAGATATTGCTTTTTTTGTTAGGGCGACCTGTGTCTACCTCTAACCTAACGTGTGATTCTTAGATACCCCAGCGTAGGGTCTTTATTGCCCCATGGGAGAAGGGTTCAGGGACCCCTGTAGTCACACTTGCCTCAAGGTACGTCCCTCGCCGTGCACCTAGATGCGACCGCTCCTTCTACTTCGCCCCGCACAGTGTAATTGTGCAAACAAAAAAAACTATATTTTGGTTTTAAACTCACTACTCACGTGGGCCCCCACTTAAATAATTAGAAGTGCCTCCCTGTCGTCAGGTGTAGGCCTCCTCTCTATCAAACCAAGTTTTTAGAGAGCGAGGGCTGCCTATGATGAAGCATGACACCTGGTGGTGTGTGAGGACAGCCCTTCACATTTTTTGACATGCTCAGCGCTCCCATTGAGTAGTGCTATTAGGGACACTGTTATACTGCTGCTCAGCCTGGGTGACTGTGTGAGAGAATGTTGGTGAGTGGAATGTTCATGTGTGTGAGTGTCAGTTGGTGGATGGGCTGAGCAGCAGTGAGGCTGCTCCTGGTGGGGCTCTCTTTAAGATGTAACATCCATCTTCAAGAAACCTACTTGAAACTACTTGGACTGGATCTACTTCATTACAACATATTTTGGCAACGATTTGAGAAGGAAGAACCTGCGTGTGCCACCTTATTGGACTGAAACTGTCAAGCTGGAAGTAATTGTATTGAAACTGAAGCAATTGTAGTGGAACTTGAAGAATCTGGCACCCAGAGCCCCACCAGTGACCACTCCATTGGTCGCCCCAATCCGTAAGTGCCAGTTTATGTTGGTCTTTCTCCTCCTCCACCCTCCTGCCTTGGAACTGCTTTCCTTGTCGCAACGTGAAAGTGCCAGTTCCTGCTGGACTTTATTTCTCCCTGCCTTGCTGCCTTGGATGAGGTGTCCCTGTCCTGCTACATTGGGACAGTGCCTCCTCTGAGTTTCCCAGAGGAGTAACCGGTTCCAGCCGGAGCCAGAGACCTACTTTACCCTGTGACCGTCGTGTGGGAGATCCTTCTCTCCCTGTTTGGTGGACTGTTCTGATGTGATTGGGAACTGTGCCAAGACTGAGGAGTTGGGTGACTAGGAGGAGGCTTTCTCTCACTTCGTATGCGAGGAAGACCTTTGAGTAAGCATGTTGTCCTGCATGTTTGGACATGATGCAGCTTTCATGCAGTGACCTCTGGATGCTACGCTGTGTGACCTTATATTTGCTCAAGAGACGCCTGGAGTACATGATCACGGAAGTGTCCCAATGCCCTTGGTGAGGCGTTTTTGGTCCATGATTTTGTTTTTAAAGTTGAGTCTGGTCGGTGGTGTGGGGCCGTTAGCAGCGCTTGCACCCTTTTCAAATGCACCAACTGTTATTCCACAGCGCGAGCAACCTTACCTGTTGCTGTACATACGCAGCACCTTGCGCACCTTCTGTGACGCTGTGCTCCTTCATTACCTCGTTGCCTCTACGCATTTCAGGTCTCCTACATGCACGGACGTGCCGGGAGCCACCCGGCTCTCCGTCGAGCTGTGTGCCGCCATTTTGCGATTGCAGTGTTCTTCATGCTTACTTGCAGTTTCCAGCCTTGCCAACCATGTTTTTCTTTTGTGCGTTACAATAAAGTTTATTGCAACGTCGTCATGCAGCAGCAATCACAGGTACTCTTGTCAGTTTTCTCTCATCAGGCCCTGCATGTCCCTCATTGGCCTGCGTCTTCTTGTGCCCCTGCACGGTGCTCTTTGGTTGGTCTGCCTTCTTCTTTGCTTCGTGGGGAGCCAACTTTTCTAGGAATCCTTTTCTCGAAAGCTTGATGAGGAACTTTGTACTGCCATCGGAGGTGTGGAGTGCTTGCCATGAGTTCGGGTGAGTCGTCGCTCATCAGGCTGTTCCCATGTTTTACATTAACTTTGCCTGCTGCGCTACATGGAGTCAACTCAGCGTGAACCTACAATCAGTATAAACTTTTATGGGGAGTTTGACAACGTTGTTTTCAGAAAAAAAAATGTTGTGGATGATTACATTACCTCTGTATGGGCTGATGTTCTGGGCAGTTTAAATTAACATGACTACATGCTGTTGTTCGTACTCCCTGTTGTTTTTCCTCATTCCTTTTGTGTCCTGGGAGCCTTTCTTTTCGTAATTTGTTCCTCTACAGATTTTGGATCTTCTGCTTATTGTATTTTATTGCTGCAATGGTTGTGTTGCTGTTTCCCACTTTTACGTGTTTATGGGTTGGTGCTGTATAACCACCCATCATAGTACGGATTTCGTTGAGTGAGAGTTTTTTTTTTCCTTTTCTTTGATGTGTTGCTGAATATTCAGTTGTGCACTTACTTACCTTATGTGCATTTACCTTTGTTCCGTGTGGAGTCCCTTCCACACATCACACCCCAACTTGTTGTTGGGGGAAGTGCTGTAGATTTAGGGTGTAGCGTCATGCTCCTGCTTAGTTTCCGTGTAGAGCGTTTTCTACACATCACACCCCATTTTGCGTTGGGGGGAGTTCTTTACGAGTTGAGTGAAGTCTTGTGCGCCTGCTTAGATTCCGTGTAGAGTGTTTTCTACACATCACACCCCAGTTTGCGCTGGGGGGAGTTCTGCATTTTCGGTGTGTTGCATTGTGTCGTGTGGTGTGTGCCCACACATTCCACCCCAGCTTTTGTTGGGGGCAGTGCTTTTATGTAGTTTGCTTCTCCTCTTCTACTGCTTTCCTTTTTGCTGTGAGCTCACCACCTATGCGTTTTGTTGTTTTCGGTGTGAATTTTGAGTGAAAGGCAGCTTTTCTGTTCCATGTTTCCTGTGCAGCTGCTTTCACCCTTTCTCTGTTTTTTTTTCTTTGCTTCTTTGGTCTGTTCTCTTCTACACCTTGTGGTTGGCACTCTTGTACTTTCTTCGTGTTTGCCTGGCCAGCTTGCATGATTTTGGTACTTTGGTTTGTTGGTAGTTTTTGGTGTGGGAGTGTGGGTTGTGTTGTGATAAGAAGGGAGATGGTGTATTACTGTGTCTCTTTCTTTCTACTTTATTCTTTCTGCATGAATTTGCCATCATTAATTTTCATGCTACTTTTCAGAACTATGTTTGTGATTTATTTCTTGCATTTGTTCTGATACCGTTCTGAGAGTTCTTGTTTTCCCTTATACTGCTGCTCAGCCTGGGTGACTGTGTGTGAGAATGTTGGTGAGTGGAATGTTCATGTGTGTGAGTGTCAGTTGGTGGATGGGTTGAGCAGCAGTGAGGCTGCTCCTGGTGGGGCTCTCTTTAAGATGTAACATCCATCTTCAATAAACCTACTTGGACTGGATCTACTTCATTACAACAGACACAATATCGTAATACAACTTTAGGGTAGCTATTTTTGAGTGTATACTGTGAATTTGGAGGCCAGCTCACCCTAGAGACCCCGTAGCCTCTAGTTCCCTCCCCGGATATCTCTGGGGTAATGTGTTTATATAATCTTCTACTCAACAGCCCTGCCCTGAGTTGGTCATAATGTGTAGAGTGCTTGTATTTAATATATGCATTTTTATTGTCTTGAACAAGGTTCCAGCAACTGAACGTTAGTACAGCTTAATTCCAGAGCCATCCAGAAACAGAAAAAAATGTTTCTAGGCTTGGTGGCGAAGCAAAGGGGGCAATGACCCCTGGTGGGGGAATGGTGACATCATCTTCAATTGATTCCTTTATGAGTGGGGGCCATTGACCCACTAGTCTCACTTCTGGATCTTACCCCATTAGGATTGAAATGTCTCGGGGCTCTCAGGGAGCATCCTGACCAATGACCTCCTTCATCTTTGGAAAATTGGTTGGTCCTACAATTGTACTACTTGAAGATCCCAGATTAAGGCGCACCAGCTCTTGCTTCTATGATTACTGCTCGCTTATTTCCTGCAGGGAACAGTTTTATTGTTGAAAGAGATTACTATGGACCTCGCAGGCCATAAAATCACTGCCGCGAGTACTGGGCTACAGTCGATTGCCAATAATCAGATATTTACTATAAACACATTTGCTTTAGTAGTTTGATTGTTGCTACTTATTTAACATAGCACTTGGTCACTGATGCCCTTGGTGTTTTCAAAAGCTCGTATTGTGTTCCTGACACACTTTTATTTTAAATAAGAAAGTGTAGGCTCCTTAAAAGGAGTGCAAATGTGAACATAGTGCATGATACCTTGACTTAAAGACGTGAGGAGGATAACACAATATAAAAGAGTGCACTTTACACAGTGAACACTAAAAGAAACTTCACATGCTGAATGAAGATAACCATGTCACTTTCTCCTGACCCAGTTTTTAGGTCTTGCTTGACAGCGCAAATATTGCCTGCCGTAATGTGATCAACCTAACCAAGCATTGCCAAAGCCCATAGGTATCGCCTATGCGAGATATATTGGCTTTGAGGAATGTGATCAACTTGAAAGCTTTCAGAGTACTACAGACAGGGGTTTTGGCTCAGCCCATATATTGGTAGTCAGCAGTACATGTTTTTTTTTTTGTGTTCAAAATATTTTATTGAAGAAATTTTCATAAATATGAAAACACAATACAAAAAATAATACCGAACCATATAGTATAGAAAACATACTACAATATATAAGAAAAAGTAGAATAGCGATACCAACATTACATAATAGTACAAACATGATATAAATAATAAAATAAACATAAAAGGGCTACAGTAAGCAAAGATTAATTATTACAAATGGAAATAAATTTCCTAAATTGTAGAACATGTACTAATGTAGGAATCTAAACTAGCAAAACACACAAGGTGATGTACGGAATGTTGCACATTGGCAAAACATTCACCCCCAGTCACAGATCTGGGTTTAATCCATCGTTATTTTGCTCACCACGCCACCCCAGTTCAGACATGGCCATATGCAAATCAGTCTTGACCCTGTGCCTCATGGGAACAGTCCAGCCCGAACTGCCAAGCCATGTCTTCCCTGGACCGGAATCAAGCATCCTAGGACCGGTTTCTGGCTATCAGCCGTCATCAGCCAGGATAGCTTGACTCCAGTGGTGTAGTGAGCACGGGACCCACGTCTGGGCATACCCTTCCCACATAGGGCAAACAGCAAAACACACAAGGTGATGGACGGAATGTTGCACATTGGCAAAACATTCACCCCCAGTCACAGATCTGGGTTTAATCCATCGTTATTTTGCTCACCACGCACACCCCAGTTCAGACATGGCCATATGCAAATCAGTCTTGACCCTGTGCCTCATGGGAACAGTCCAGCCCGAACTGCCAAGCCATGTCTTCCCTGGACCGGAATCAAGCATCCTAGGACCGGTTTCTGGCTATCAGCCGTCATCAGCCAGGATAGCTTGACTCCAGTGGTGTAGTGAGCACGGGACCCACGTCTGGGCATACCCTTCCCACATAGGGCAAACAGCAAAACACACAAGGTGATGGACGGAATGTTGCACATTGGCAAAACATTCACCCCCAGTCACAGATCTGGGTTTAATCCATCGTTATTTTGCTCACCACGCCACCCCAGTTCAGACATGGCCATATGCAAATCAGTCTTGACCCTGTGCCTCATGGGAACAGTCCAGCCCGAACTGCCAAGCCATGTCTTCCCTGGACCGGAATCAAGCATCCTAGGACCGGTTTCTGGCTATCAGCCGTCATCAGCCAGGATAGCTTGACTCCAGTGGTGTAGTGAGCACGGGACCCACGTCCTGGGCATACCCTTCCCACATAGGGCAAACAGCAAAACACACAAGGTGATGGACGGAATGTTGCACATTGGCAAAACATTCACCCCCAGTCACAGATCTGGGTTTAATCCATCGTTATTTTGCTCACCACGCCACCCCAGTTCAGACATGGCCATATGCAAATCAGTCTTGACCCTGTGCCTCATGGGAACAGTCCAGCCCGAACTGCCAAGCCATGTCTTCCCTGGACCGGAATCAAGCATCCTAGGACCGGTTTCTGGCTATCAGCCGTCATCAGCCAGGATAGCTTGACTCCAGTGGTGTAGTGAGCACGGGACCCACGTCTGGGCATACCCTTCCCACATAGGGCAAACAGCAAAACACACAAGGTGATGGACGGAATGTTGCACATTGGCAAAACATTCACCCCCAGTCACAGATCTGGGTTTAATCCATCGTTATTTTGCTCACCACGCCACCCCAGTTCAGACATGGCCATATGCAAATCAGTCTTGACCCTGTGCCTCATGGGAACAGTCCAGCCCGAACTGCCAAGCCATGTCTTCCCTGGACCGGAATCAAGCATCCTAGGACCGGTTTCTGGCTATCAGCCGTCATCAGCCAGGATAGCTTGACTCCAGTGGTGTAGTGAGCACGGGACCCACGTCTGGGCATACCCTTCCCACATAGGGCAAACAGCAAAACACACAAGGTGATGGACGGAATGTTGCACATTGGCAAAACATTCACCCCCAGTCACAGATCTGGGTTTAATCCATCGTTATTTTGCTCACCACGCACACCCCAGTTCAGACATGGCCATATGCAAATCAGTCTTGACCCTGTGCCTCATGGGAACAGTCCAGCCCGAACTGCCAAGCCATGTCTTCCCTGGACCGGAATCAAGCATCCTAGGACCGGTTTCTGGCTATCAGCCGTCATCAGCCAGGATAGCTTGACTCCAGTGGTGTAGTGAGCACGGGACCCACGTCTGGGCATACCCTTCCCACATAGGGCAAACAGCAAAACACACAAGGTGATGGACGGAATGTTGCACATTGGCAAAACATTCACCCCCAGTCACAGATCTGGGTTTAATCCATCGTTATTTTGCTCACCACGCCACCCCAGTTCAGACATGGCCATATGCAAATCAGTCTTGACCCTGTGCCTCATGGGAACAGTCCAGCCCGAACTGCCAAGCCATGTCTTCCCTGGACCGGAATCAAGCATCCTAGGACCGGTTTCTGGCTATCAGCCGTCATCAGCCAGGATAGCTTGACTCCAGTGGTGTAGTGAGCACGGGACCCACGTCTGGGCATACCCTTCCCACATAGGGCAAACAGCAAAACACACAAGGTGATGGACGGAATGTTGCACATTGGCAAAACATTCACCCCCAGTCACAGATCTGGGTTTAATCCATCGTTATTTTGCTCACCACGCCACCCCAGTTCAGACATGGCCATATGCAAATCAGTCTTGACCCTGTGCCTCATGGGAACAGTCCAGCCCGAACTGCCAAGCCATGTCTTCCCTGGACCGGAATCAAGCATCCTAGGACCGGTTTCTGGCTATCAGCCGTCATCAGCCAGGATAGCTTGACTCCAGTGGTGTAGTGAGCACGGGACCCACGTCTGGGCATACCCTTCCCACATAGGGCAAACAGCAAAACACACAAGGTGATGGACGGAATGTTGCACATTGGCAAAACATTCACCCCCAGTCACAGATCTGGGTTTAATCCATCGTTATTTTGCTCACCACGCCACCCCAGTTCAGACATGGCCATATGCAAATCAGTCTTGACCCTGTGCCTCATGGGAACAGTCCAGCCCGAACTGCCAAGCCATCTAAACTAGACCACATACTAGACTTAGAAGAAGAGGAGTCCTTATGAGAGTGTGGATAAAAACATTGCCCACGTCTAAGAAAAATAATCCATTCCCACCATGCATTAACCGAAAGTGAAGTAGCGTCTTTCCAATTACAAGTAATAGATTTGAGTGCAGTAGAAATAAGGAAATCCAATAATTTACAATCCATAGGGGATAAAATGGATTTAAAGAGTGAGGATTTGAGAATTAGAACATGAAATGATAACGTTGTTTGGATCTTAAGGATCTGTGTAATAAGATGCCATATTTCTGATAAAAACTGATGTATGATAGAACAATTGAAAAACAAGTGTCGTAGGTCACCAGTTACAGATTGACAGTGCCAACAATTTGGAGTATATAGAAGTTTAGCAGCAGTAGATGTTTTGATTGGTCAAAGGTATTGTGGTTACACAGAAAAAAAGTGGTTCCCAACCACACAGCTGTGATTTTATTGTTTATTCAGCTGCCTGGGACAGCAGCAATATGGCTGCCTAAAGTTGAACTTTCAATTGAAACTTCTAATTCAGCATCTCCAATGCACTACCCTATATCTCACCCTATACCTCTCTCAATATATCCTCTACCTCCACTCTGACTCATCTCAAACCTCATTCTACTATTCTCTTCAATGCACTACCCTATTTATCACCCTATACCTCTTTCAATAAATCCTCTACCTCAACTCTCTGACTCATCTCAAACCTTATTCTACTACTCTTTCCAATGCACTACCCTATTTCTCACCCTATACATCTCTCAATAAATCCTCTACCTCCACTCTCTCAGCTCTCACTCATCCCAAACCCCATTCCACTGCTATGATCCCCAAAATAACTATTTCTAGACTCTTCCCTCCCCTGCCTCTCCTTGCATCATCTCATACCTCTTTTACTATTCAAATCTCCCAAACAAGCCTTTCTAAACCTTTCCCTCTGACTCCCCCCCTCCACCTCCCCTTTACTCATCCCAAACCTCCTCCTACTGCTAAGAACTTTAAAAAAATATACTTTCTAGACCCTTCCCTCTTCTATCCCTTCACTATTCCTTTTCAATCCAAATACCAGACTAGGATGTCCATCGCTCGAATTAATTTCATATTTCTCTATACTAATTCCCCACTAATCCTGTTTGGGTTCCGGCGTAGCGTGCTACCCGACAAAAAGCATTTCAACACCTCATCAGGGGTAGCAATCGCTATATAAATGCAGACCCTTCACTCTTCTATCGCGCCACTATCCTTTTTCAATACAAATAACAAACTCACATGTCCACCGCTTAAATTAATTTCATATTCCCCTATACTAATTCCCCACTTACTCTGTTTGGGTTCCGAATTAGCATGCTCTCCGCCGAAAAGTGCTTCAACACCTCATCAGGGGTAGCAAGCGCTCTATAAATGCAAACCATTTCCTCTTCTATCCCTCCACTATCCTTTTCAATCCAAATAATAGACTAACATGTCCACCACACAAATGTATTTAAAATTTCCCTATACTAATTCACCATTAATCCTTTTTGGATTCCGGAGTACCGTGCTACTGGCCGAACGGCACTTCAACACCTCATCAGGGGTAGCCGGCGCTATATAAATGCAAATCCTTCCCTCTTCTATCCCCCCACTATCGTTTTCAATCCAAATAACAGACTAACATGTCCACCGATCAAATGAATTTCAAATTTCACAATACTAATTCACCACTAATCCTTTTTGGGTTCCGGATTAGTGTGCTACTCGCCGAAAAAGTGCTTTGACGCCTCGTCTGCCGTAGTAAGCGCTAAATAAATGCAATTACAATTACACTATATCAGAAACATAATCCAAGTCTGAGAGCCAGTAAATCAATAGTCTACGGTTAATGCAAACAACTGTTTTTATCATTACCAAAACATGCTACATGCATGTATGTTGCGCTATGTATGTGGTCTATGTTTAATGCAAACCTAGCCAAAGGCAGCAGAGTGCTGTACAGCTTCAAAGGCAGAGATATAATTTAGGCAGAGGACACAGGGTTCTGAGGGTGTGTGGACTACTTACTTTACTGTGGCGTTCTTAAAAGAAGTATGTCTTCAGCTCATTCCTATAGTGAAGAAAGGTATAGGAGCCCTGAGTGCATAGATAGAGAAGGCGTAATGCCTAATTTTGTTCTTTTTTGCACTTCCTCATCTCTAGTCTGATACTATCTCGGCTGTGAATATGAGAAGCACCACCAGAGATGGTGAGCTTGTCATTCTATTAGGTGGGGGAGCTGGTCATGATGGCTTTGTAGATGATGTAGTTGACTTTGAAAGAAGTGTGGGCTGGCAAGGGGATCCCTCGAGTTCCTTCAGAGGGGACGTGCTGTGGTCATATTTCTTGTGGTCCTTGATGAGGCAAGCTGTGCTGTGTTAAATGCAATTAAAGTGGGCCAATGTAGAGTGTCAGAAGTTCAAGCAGGGCGCCGCAACCATCCATATGTGAGAGTACGAAGGCTTGAACAGTAGTTCTGCAGTTGTTGCAGGGATTCTGCTGAGTCACAGAACTATGCTTGGGATCATAGAACCTTAGTAAGCAGGGATTGCGCCAACCTACCACCAGAGTACCCATGAGCCCAGGACCGACTAGCTATAATGTCTCACTTGCCCTCCTACTCACTCACAGAGGAACAAGTGATTAGACACCCCAGAACACAACACTCCCAACCGTCTCAGGAATCGCGGTTGCAGGACACACCCTTTCGTTCTCACTCGTACTAGTCTACAATAAGATCTGACAGAGACACGAGAAAAGTTTAAAATGTTTATTTTAACTATTGTGCTCTAGTATGCAGTATACGTGCCACAATGAGTAAGAAAATGCCTAACACAAATACGGTCAGCATAGTAAGTAGTCCATAAATCATAAAAGGAGCCGTCATTATATGACGCGGTAGCCTAACCCTCTCCACTGCTACAGAAGCAAAGTGATTGCATATCAGAAGATCTCTGGGTATTTGCAACAGACCCTGTACCCTAGCATGCACAGATGAAAGTCTACATCTCAGGTGCTGTCATGATTTTTCCTGGAAAGATCCCTCTCAAAGTGTGCTGTTACCTATTCTGTACATAGCTATATGACAAAGTACGTGTTCCAAAACAACAGCTGCATTTGTGTGTTTTGTCTAGGTGCTGAGGCCTGACCAGAACAAAATAACAAGGGGCATTGTTGTTTGACCTTGTATACGGTGTGCAGACTAAATCTCAGGAAAGAACAGAACTCAAAAACAACGGCAGGTTCTGTGTGAAAGTACAGTGTGGAACAAAGCAAAATACGTTTGTATAGTAACGTGTGCAAAGCAGAGAGCAGTCTGCAACATGCTCATGCTAATATAGGGAAAACCACAATGGGTCTGCACGGGACCTATGACACCCTCCCCTTGGTCAGGATGGTAGCACCAAAGTGACAACAGAAATCAGGTGATAAGAAGAACCAAAGCGTACAAAAACTATGTAGTCAGTGTCTCCTATAGGGACTATGGCCAAATTGGAAAAAAGGAATTTTCGGTGAAAAATGTATACAATTACAGCGTATCGCCGGGACCCAGGATATAGGATGCCAAGTGAAAAGACAAGGATTCCAGTAAGCAATCTGAACCTCCAAATTAGAGGTGTCAGCCATCCAGTTTAGCAGGTCAAAGAAACAAAAGTGCTCCTCGTATCCAGTTGTCGACAAGATCATGAAAGGACAACCTGTGGTGATTTGGATGAAACTGAGATCCAGAAGACGCCACACAGTTGCACAGGGATCACCTCCGGCCACTGGCCACAACGCAGGGTTGTACACAAGCTGCATACCCGATGAACAGTCCTGGTTATGGGCCATTAAGGGACCCATCAACAGTTCGAAATCCAGGGCAGCGTGAGGTGGTGTAGTCAGGCAGACATCCAGGGCCCATTGAAAGGGGCAGCAGATGCAATGGAACACAGGTTGCACACAGATGAAGTGCGCATAGCGGAAGGTTAGACAAAATTCGGCATCCAGAGCGTCTAAAGGCACCACGCCAAAAAGTTGAAGCATTCTCTCATGGCACAGTTGCAGAGATGCCTGTCCGGGAAGGACCGCAAATGAAGCAGCCATTACGGAATAGCAGGAACAGCACGATGATGCCGCAAATTAAGACGCCGAATACGCTGGAGAAAATAGAATGTATAAAAGCTGGGATTGCTCCAAAAATAGTTTGAAATGATGTCACAAGGCTGGAGCCCACAAGTTTAAAAAAGTTTGCTAGGCTTGTGGTATCAGACGCATTAAATATTTGATGTATCAATTCCCCGAAATGTAGGGAGAGATTTGTGTTTAACAATGACTGAATTTCACTAGACGTTCTCGCCACATGCAATTCAAAGGTCTCATGGGCAGAAGTGAGAGCCACTTCTTGTTTAAACAATAACGCTTTGAGTCTGCTTAGCTTCTTGAAATCTGTTTTCAAAGTTGGAATGAAAGGCCATAATGAATGATCTACACTCCCATGTGGAGGGGGAAACAGGATGTTGTTGCAACAAGTAACTAAATGGGAAACAGATATCACGTACGGGATTCCCGCTCACAGACCGCAACAGTCCTGATTATTAAGGAAGAGATAAATGTCATTCAAAAGCAGTGTGAGAGTGGGAATTATTGCGGGAACAGGAGTTCCTTTCAAATAACAAGCCAGATTGGGGGCAGAAACATTACAGGCGCCGTGAATTTTTTCTTGTTGACAAACAAGGGAATGACCGGTAATAGAGTCACTTCTCTCTCTGCTCGTTGACAACGATATGTACAGGGTAGGACCATAATTCATGTATGTAGCTGCTCCCAAGGGGTTCATATCTACCTACCGGGAAGTGTTTCATGCAGGCAGTGAACTGAGATGGGCAACGAGATAACCCTGTGTATTGACCATACTGCAGAATGAGTTTCAGCTATAGTGAAGGGAAGTTGTTCAAGTTTCTCTGTTATAGCATGGTGTAACTAGCATCTTTCATAGCCATGGATTGTTGTTTACTTGTTGAATTAAATGGTAAGAACAATGTGCTACAATTTAGGTAATGTCAAGGAACGCACCCATTCTTAAGTGTTTGCAGAGTCCAACCAAATTGTATAACTGATCTAAGTTGATTCTGACCATGATACGAGGTAGACACTTCAGTTTGCACAATATCAATTACGGATGACACAATATTATCCAAAGTATAAATGCGAGATGACAATGTATTAATACTGTTGTTGACAACAGCAAGCACTTTATCTAAATTAGCTTGGTCAATTTGGCGTAAACGTACTGCAGCTTCCAGTTGCAACAGTTTCCAAAGTTCATTATATGCAGCATAAATAAATCATTTAAAACGTGGCGCTTTTGCACCCAAAAGGAAATCAGATAAGTTTATATCTTCAGATAGGAGAGAAAGATGTTGTTTCACGGCAGACAATGTGGAATGTTCTAGCCATTGTTGACATAATTTACCTACGGAATAAGTAGTAAGTGTTGGAATGCGGTGCTTGTGAATAGCGTGGATCAGGTCTATTTAATTTGAACCCAGATGTAGTGTTCACGAAACGAGAATGGCAAACATTTGTGTTCAAAGGCCATACGGACCACCCAGTCTGCGCTATCATGGAAGAATTAAATGTACCATTTAGTATCATACTGTTTAGTTGGTCTTCCATATAATTTGTATAAGAGTGCCAATTCTCAAAAAAGGCCAAAGATGGGATAGTGGGAGTAGTCAGTTCTTTAATTTTAGCCAACCCCAGACAAGTAGTCTGTATCATACATGCATGGAATAAAGATTCTGTACCTTGGACTTGCCAGAATTTAGTGCCCCATACTGATTTCAAGTCAATATTGTCCTTCCAGTAATCATATCCTTTCAGGGCTAAATTATCAATAAACAGGGATGCATATATTAACTTGGTCTGAGTAAGCATATATTTTTTAGAACCAATTTAAAATAGTATGATTCCGGGTCTAAAAGGTTATAACCGTTAAAATAAATGTACTTCATCTTTTTTGTATTGGAACTACCCGGAGATGGAGTTGGGCAATGTTCCCATTGAGTATAATTAAATTGGAGACGCTGTCCATTAGCTCTATGCAAAAAATGGTGCCTATAATGTTGATAACAGGGCAAATCGGCATAGTTAGCAGAATTTAAATATAAATCCTCAGTGTCAAAGACAGTATAATATTGTAATTCAGAAAACATAGAATTTACAGCATCGACATCCCAATCATCCGAATGCAACCTGGGCACTATCAAATCACCCATGGAAACACGGAATACATATGGTATTTGTATGGTCTCCATAGGACCGAACACATCGAATAGTACATTAGCCTATACAATTCCATCAGTGACTGGGACCGCTGAAATGTTAACCAGGGATTGGTCTCTTTTCATTTTATGTGAGAAAGAATGTGGGGCAAACACCTTGTCGACAAGTTCTGCAGCAGAACGTTCTGGGAGGTAGTGCCCATTAATCAAAAGGAAAAAAATAGTCTTGAACCCAATCCACATGAACAAAAATACCATGGAAAACACGATCCAGATTTAAATCCAAGGTGGAACCAGGTACATGTGTTTTAACCAGGAGATGAAAACACAAATCTGCGTTGGTGGTAGGGTTAAAACAGAAGACAATGAAGAACCGTCTGAAGAAAAATTATCTTGATCGATATAGTAACTAGAAGAACTCAGCTGGAATAACGGAGGCTTGGATTCTGGATGTAGACCTGAAGCCTGCACTTCCGAAGGGGCCTCGAGGGGTGGATCAGAGTGTGAAGATGGTAAAACAGGTACCAGGTCAATTGAAGACTTGACATCCCCCTCAGGCAGCCGGGGAGAATCAGTAGGAATGGAGCTCACAGGCTTTAAAGGAATATCCCGTATTAGGACACCCCAAGGCATACTATTGAGTATTGGCCAAATGGAGCAACTTGACATGGTCAATTGAAACAAAGTGATTGTCTTTGTATCCAGGAAGTAGAGGTAAAATCACAGTTCAGGTACCCTGAAGGGCAAGCACTGGAACAGGAGCACGGTAGGAGGGACCGTCTCTTTTTTGATCACCACCTTTTCACAAACCAGATCACCAACTTTAGGAAGCCAGCCCGAAACAGGAATCAGAGCTGCTGTCTCAGATGGGTGAGTCGAAGGCAAATGGGTTTTAGCCAGAGCGTCACAACACTTTTGTAGATCCTGTTAGACAGCACAGTAGTTATCTACGTCAAAGGTTGCGGCAGCCGGCACAACGTCTAGACCATCAAGGTCTGGAACAAACATCTTGATGCCAAAGAGCATTTCGTACAGGGTACGCCCACCCAGAGATCTTCTTGGGAGGTTATTAGGAGCACGTTGAACCCCATAAAGATGAGATAACCAGCCACGGCCCGTACCTAATACCCTAGCTGTTAAAGATTGCTTTAAGTCACGGTTCATCCGCTCCACAACAGAATTGCCCTCGGGCCTATACAGAGATGAGAAATGCACCTGCACTCCCACGTCATCGAATCACGGTACGCCTTAGAGGCGAAAGCCGGACCCTGGTCTGAATGGAAAGTGCCACAGGCCTATGTTCCGACAGGTATTCAGTCAAAATATTGAGTTGGAAATGTCGACACTAATATCGAGTTTTAAATATCGTGACACAAAAATATCAACAGCAAGAATATCGTAGTCACAATATCGACTTTAAGGTAAGAAATATCGATTTTAAAAATATAGAAGTCATTAATATCATTTTCAAAAATATAGTTGTTTAAAATATCGATCTTTTGATTAGTGTATGTATTTTAGTAAATATTTAAATGTGATGTATTTTTTTGTATAAGTATTGTTTATGTTTTTGAATATGTGTGTTAAATCTTTAGTAGTTATTAATTTTATTTTAATTACATTTTGTGTTTTTTAGTTCCGTAGCGGGTTGTGGGTTTATAGGGGAATAGGGTGGGAAGCAATTTAATTATAATAAATTAATTAATATTTTTTATTTATTAATATTTATTTAATTGAGATTTAATAATATTAATTGTGTTTTATTTTTTGGGGTACATTTTAGGTGTGGGTTGTGGGGTTTATAGGGGTAAAGGGTGAGAAGTAATTTATTTTTAATTAATTAATAATTAGTTGTTAATTATAATAATTAATTAATTGATAATTAATTAGGGGAATTGTTTAATTATTTTTTGTGCGTGTGGGTTTTGGGTTTATAGGGGTGAAGGGTGGGGAGTAAATGAATTTTACTTTCCCGACTGTTGTACTCACTGGAGTGAGAATAGTAATTTTTACCCCTCCGCTATCCAACAGTTTCCCTACTGTTGCACTCATTGGAGTGGGAATAGTAATTTTTACCCCTCCGCTATCCAATACTTTCCCTACTGTTGCACTCACTGGAGTGGGAATAGTAATTTTTACCCCTCTGTTGTCCAACACGTTCTCTACTGTTGCACCCATTGGAGTGGGAATAGTCATTTTTACCCCTCCGCTTTCCAACACTTACCCTACTGTTGCACTGACTGGCGTGGGAAATTTAAGTTTAAAGATTTTTAGATAGTTTAGTGTTTTAATTTATAATAGAATGTTTTTTTAATAGATTTTATGTTATTGGTATATGTATATATATATGTATATATATATATATATATATATTCAAAGGTTATCTCCCAAACTTCATTTCAAGAAGGGAACCGGCACTCGATGTCAGGGGATTGAATCCTGTTTATTGAGTCAGTTCACCCCAGGTGCTGGAACACCTGGGGTGAACTGACTCAATAAACAGGATTCAATCCCTGACATCGAGTGCCGGTTCCTTCTGAAATGAAGTTTGGGAGATAACTTTGAATATTTCTAGCGCTGGCGGAGGCGCTATGTTTCAGGCACCACCAGCGATCAGGAAGCACGCCAGTAAAACCCGCAACTCTTTGAACTATATATATATATATATATATATATATATATATATATATATATATATATATATATATTTAGTTGTTAAATTTTTATATCAATTTAAAATGATAAAATACATTAAAATTATTAGTGTAATAATTGTTTTAAAGTAAATATATATATATATATATTATATATGTGTGTTTAACTTTTTTTAATTAAGTGTACTTGTTATATTTGTTAAAATGTATATTAAATCTATTTTTAAATTAATTGTATTCTTTAATATATTTAATATTTATTAATTTATTTTATATATATAAAAAACATATTTTGTACAACTATACTTATGACATCGATATTTATTTCAGATATTTTTGTACTTACCATTATAAATATAGGATGTCGATACTTTTGACATCGATATTTATAACTCGATATTGTGGTATGGGGATATTTTAGTTGTCGATATTCTGTCAGTGATCCGTTCCGACAAAGACATGCAAATCCTTAATAACAGTGCGAGCGCCAGCAGAGCGCTGTGGCCAGACCCATAGGAACCTAGTGCATGAATCCACGGCAACCAAAATATATTTGAAAGCATTATCGGATATAAAGGGACCACAATGATCAAGATAAATACAGCCAAAAGGCTGATTGGAAATAAAAAGATGTGTCTGAGGTGGTCGCGACACAGTAAAACTTTTAATTTGTTGGCAAATGTCACAACAAAGGACGTATCGGCGCATCTGCTGGTATAAACCATGGCACCAATAACGTTGTTGTAAAAGAAAAACAGTGGCAGCCACTTCTGCATGTGCAGAAGCGATACCTTCATGAGCAGCCACTATCTAAGATTGTCTGCAGTCAAGGTTGGGAATCAAACGATCACCAACCCCAGGAATGGATACAAAAAGAACTTTGACAGTAGTCAACTGGCAAGTATATTTAGAAGGAAATCCCTGAGGAAATGGAGTAGCATCTCGAATTGCGGCGATGGCCCCCAAAATGTCATCATCAATTTTAGTCATAGAACGCGTAACTGCGGCTACTTTAACTGTGGCTATTGCAGATTTGGCTGCTTCATCAGATATTGAATTCCCAACAGCGTGCGCTCCCGCACATTGATGGGTCAATGTATGTACAACATATGTATGTGGCAGGCATTCCTTAAGAGCGGCCACCCGAACCCAAAGCGTTTCTATGCTTTATCGTACTACCTTTAGAATCCCTAAACAGTACAGTCCCCAAGGGACTGGGTATGAACCAAGGTAGAGTGGAAAACGCCATAATTCACTGAACCTACGACAATAGCGCGAGCTGCAGAGTAAGCTTGTTTAGAACCAATGGCTGGTTGCGCCGAACCATCAGTATAGATGATACATTTGTACTGATCAAGTGGAAGAACAGAAGAAGGCAGAGGGTGAAAAATCTATTAGAAATATTAAGTGTAGTTTTAAACCTTTTATGCATGATATTATTCACTAACGATATACTATGCATGTTTTGCACTGCAAAAGTACGAGTATGACTGTTCAAATGTCTATAATCCAAAACAATGCGATATGAACCATCAGGTTTCAAAACAGGAAAAAGAGAGTTATTCATTGCAGAGACACAGGGTTCAACTACACCCTGATATTCTAATTGAGTATGAATCTCTTTTATGGATGCTTTAGCATCACGTTTGATTGGGTATTGAGGCTGCGGCTGAGAAGCAGAACATATTGTAACAACATGCAAAGGAGAATCCTTATCCCAACCAGCCTGGTTGCGGTAAAAAGGAGGGGCCAAAGCAAGAGCCCATTTAGAAGCATAAGCATGCTTAGTCTCATCAGGGACAAATTGCGAAAAGGAAGGTATGATCACATCCTCGCCTCGAGGACACGCTAGAACAAACAGGGGAGGCCAGTCAACCTCCGCCAACAAAATATCATAAGTTTAATGTCACCTTCAATTTGAATGTCTACATGATAAAGTCCATCAGGTGAAGCCACGCAAGTGTCCGCGGTTTCAACAGTTACAAAGGTGTCAGTTGCTTTCGCCTCCAGAAAGGGGTGGAGTGTCTGGCACACTATGGCAACTTCCGCCGCGCTGTCGAGGAGAGTCATCGCCCAGCTCCTGTCCAGGAGGAGGGTTCTCACCATCTGGGGCATATTTCGCTGTTAAAGTGGCAACTTTCTTCTTCTGGAATGTGGCTCTATACGGAGGTGGTTCCTCTCTCTTAACTTTCACATAAATGGAGCGTTGCGGGTCCCGCCTAGGTTGTGCGGACTCGCCCTGTCTGCGATCCTGTCGTCCTCCTCGGTCGTACTGTTGATCATATTATTCCTTAAAAGGAACGAGGAGAACGAGGATCAGGAACCTGAAACCTCTCAGGAGTTTTAATTTTAGAGCGATCGCGTAAATCATATCTACATTCAGAAGTGTCAGGTGGCAGCAAACCACGCTGGGCGCCATGTTGCAGGGATTCTGCGGAGTCACAGAACTGTGCATGGGATCATAGAACCTTAGTAAATAGGGACTGAGTCATCCTACCACCTGAGTACCCATGAGCCCAGGACCGACTAGCTATAATGTCTCACTTGTCCTCCTACTCACTCACAGAGGAACAGTGATTAGACACTCCTGACCCTCTCAGGAATCGCAGTTGCAGGACACACCCTTTCGCTCTCACACTTGCACTAGTCCACAATAAGATCTGACAGAGACACGAGAAAAGTCTAAAATGTTTATTTTAACTGTTGTGCTCTAGTATGCAGTATACGTGCCACAATGAGTAAGAAAATGCCTAACACAAATACGGTCAGCATAGCAAGTAGTCCATAAATCATAAAAGGAGCTGTCATTATATGACGCGGTAGGCTAACCCTCTCCCCTGCTACAGAAGCAAAGTGATTATATATAAGAAGATCTCTGGGTATTTGCAACAGACCCCGTACCCTAGCATGCACAAATGAAAGTCTATATCTCGGGTGCTGTCATGATCTTTTTCCTGGAAAGATCCCTCTCTAAGTGTGTTGTTACCTATTCTGTATATAGCTATATGACAAAGTACATGTTCCCAAACGACAGCTGTATTTGTGTGTTTTTTCTAGGTGCTGAGGCCTGACCAGAACAAAATAACAAGGGGCACTGTTCAGGGCCGGACTGGGAACCGAAACAGGCCCTGTCAAACTGCTCGGCCGGACCCCCCTGGGGGGGAGGGTGGGGGTGCGGCCGAACTGTTTGCCAGGGCCGGTTTCAGCTGATTTTGTTACAGGGGGCCGATACTGCCCGCCCCTGGGAACAAAAACAGCCCCCCAGGGGTCCAAAACCGGCCCCCACCATGGCGGCCCACCGGCGAAACGCCCAGTGCCCGCTACGGCCAGTCCAGCCCTGGCATTGTTGTTTGACATTGTCTAAGGTGTGCAGACTAAATCCCAGGAAAGGACAGAATGCAAAAACAACAGCAGGTTCTGTGTGAAAGTACAGTGTGGCACAAAGCAAATACATTTGTATAGTAACGTGTGCAAAGCAGAAGGCAGTCTGTAAAGTGCTCATGCTAAGATAGGGAAAACGACAATGGGCCTGCACGGGACATATGACACAGTCACTTTCTGGGAGAAATGGTTTCATTTTCTTTAGAAGAGAGACCTAGTACTGAGTAGTCTTGGTTTTCATGGCAATATAAGTCCGTCTATAGATGTATACTTATCTTTTTTTAGCAGCTATCTTCTTCAAGTAGGGGAATTGGGTAAACAACATCAGAAACATTAAAGAAAAAATCATGCAACTCATTGGAAAGTTATTTGTTTTATGATGTGAAGAATTTTAGTGTGGGTTTTAATGCGTATAATGTAATGTGTTGTTTTGTGCTGTGTTAAGTTATAAGTTTTCTCTACAGCCTTTATTCTGCCTTTGGGGTCAGATAGCATCTGCAAAAACCTTTTCATCTGCTGGCAGATGTTTGCAAACATGGCAAGTATTGCAACTTTATGTTTGTAAATCTTGGATGGTGAAATTATAATTTTGCACACCCCTAAAAAATACACCCTGCACGTGCAGACACACAGACACACCATATAGCCACAGGTCACTATCTCCCTTTTTAACATACTCCATCACTAACCTGCTGCCAGACCACATTTCTCGGTGATAGGCAATTTTGCGGACTTTTTCCTGTGGGACATATACAGACACGCTTTGTTTTCCGGTTTTGGTCCCTTGGTTATTACTGCCTCCTTTTACCTGCATACCTCTTTTTTTGCCAGTGTGCAGACCATGACCCAGAAGTGATCACAGTTTTCCACGGTCTGCATTTTTATGGGGGGTGACCCCACGTGCCCCCACTTTTTTTCTTCACCGGGGTTGACTCTCTAGCCCCACTTCTTATGGGGCATCCCCCCCCTCCCCCGCACCATGTACTCCAACTCCATGGCACCACAATCCTGACCACTACTGCTGCATAGCTTTTGTAGTCACTGCAGTGCAGGCGGTGAAATAGCCGATGTAATGGCTTACACAGCAGAAAGTCGGCATACCTGTTCCAGACGGGTGGGAGCAAATCCAGTTAATTACTACCACTTAATGAGGAGCAGATAGAACAGGGTTATATTTAAAATGGATACTTTCAAACCCTCTACCTAAAGGTCGATTCAATTGTTTCAGATATTGAGATTCATGAAGCGTAATTTGAAGTTAATACAATGCAATTTGACCAGCAAATTATTCCAATGGTTTGTTGAAGTGAAGATACCAGTTTTTCCCAACGTCGATGATAAGACTGCCCAATAAATCATAACTCCTAAATCTACTGCACTTTGACTGGATTATCCTGAACTCCACACCTGGAATTGATCACTTTGATAATACTAACTTTAAAGCGATCTCGTTACTCAATGTAGCTAAAAAGGTATTGGTATAGATATATATGCTCAGCCTAATATGAAGATTGCTTACGTTATTCCCCCTTACCAAACATAATTGATGTTTATTTATTTTATTTTATTTATTTAAGGGATTTGTAGAGCGCATAGCTGCCCGAGGGCCTCCCAGTGCTAAAGGAGAATTCTACCAGTGAAATGCTGAGCCACCGCATAATTAGTGGGCAAATAGCCAGGTTTTCAGCTTTTTTCTGTAAGAGGTTTCGTTAGATGCAGCTCGGATTTCAAGTGGGAGGGCATTCCACAACTTGGGTACCAGATGGGCGAAAGATCTGCCGCCCCATCTAGCCCTTTTAATTCTGGTTGTCTTAAGGAGCTGTTGTTGGGAGGATCTGAGGTGTCTAGTCGGGGCGTACCTAGATATCATATTCCTCAGCTTTTCAGGCCCAGTATTATTAATGGCTCTGCAAGCTATGCAGAGGGTTTTAAACTTAACTCTGGCTTCGATAGGCAACCAGTGCAGCTGTTTGAGTGGTTCCTTTGCAGAAACGCGGTTGGGGATTTTTAACAGGAGTCTAGCTGCCGCGTTCTGTACCACTTGGAGTCTCTTTATAACATACTTTGGTGAACCCAGATACAGCGAGTTGCCATAGTCCAGTCGTGAGATAAGGAGGTATTGAATCACAGTTTTCTTCAGGTGCTCAGGAACCACATCAATGATTTTCCTTAGCATTTTAAGAGGGGCAAAACATGTCCCTGAAAGCTTCTTGGATTGGCAATCCAGTGTGAGGGTATCCTCCAGCCAAATTCCCAGGTTTTTTATGGCTGGTTTGGGGATAGGTGGATCTCCCATACATTTGGGCCAGTGTGTTAGGGGTGAGTGGATGTCCGGGTTTCCCAGCAGCATGAGCTCTGTTTTCCCACCATTCAGCTTCAGACAGCTGTTGGACATCCAGTTGACCACTTTCTCCAGACAAGCGGGCAGCTGATAATTGCTAGGGTTGGAGCCGTTGGTAAAAGACACAACTAGCTGGGTGTCGTCAGCATAAGACACCACTGATATTCCAAATTCCTGCACCACCTCGGCCAGCTGTCGTACATAGATATTAAATAAGGTCGGGCTAAGGGATGAACCCTGCGGGACGCCACATGTGATAGGGAGGTGTTCTGAGACACAGTCCCCTTCCAGCACCTGGAAAGTTCTGTTCTTAAGGAAGGAGGCAAGCCAATCCAAGGCTTTTCCCTAAATGACAACTTCCCCTAATCTCCATTTTAGGATGGTATGATCTACGATGTCGAAGGCGGCGCTGAGGTCCAGCAGGAGGATGGCGGCTGACCCACCCTCATCGAGTATCGACTTTAGCTCCTCAGTGACCGTCAGTAGTGCCGACTCAGTGCTGTGTGCGGCTGGAAAGCCCATCTGGGTGGGATGGAGGACGCCATTAGTCTCCAAGAAATTGGTCAGAGAATGATTAACATGCTTCTCCAAAAGTTTACCCAGGTACAGTAAGAGGGAGATGGGACGGAAGTTATTATAAATGGTAGGGTACAGATTGGATTTCTTTTGTAGAGGCTTAATGATTGCGTGCTTCCATGATTTGGGGACTAGGGCTGAATCTAGCTAGAGATTGAGTATTTCAGCCACCGATGGTAAAAGGATCTCCAGAGCATCCGCTAGAAGACGTGGGGGTGCTGGGTCCATCGGAGAGCCGGATTTGGTAGACGTGATTAAGTGTCGGACATTTTCTTTCTCCAATCTGGGGAAATGAACTAATGAAGTAGTTGAGGGTATCTTACTCATTTTAGCTGTAGCATGTTCCCTGTTTTTCGGGAACTAATCGTATATTTCTGTCACCTTTTTAGAGAAAAAGGCTGCTATGTTGTTGAATCTCTTAACAGATGTGGGGGGGGCGTTGGTACTTTCGTGAGGGTTGGTCAAAGTTTTGACTACTTTAAATAGCTCTTAGGGGGAGTTTGCTGCCCGAGTTATTTTGCCTTCATAATATTTAGATTGGGCTATCTTCATTCCATTGTGATAAGTTCTGATTAACAGCTTGTAATCAGACTTGAGGGAAGGGTCATAATTTTTCCTCCAGTCTCTCTCTAATTTCTTGCATTGTTTTTTCAATGCGGAGAGCTGTTCATTGTACCATGGGTGAGTTTGGGGTGAGATTTACTGTTAAGAGTTCTTTTGGGAGCACAGATGTCGGCTGATTGGGTGATCCAGTTTTCCCACTGCTGGTATTTCTCGTCTATATTTCAGGAAAGGATAGGGGGGTTGTCCTTCAGGACTTCCTGCCACGTTTTAGGGTCCAGTTTCGACCAGCTCCTAGTGGTGATGGTTTGTACTAAGGTTTTTTCCGAATGTTAGGGTGATTTGGTACCGATAATGTGAGGAGGTTGTTTCACTTTGTATGATGTGTACTGGTCCAATATATCTGCAGCAATATCTACTGATGTTGTGAAGACATTCACTGGAGTAAACCGGAATTATCTCGAGTAAACAATAGAGAAATTTGCTTTTGCTATGGTTTTAGGACTATTCTAGGGCATAACAAGGGATGCTCCCAGAAACACTACTGGATTTGATGATTTTGCACCAGTGTTTCATTTAGAACCAGGGATTCTACCATATATGTTTACTAAGTATGGCTAGACGAAACTGAAAAAAATTTCCAAGCATAAAATGCAGAATATTCATGTCAAGAATACCTATCACGTGAAATACATTTTACCTCTCTATGCGAGGGTATACCTTGTGATAGAATGCTATGCAAGAAACTAGCAGGAGACTGGTTCAAACAGAAAAGATCTTGCAAGCCATTTTCTGCTCCAGCCAGTCTACCACGGGAGACTGAAGCCGAAAATGTTGGCAGCAGGAGAATAAAAATTATGTGATATATGCAACACCCAATGCTATGCAAGATTTAGGTTGAGTAAAAATATTTTGCCCAGGCCTAGTTGTCAGAGGAAATGGAAATAAAAAAAGAAATTCTGTCTTTAATAATGATTTTTAAAAGAACATTTTCCAGGATCTAAACGTGTGGTCTTGACATAATTGGATGTAAAAGTTCCAAGGATATCAACCAGATTCTATCAATCAACAGCAAAGTGGTAATTAAAGTAGGTGAGAAATCAAAAGCTGGATCCATTTGCGTGGGGTTTCAATGGAGTAATAAAAGTTATAATCTACCCAAATTTTTAAACATTTTTAACACGTTACCAATACTGTTTTCAGTTAATTTTTCAAGGTGATTCATAAGACATTGTGGACCTGTTCTCAGTGAGTTAAACACTCGTTACTGAGATCTGCTTTGATAAGCATGTCACACGTTTGAATCCCCCGTAGGCCATCTCAATCTATGATCCTTCAAGGTCTCTAAGTTGAGCACCATTTTATTAGGTAATAGTAACACCTGCTATTTTCAGCTCATGAGTATTCCAGAAGTGTGGTGAAGCATTATCTGAAAAATATAATTCATGTGGGGATAGGGATGAGAAATTAGGAAGTACTATTTGCTCGGGTCCCTCTTTTGAAAAAAGTCTGCAACAACGGTTTTGGCGATCTAATGGGTTTGTTTTTTGAAAATGCAAAATTTATCATAGGGTCGCATTATTGGATGAGAAAGGCCATCCAGAAAATGTACATACAGAAAATGAAGTGGTAAAAATGTTTTGCTTGGATACCATTCTTTCTTGGGAAGGTCTTTAAAAAGTGCTAAGAATCCGTTTATCAGTCAGAAAGTTTGATTATACATGGTTATGTGATGCCGGTTGCCTCTTTACTGCTTACTCTACTCTGATGCAGGATCATGACAGGGAAGGAGGGGCATAGAATGGAGGAGGAGTAAGGAGAATTAGAAAATGGAAGCGTGGGCATGCGAGGGGCCATGAGGAGAAGACAGGACTTTAACACAAGAGTTTCATGACTTTTTTATTTTTGTAGTGAAAATTTCACTCCTTTTCAACTTTAGAGTCTTTAGAGAATTTTCTTTCGGGCTTTTGGCATATGTTGGTCGTGTGGACGTATTGTAGTGGATATGTTGGATTATGATGTTTGTTATGCTGCCGTTTTAAGTTGGTTGTGTGGACATACGTTGTTGGGTGTGTTGGAGTATGATAGTGGCTGCGTTAGAGTACAATGTTGAATGATTGGATGTTCTTGATTTGGGCATGTGCTGGCGCATTTTGGTGTTAATTTTAGCTGGGCTAGGGTTTGATGTTGGTTATGTGTACTTATTATGGTGGTTGTGTTGACATACGATGTTGATTGTATGGTTGTGCGATAGTGAGTGATTTGGCATATAACCATGGTTGTGTAGGTGTATAATATTGCTTATGATAGTTGGTGAACTGGCGGTGTTTTCGTATGATGTTGGTTGTGTTGATCTGTGATGGCGAGTGTATTGGCATATGATGTGAGTGTTTTGGAATATGATTCTGGTTGTGTTGGTGCTTGATGGTGGTAGTGCTTGTGTAGCATGACTTGGGGCTGCATGATAGTGGGAGAGCTGGCGTATGAGCATGGATATTGGTTTTATAAACGTATGATAGTGGTAGTATTGGTGTAGGATGAGGAGTGTGTTGATGAATGATGCTGGTTGTGTGGATGTATGAAGGTGGGTGTATTATATAATAGTGGGAGTGGTGATGGTGGTGTTTGTGGTAATGGTAATGATAGTAATGGCAGTAAGGATGGTGACAGGAGTAGTGATGGTTGTGGCAATGGTAACAGTGGTGGTGGTAAAGGCTGTAATAGTGGAGGTAATATTAGTGGTGATAGTGGTGGTGGCTGTGATAATGGTGGTGGTGGTAATGGTGGTAATAGTGGTGGTGAAAATGTTGGTAATGGTGGAGATAAAGGCGGTAGTGGAGACACTGGTGGGGGTTGTGGTAATCATGGTAGCAGGAATGGCATTGGAAATGGTGGTGGTAATGATGTGATAATGGTGGTTGCAGTAATAGTACTGATAATTGCGTTAGCAGGTATGGTAGCAATGGTGGCGGTAATCATAGTGGTAATGGTGGTTATGAAGACTGTGTTTTTTTCAATCTCTTTCGATGTTTGTAAGTATCGGGAGAGACTTTTTAAGAAAAATGTTATGAGCAGGGTGTGTTAAATTTGTATAATTTGTGAAATGCAAAACTAGCTGTATTTCAGCACAAATTGAGTCCACATGGACTTTTGCTTGTGCTAAATAAAAGTGTAAAAAAACAAAAGCACAGCAAACAACAGCCACTCGCACTCTGCCGTTCGTGTTGTTTCCGGCACATTCACAGTAAACTTTTACTTAACTTCGCAAATTTCACGTTATGAGAGTAACGCAAGTGGGTGGGATTGTCTCTGATGGATGGAATATTGGGAGAGATACCAGGCAGGGATGCCACGTTTCCCCATTGTATTTTGCCATAGCTCTCGAGCCAATGGCCATCAGAATGAGGCAGGTAATGCAGGCATGAGGGATAACGATGGGGCACATCACGCATTTAATTTCAGTGAATGTGGACGACATGCTATTCTATCTTCGGTCTCGTAGGAAGTCGCTATAGTCACCAGACCTGAAGAAAAGCAGTATAAATACAATTTGGGTGCAGTCTTGGATGGGCTGCGCTTGTCGATCAAGTTCTGGAAAACACTCCCTTTCTCTGTCATGGGGAGAGAGGCTATTGCCAAAATGGTTGTTCTACCACGTTGTTTGTACACACTTCAAAACTCTCTCTACCCATTGAGGTCCACTGCATTTCATCAGTTGAATAGTTTGTTGATCTCCTAAGTGTGGGCTGGCAAGCGGAGTAGAGTGGCATTGAACACCCAGATGTTGGATCAGGTTGCTGGTGTTTTGGCTCTTCAGGACTTGGAGCTTTAATTTTATATGGCTCATATCCAACATGTAGGCAGATGGATGGCAGAGGGAGGCACTTGGAAAGGTCTTCTGCAGGGGACACACAGTGATGCCACTTTGGTGATGCTACTTATGAGGGGTAGTGGACTGGATGCCGGGGTCCCGTATGTGGTTCAATAGATGGCTATGATATGGGAAAAGATAGTGACCAGGGTCCTGAAGAGACCACCTTTTACTAGAGAGCTCAATATATGGGATCTGGTACCCTTATGGGGCATTGACTCTACGATGTCAATGGTCCATTGGAGGGAAGGGATGTATGCTGGTGGGCAACCTGTATCCAGGGAGGTATTTATAATATTACCGGATGTGAGAGTGACGTTCAGGTTGGGAGCAGAGCAATTTCTCCGATATGTCAAGCTTGCTGGCATGGAAAGGAAGACCTGGACGAGTTTTTAGAGTGCACCCACCCGTTCAAGTGATTTGGGGAGTATCCTGCAGCTGGGGCCAGAAAAACACATGATTACGCTGATGTATAAAGACTTAAAAACCGATAAAAGGAAACTCTTCTGAAGGCAAGGTTGGCATGGGAGACAGAGTTGGGGAGCAACTCGCAGATAAAGATTGGCTGATGGCATGTGAGCTGGTCAAGGGGGTGTGGAGCATTTCTCGGTTTAAAATGATTCATTTTCATTTCCTACATCATACATATGTCATGCTAGTCGCCCTAAGTAAAATGTATCCGACCAAATTGGTAGATTGTCCTCGATGTGGATTTGCAGGGACTTCGTTTCTGCACATGGCCTGGTCTTGTCCGGGAGTGGCAAATTTCTGCAGCGAGGTCACGGATGGGTTGAGGGAGGTTACTGGGATTCAGTTGGCACTCATCACAACATTGCCTGCTTGGCATTGTAGTCAAACCCAAGGGGAAAAAGATGAAACACACTTTCCTACACCTGGCCTTGGTACTGGCAAACAGACGAATAGCCATCGGCTCGATGGGTGTGAGGGGAGCTCTGGGTTCGAGATATGATGGAACCGGCCCTATCAGAAGAGATCCATCTTAGATACAGTAGAAGGGATGAAACGTTACTAGAGGATCTGGAAGTGTTGGCAGATGTTTTGAATGACTGTCTTAGTTTCGAGGACCATGGCCAGGATTACATGCCTGCATGTCCTGCGTGCTGTGCCGCTTTCACCTGTGTCCTAGTCATAGGAGGAACTGGTGAACTGAATAGGTCAGGTGTTGGGGCTGTTATGGTTCCGCTTCTAGTTGTCCTGGAAGCAGGTGCCTGGACGTATAATGGTGATTAACCAATATGCATGTAATCGGGGATTCCAATCATTATTCATAATATGTTTCTTGGCGGGACAGGGGAAGGTGCGACATGTTCTGTTTATCTGTTGTGCAATCATAATGGAAAATCTCAAAATAAAGATTTAAAAAAACAAACAAACAAGAGTAACACAAAAAAAACAAATTTCGCTAATGATGCTGCGTAACACACATTTTGCCTGGGCCTAGTTATGAGTGGCTTAATGTAACCTCTATCCCCCAAAGGGGCGTTAGAGGCCTGGACCTCTTTTCCTTATCCAAGGGCAGGGAAGTCATAATTATTACCGTCACCTTGCTGAAGGATGGGAGTGGTATGTGTACTTATTCCTCCTTCTTTTCCCAAGACCTATGGTGTTTTTAATTTAACTACCCAGACTTTGCTCACGGGTAGAGGTAGTGTGTGCCTCCATGACTTGAAGAAAGAAAGCGGTGCAGGTGCCAGTGGCCCTTCTGCTCTGTTTGCAATGAGGTCGCAGGGGTAGGTAGAGCTAATCCACTCCTCTGAGGTCCGCAGCATTGTGCAAGCAATGGGGAAGAGCATCAGCTAGCCTCCTATTGGCACTCTGTTGGCAAGTGTGAGTGCAGTACTACTTTCCTGTGGATCTGCTCCTCCTTGCCCCACACAATATTCTGGGTCCCAAAAGAGGGGGTCATTTAGCATCCACTCTCACGGGGTAGAGTTAGAGGGTTCATTTCGGCCCCACACTAGTAGGTAGGGGGCAATTCCCCTTGAGGGGGTTGATTGTACAGCTCCCTGCACTTGGGCAGTGCACAGAAGTGAGGCATTTCCCCCTCACTCTTGGGCAAGGTAAGGGAGGTTGTTTCTAGAACTCCATTTAACCCCTCGCCCTTTGGCTAGGCGAGGGGTAGTGGTGCTTTTTTCCACCAACCCTTGAGGAAGGCGGGCTGTTTATAACGTTGCCTCAACCTTGGGCCAGGCTAAACAGAAGGGTGGCATCACCTCTGCACTTTTAAATTGCCCTCCTGTCCTTGGGCAAGGCAGAAGGATGTTGCACCATTCACCCCTCTCAGACCCTTAGGCAATGCCAATGAGGGAATTAATTAACTCCCCACCCATAAGCAATATTTGTGGTGATAGTGGTGGTAGTAATAATGCTGGTAATAATGATGGTGCTAATAGCGATGGTGGTAATGGTGGTGATAGTGGTAATAGAGGTATTACCATTGGTGGTATTACCATTGGTGGTGGTAATATAAATTTCATCTGGAAAACATGAAAGGCCTATAAACCTCTTCCTTGCTCTAGGGTGCTGGGTTGTGCTTATCCCCTTATCCTTGCCCAAAGGCAGTAGTGTCTTAATCTAGTTATTCCTGCTTTACAAAAGGTTTGCAGCACTGGCTGGCCCCGTTTCCCACTTGTTTTGTCCAAGGGTGAGGGGAGCCTTAAAGAACAGAGGAAAGGAGGTTGTGACGTGCCACTTGCCACTTCATCCTCTTAGCAAACAGAGCGCAGGGGCAGCTGATCTACTCCTCCGTGGCTGACAGCATTTTTCGGTCCACAGTAGGCAATTCACAGGGTGATTGAAGAACTCCTCCTGCACTTTGGTAATGAAGGAGGAAGTGGGTTATTTCCCCTCCCTTCCCCCAGGGCAAGTCAAACAGACGTTGTTTGTCATCTCCAATCACTATTAAGCAAGGCAAAGGGGGCTGAAAGATCACAATATCAGATTGAAATTATTGTGTGACATGAATATATTGTGTCAAAAAGATTGTGACTACCAAAATATTGTGGAACATAATAGTAAGAATATTGTTCTTTTTTGGAATTTAATATTGTTTTTAGGAATATTGTATTGAATATATTTTACTTTAATATAGTTGTAATAAATAAAGCTTTTTACATTAATTTTATATCTATTAGTTATCATATTAATTTTAACTGCTAGTATTGTAAGTATAATTGTTAATATTTTTAAAAATATAATTTGTAATTTAAATGTGTATTTTTTTTATTTAATTAGTAATTTATAATGTAGTAGAGGGTTGTTGGGTTTGTAGGGGAATAGGATAGGAACTTAATTTATAATTACTTTATTTTGATGCAAATTATTTCTTATTTTAAAATATTTTATTGATTATCAATTATGAACATTGTTTAATTGTTATTTTATTTGTTTAAGATTAATTGGGAAGTGGGATGTTGGGTTTGCAGGGCTTGAAGTTAATTACATTATAATTAATTTAATTTATATGCTAATATGTTATTGTAAATTAATATTTGATTGATTACTATTTTTAGTAGTTTGTACATTATAAAGTACATTTTAATTTTTAAACTTTTGCTAGTAATTTATATTTTAGTAGCAGTTTGTTGGGTCAGTAAGGGAATGGGAGAAAGATACTGACAATGTATGTTTTAAATTTATTGTTAAACTCAATTATTTTGTATTCATAAGTAATTGTGTATATTTTTGAATTGTTTGTTAATATTTAAATTATTTGTTTTATTTCATTTATTTATTGCTACATGTGTTTCTTTTTACTATTTGCAAATTGTATTTCTTATTTTGTTTTAATTTTATTTGTTTAATTTAAGTGATATTTTCATTTAAATGTTTGTATTTATTTTTTTGGCTGTTTGTTTTCGTTTGGTTGTAGGAAGGGAAGTGAATTAAAGTTTAATTAATTTATTACTTTTTTGCAGTTTATATTGGATGTCTTTAGATAAAAATATGAGTTAAAATGTATTCTTGTTAGGTATTTCAATGTTTTCTGTAAAATAAATATACGTTTGAATTGTACATGTAATTCTTACAAATTTCGACACTTTTCCTACTGCTGAGTACATTGGAGTAGGAATAGTAAACCCCTCCAAAGTCTATAACTTTCCCTATTGCTGCTTATACTGGAGTATGAATAGTAAATTTCACCTTTCCGAACTCCAACACGTTCCCTAATGTGGCTTAAGCTGGACTGGAAATAGTATGTCTAACCACATCAAAGGAGTTATATCTGATAGATACTACAACCACATTGCTGGTGGGTCAATCCCCATACCTTTACATAGGAGGCAGGGGTTTTAAAGGGAATTGATATGATCGTGTTTGTTGTGTGTGAGTATGAGTCAAAAGACAAGCTTTATTCGATTGTTGTATCACACAACCATAAAAGCACTTAAAAAACATGTTAATTCATTATACAGCAAAAAAAAGTTCAAAATTTTTCAAATAAACAATTAAAAACTATTCCATTAAAAGACTGTATCCTTTGCCTCATTACACATGCATGATTATGTTACAATACTTTTTCTATGGCTGATGACCTTCTTTTAAAACATAGCAACCCTCCATATTATATGTTCATTTTCCAGGTGCTGTAGTACAATGAACGCTGGGCGGCATTGTCTGATCCCCATAGATGTCAGAATTTTTACGATCCACATCTTTCTTAATTCATTATAAAATTTACAAATTAAAACAACGTGCATGGTGGATTGTTCTGAATGATTGTCACAAGGGCACAGTTACATAACTCTATCCCAATCGCTCATTTTAGGGAATCTTACCAATTTATGAAAGATCCCAAATCTAAACCTTGCTAATAAGAGCCGGTCATAGCACCCGGGAACCATTTTCAGATAAGGTTGAATACTAAGGGTTGTTAAGATCATTTGGTTGTACCGCACAGTAGGCTTTATGATCTCTTGTGTTAATCTACAAGTATCTAATAGTATGAGTCATTGTGAGGTTTTATATTTTCAATATCACCAAGTCATTTTTAACCAGGTTTTAACTTATCTACCAGAAGATGTATTTGCAAAAGAAATATGTTTTAGTATAAATGCAATTCTCACACCTTCTAGATATTAAATAAATACTCTAAGCAATATGTATTGTATAATTGCTTTGCAATGTATAGATTGTATTAAATTTGAAATTGGTTTTTGATTTGTTTTTATGAAAATGTTTTTATGATAGATTTTGAGTTGGTGGAGACACCATTTCTTTTCCTGAAGAAGGTGGTTGGATCATTTAAACCCACAGAAATGCGTTGATGCAGAAAACGTGTATACACTAAATCGACTCAACTTTGGTTAAACAAGAGACTTTCTTCTATAGTGGAGGTATGACCAAGGATCTATCGTTCGATTAGTGGGTCCTAATGACAAAATGAATGTCTATGGTATCCTCCCATTGTAGCAATATGAAATTTGTTGTTGGTTCTAGGATTGTTTATTTTTGATTGTTATGTTTCATATAGGTACCCTAATATAGGCCCGGGTAACATCATACCCTTTCACCTACATCACCTCCCCTACATTACACACTAACGAGCCTTTTAAGGATTGAACACCTTTTATGGACTGAACCTTTTACCTAGTTCTAGGCCTGGGTGCAGAAGGAGGGTTTTTCCCGAACAATAGTGTTCTATGACTTCATCTTTAGACTGACACTGCATGAATAAAATATTCATGAGGCTACTTGGAAACTAGGCAGGGGCTAAACACCACCTTCCTAATATCTACGCACAAGGTTCATCCCATACGCCATCCTCATATCCAACAATGGCTAACACAAGAACAAGGGACAAAGGGACTCTATATACTTTTCTGTATAAATACAGCACCTCTTGCTATCAGTAGTTAGAGGGAACCGAGACTTCCAGGCCGACACACTGACCAGAGACGCTGAGGCTCCTGCATGCAGACGCTCCAGCTGACAGTGGTCTGAACATCCCTTGCAGGGTGTCCAGCTCGAGACCAGGAGAGGCTCCTACATTCTCACTTCAGGTAATGGGGTTCGACCAAATCCTAGAGGGATTCTTGGCTGCACACCTACTCACATGCTAGGTACACTTAGGTACATCTAGATGGGTATCATAGGAGTACGCACTCTCTTTTATCAATGCATTTTATATTCATGTATTTATTCATGCTTATTGCAAGATGATAGAACTGTACTATCCTTTTATATTCATAGTACTGCTAATCATATATCTCTGCTACTGTCTAATGGTTGTTTTAGCTCATATACTTTACACGAGAATAACAACTGTTCAATAAATCCTTATTGAAACGCCCAGACTGTTTATTCTGTGTACCTCTGAGATAAACTAAATAAGCACGAGTGACTGAGCGAAAAGTAGTACATTGTTTCCACGATCTTGAGGGATCAGGGTTGTCATGTTCTAAGGTTGCCAGAAACTAATCACTCCCCGATAAAAGGAGACACTAGTGGCACTGTGAGCTAGCTTATGCAAACAGGCTAACATTTCTCGGTGGGTGTGTACAGAATCAGTCTGCCACCAAGCCCACAGTTTATGTTATCCAAACGCACAGGTCCTGCATGGGTACTATAGGAACTACACGACATGGCACCACCAATGATGGTTGGGCTCTTATTTAACAGTAGAATCTGAGTAGTTCAGTCGTGCTATTCTCAGAGACCCCTACTCACAAAACACCAGAGACGTCTGGAGTGGGTGGGCACAAACTCCGCCACAGCTGAGTAGGCGAGAAATCCTATTTATTGGCTGTTGGTTATTCAAGCTTGAAGGACATTTAGTTCCTAAAAATTGTGCTTAACACCTTATCTTAGTTCCCTTGAACAAAACTTATCCTTTTACAAAATGACTGAGGAAAATAACCCAGTAGTAAACATACACCTCTCAGACGAGGAAGAAGATACAAATGCAATACAAATTGCACAAACATTCAGACGCACTATCACCCTGAAACTAATGGAATATGGTTTAGCTTCTAGGGGTGGCTTAGTAGCTTTCGTGATTGAGGCACAAGAATCAAACAAAACAGAGATATTTTATTCGTGGGTTACATTCCCAGCAGCAGATGCAAGAACACAGACATTTCACTACTATACAGAAGGAGATGCACCACGGGAATATGGTCCTTGCGAGGACATAGAAATTCCACTCACTTACCAGGAACACCTATACTGGTTTAAAGGCGCCCTACCCCACATAAGACACAGAGTAGATTAGGCCCGCTCGGAGGAGACGGTGTAACATGGCCAATATTAGCGGCCTACACACCACTTCCTGACATTGACACAATGCCGCAGCCAGACTTACTCTTACAACACAAGGATTTAATCAAAATCTACAGAAACCTGACACAGTATGTCATGAGGACTTTCACAGTCCAACCAACATCAGCTGCAACAAATGGAACTCAGTTTCAGGGTACAGCAACTAAAATTACACCACAAACATTACACACAGTAATGGGCAAAATGCCCACGAAACGTGAACAAATGCCATTCTGGGTAGCTCAGAAAATAATTCAGCTAGAGGCAGTCTTCCCGAATACTACCCCATTTGAAAAACACAGAATGTTAACAATCTGCTTGCCCATGGGGATAACACCACAAGTAGAGGACTGCACCTCTTGGGGTACAGTCTTTGCTGCCATATATACCAGAACACATGGTATTCCTTCATTAGCAGTAGTACCAGACGTATTAAGACAAATACAAAATGAGTACGGAGCAGAACCTGCCCTAAACTTAGGGATGAAGTTATTAAATAACTATGACCAGGTATCAGCCATAATACTAGCTAATATTAAAGGGGAAGCAGCTTCAGTGGCAATCCGTCAACGCCTAAGGGAGTTCAGTCCGTTGGATCAACAACACGAACTGCCCAAAATAATTGAAACTGCATATGCAGAATTAGGCAGAGACAGTTTGGGTGGGAAAGCATTAAAGCCACAACTAATGGGCAGTCCTGAAAAGGACACTACAAACCAGACACCTGCTTCTTCTAAAAAGAAGTGGGATAATAAAAAACAACAAAACTTTAAAAACAGATCTCAATCCAGAGGTAGATCTCCTTCACAGGAGCCCTCTGAAAAGAGGTATAACCTCAGGAATAGGGATAATATTAGGAAACCTGACAGGTATCAGGATACTGATACACGTTCCTCTCATTCCTTTCAGGGCTCGACGAAAAACTCCAAGAGAGAAGGACGGTCAGAACACAAAGAGGAGCGTACAAAGTCCAGAGACAAGCAGCGCGCTCAAGACTATACTTCCAAAAAAGAAGACAAACCAAAATCAAAACCACAGTTTAAGAAAGAGAAAGTTGCAGGAATAAAGATCAGACATGCCCAGAATTCTGAGGATGCAGCTTCTGAACGGGGAATGGGCTCTGACGATGCTAGACAGTGCGGCAGAAGTAACAATAGCTCGCCAGAACCTGAAGGAATTTCTGGTGACAGCGGACTTGAATGATTACATCACGGTGGAAACACCAGACACCAGGATGAGCGTCCCACATAAGTTACACGAAATAACACTCCAAATGGAGGGGGACAAGCCCAGGAAGTCAAAGGTCTCTTTTGGGAAAATCTGTCATCCAGTTATGACATCCTATTAGCAGAACAAGATTGGCCGCCAACATTCGTCATGAAGTGCCCCTGGGGAGAAAAGTTCATTTTTCCATCATTCTCCGACCTTGTTCCCATACATCTTAAACACGCTTATGCACAGGAGTGGGTGGTTGCCCTAGCTCCAGCACTATACAAAAATCATGCTGGGTGGGATGAGGATTCAACCCACCATGTGATCCCGTTAAAAGTTTCACCAAATGCTCAGAGGCAATACCCAATAAAGCAAGAAGCTAAAAAACAAGTCAGGGAGATCTTAGATCAACTTGAATACAAAGGGGTGATTGAAACATGCACCTCACCAATGAACAATCCTTTGTTTCCAGTATCGAAACCGGACAACACATATCGTCTAGTTTTAGATTACAGACATTTAAACTCATGCACAAAGACATTCGCTGTCCAAAACGCACACAGTGCCGCATTAATGAATAACATTGTGCGGAAGAAATACAAAACTACATTAGATATCTCAAATGGATTTTTCTGCCAAAATATAGCGCCTGAAAGCAGGTATTTGACCGCATTCTCAGCGTTAGGGTACCAGCGGCAATTTTGTCGTCTTCCCCAAGGGTATAAGAACAGCCCGGGGGTCTTCTCAGCAAGAGTAACAGAGTTACTCCAAAATTTTGATGAGGAAGCATTGTCCTACGTGGATGTTTATCTGACGGACGATGACTTAAAAAAGCACTTGACCAGGGTGAGCACCATTATCATGGGATTCACCTCTGAGGGCTACAAATTTAATTTAAAAAAATCAAAAATAGCCCACCTCAATGTCCTGTTTTTAGGATACGAGCTGTCAAGTGAAGGGAAAAGCCTGGCAGCTAACTTTTTAGAAAAGTGTGCGCTGATCCAGCCTCCAAAATCATTAAAAAATCTACAATCAATACTGGGATTCCTAAATTTCGGCAGAACATACATTTTAGATTACGCAGAAAAAGTAAAACCTTTCTACGACTTAATAAAACCTGACTTTTCAGTCAAACATTGGACCCAGGAACATTAAAATATCCTACATTCATTACAAGCAGACATGATTGCTTCCAAACATTTACAGACACGCGTAAACGCACACAACTTGGTGATCCGTGCAATCGCGGGTCAATGTGGGTACACGTATGAAGGAGAAACCATACCAATTGCATACAAATCAGACCTGTACACAAACGCAGAAATACGTTTCACTTCAACGGAAAAAATCCTGACAGCAGTTCAGACCGCTGTAGCAAGAGAAAGAGCACTGGCTCAGGGGAAACGCATAATTGTCGTAACCCCAGTACCAGCTTTAGAAGCTGTTACAAAGGTTAGCATTCCAAATGCAAAAGCTTTACATCCGAGATGGATACAATGGGCTAATTCTCTTACTGCAACTGACGTTGAATACAGATTTGACCCAAGTCTAAAAACACAAGCATTTCTGCAATACGAACAAGAATATCCTCTACCAAATGAAATATTGCCTCTCGATCAGTATGAATATATTATTTACACTGATGGATCTGCTCAACCGGCCTTAGGGAGTAAGCAACAACATAGCGCAGCGTGTGCTATCGTTAAAGGTCGCATGCGGGATGGGAAGTTCCATCCAAGTTGCACCAAAACGCAATCTCTAGGAGACTGCACGGCTCAGTTGGCAGAGTTAAAAGCACTGATACTGGCACTTGTAAATACGGATCACGAATTCCCCACACTAATTGTGTGTGATTCCTTTTACTGTGTGCAGTCATACAATGAGTATCTACATCATTGGGAACTGAACGGGTTTAAGGACGCGAAAGGTGGCACAATTAAGCATAAAATGCTATGGGAACAGGTAGTGGAGTTTAAAAACGACCTACCAAGGGCTCACGTAATATACACACTGAGTCATCAGTGTGATGGAGTTCACGTTGAAGGGAATTCATTGGCTGATGAAGCCGCAAAGGGGGCTGTACGCACAGCTTCCGTAGCTGCAATCACTCATTCAAAAACGAGGATAGACGGTGAGATTATGATCGCTGTCATTGCTTCAAGCAAAAACAGCGGAGCAGTACCAAAGAAATTTCCACTCAAGTACTCCTACAAGTTAGATGCAAACAACATTCCCTTTGCTCAGATTCCTGGAGTGGGGGACAGAGTAATACCAAATATGGATCGTAGGCAAGGTTTAATACTAGCAGCACACGAGGGTTTAGGCTCTGCACATACAGGCGTTACAGCGACTATTTCATTGTTGAAACAGCGCTATTGGTGGCCCGGTCTAACAAAGCAAACTAAAGACTATGGGGTCGATTACGATGTCGGGCGGATCGCCACCGCCCGCATGGCGGTGGCGATCCGCCCACCATAATCGCCCGTCCGCCAACAAATTCCCCCCGCCATATTACCATGGCGGAGGGGAGCCCGGCAGACGGTAAGACCGTCCGCATGTTTTCCGCCCGGCCGAACAGTCGACTGGGCGGAAAAGGGTTTAATATGGTGGCGGTGTCTGCAAGACACCGCCATCCATATTATGATGCCGGCGGAGATGAGCTTTTCCATGGTGGCGTCGCCGCCATGGAAAGGCTCGCGGTCTTTGCTGTTGGAGGCCCGTTGCGGGCCCCCAGGGTGTTGGGGGGGTGGGGGCTGCACATGGGGGGTACCTATGGTACCCCCCTGCATCTGCATGCACAAGGTGGCAGGCACCGCGCGGTGCCTGTCACGTTGTGCATGCAGATGCACAACATGCATTTCCAGCACTGTGGCGGGCGGTGCTGTGAGCACCGCCTGCCACAATGCTGGAAATGGGGATGCCACAGCCACCGTGGCGGTGGCATCCTAATCACATGTGCGGGACCGCCACACACATAGCGGGCGGTCCCATTTACCGGGGCGATGGCGGGCGGACAAAGTCCGCCCGCCATCATAATCGGCCCCTATGTCTTGAAATGCGACATCTGTCAACAGATGAAAGGCTGCACCAGAACACGCCCAGCGCAGACGCCATTACTAATATCTGACAAACCTCTCGCATGTGTGTATTTGGACCACTGCGGCCCCTTACAATCTGATGAGGATTACAAGTATATCATGGTTGCAGTGGATTCCTGCTCAAGATTCCTATGGGTTTGGCCTCAGCGCTCGGCTGACGCTCGAACTGTTATAAAAGATTTGCGAGTCTTTATCGGGACATACGCAGTTGGCACGTTACATTCTGACCGTGGCCCGGCGTTTAGCTCTTGGGCTTACAAAGAGGCCATGAAAAGTGTGGGCGTTGCACTGCGGTACTCCTCTCCGTACCATCCTGAGGGAAATTCGGTTGTGGAGAGGAAAAACCGGGACTTAAAGCAATCTTTAACAGCTAGGGTATTAGGCAAGGGTGGTAGTTGGGTCAGTCACCTTTATGGGGTACAAAGAGCACTAAACAACCAGCCAAGAAATTCTCTAGGGGGTGTCACTCCATATGAGGTCCTATTTGGGATGAGAATGTGGGTAGCTGGTCTTGAGTATGAAGGCACAGTGGCGGATGAGAAACCATTTGATATCGATGATCATTTGGCTGTTTTACAGGATCTAAATGAATCCAGGACACAACAAAGCATCGTTGTCCAGAAACAGACCGCCACTGAGGAAGTCAAGGCAAACACGGCAAGACCTGTCTGGATCCCAAAGATTGGGGATCTGGTCAGAGAGAAAATAGCGGACAAGAAAGAATTTGGAACATCATACAGAAAGCCTGTACCTGTCCTAGCAATTCAAGGAACACACAAACTGTTCTTTTGCCGCCTCTTGCCGGGAAAAAGGAGAAAAGATTTGTCTCAATTAACTTAATCAAACCACACTATGTGGCCAATACTGAACAGTAGGCCTCGTGGACTCCACAGTAGCAGACGCCCTCCTCTCGCTACAATCCAAGAAGTTCAAACAGAAAGACTCATTACGTTTGAAGAGCCTCCTGTGAGGAATGAAGGACTAAGCAACAATGCTATGGAACTCGTTCCCCTTGAACCCGAAGTTCATCTACAAAATGAAACTCAAAAGAACACTCAAGTTGCAATCAGACCAAATACAGACGTCTACGTCAACATGCCCCGACGAGAGCAAAATGCGATTTCAACAAATCCCGATGCAATTCCTACAATTGATCGAACTGCTTCTGGCTACTTCATGAACTTTTATACGTTTTCCCTGGATCCAAGCGAGCCGGAAACGACGCCAGCCAAAAAATCATGTAAACAGCAAGTTAAAGACTTTTTGAACTTTCTTAAAAAGACTTACCTGGTATCGCCTTGGATTGAACTTTGGGTAATTACTGTGATTCTATTTTTTCTTTTCTGGCTAGGCTTAGTAATAACTTTTAGCATGCTTATTAATGGACGATATCTTAAACAGAGCTCTACAGCCCCGAAAGTTAATTTGATTCTAAAACCACATCAATCATCTCATCGTGAACAGAGAGACTTGTTATCAGTAAACATCACAGCGGTTCCTATACCGGATGGTATAGTTTGGGACAAGGTTGATTTCGAAATATTCGGTCCGACTGAACTTTTAAAAATTCCACGTTTATTTAAAATTTCATTAAGTGATATCATTACCTCCAGTACATTTTCTGATGATTGGGACACTGAAACTGTTAATAACATGTTGTCTGATTTAGAGAAAACTGCTGCATTTCCCAACACTGAAATGTTAGAAAGTAATTCAGACTATGACACTTTGTACTGATACCAACATTATGGTAATCATTTCCTGCACAAATCTATTTCGCCCAGAAATGTGTTTGAGTACCATCAGTGGGAATATTGCCCTACACCACCAAAGGGTAGTTCGCAGACATTTGCACAGAAATTTTCATATTTTTCAGGTTTTAATACCACTGACCCAACCTCATACTATTATAAGGTTATACCAACATCAGCACTGAAAATTATGTTGACAAATACCAAACAGATTTACTCTGCTTCCTTTATTGCCCAACTGTCTGAACAGGGTTTTGACCTATGGAAGGACACAATAGACTTAAAATCAGTCTGGGGTTTTAGGGACTGGCAAGTCCAGGGAACAGAAGCGCTATTTCGAGCATGCCTCATTCCACAGCAGATGATATTTCTGAACGAAACTGTGCAACAGACATCCTGTCTTGGCTTACCGAAGGTAAAGGACCTGAACACACCTCAATTTCCAACACCATCACAGATGGGAGGGTGGCAAAATTCGACTTCACAGGAAGGGGCAACAGTAGATGACATTTTAAAGTACAATAGATCAGACCCAAATTGGGAAAAATGGGTGGTTGGGCCCTTAGACACACACATATGTCATAAACGATTCTTGGGTATTACCGAAGGGTACAGTATGCACAGGCCAGACCCACGTTATGTACAAAGAGAACATCCAGGGGTAGTGACATCCTACATTGTTGGGAAGCTGAGCCTTGATTGGCTAGAGACCTCAACACTAACAGAAGTGAAACAACACTTAACCTTACTCTCACAAGAAATGGATCTTCGGGATTTTTTACAAGGTCCCAGGAAACAACGTCAGAAACGTTTCATATATGCTGGCATCTATGCTGCCTATAATGAAGAGTGGAAAATATCACAACAAGGGGCCGCAGAGAGAATACGGGAAATAGACCGTATTAACTTAGAAAAATCATTGGCTGTGGTAGACAATGGGTTAACAACTTTGTCCTCCAGAATATATTCCTTGGGCAACATTGTATCTTCTGCGATAGACATCCTAGAACAAGATTTGGCCATACTACAACACGGGCAATCTCAATTACGTTCCTTCATGTCATTGAGCTGGACGCTGCAATCTTTGCGCGCAGGCTTTGTGCCTTGGCGTTTTATAAACAGTACGTCTCTGTTTTCTGAATATAATCTAACAGATAAACAGGTTGAAATGGCACAAAGGGGAGCTAAATATACAATGTTGCGTTTTGAAAAACTGGACCGACTGCCATTTACAGTGGCGGAATCACCGTCTACTGAATGGCTGATCCATGGCCACATAACTCTACCGGTCACTACTTTTCAGTTTCAAAATTGCCTTGAACAACAGCAGGCGGACAAATATGAAAAGATGGGTAAGGGGTACATTAGGGAATCCTGGAATTTACCGTATAGATTTCGATGCCGGAGTGGGGATCGAGAAGTGTTACTAAGTGGTACTAACTGCAAGAACGCTTTGAGCGGTTCTCTCATGTGCCGGGACATTACATTGCACGGAGCATGTAATGGTTCGATAGCAAACTTGTCCTGCCACATGAAAGGGACTCCAGCTGCCGTGATTAAGCCGGTATTCGAGCTGCTCTCGAATGGGAGTTACTTGATGCTGAACGATCAAGGTTGCTGTGGTATGCTTCCGGGCATTGCTTTTCTTGTCACTGTGAACTCCAGGGTTACTTGCTGTATGCAAGTATTGTTTCCCCCAACAAGTACAGTCAGGGAGGCGCCGTTATGGCCTTCGTTGAATGTTTCCTTTATACAAATTGATACTTTAAGCAGACTGAAAGCCATGTTTTTACAGCAGACCGTACCCTTAACCTCTGCTCGAGAGACCTTTGAACTTCAAATCGCAAGGACCTCGAGTGAGATACAGGCACTTATACATACAAACTGCCCTATTCATTTCGCAGAAATGGTGGGTCGTATCTTTAATATGTCTGATACGAGTGGTATTGTACACCTATTTAAGACCATAGGGTCAGGACTTCTTAGCACCTTTCAGACAATCCTCGGAGTTATCCCGAACTTTATACACTCCATATTTGGAAGCATTTTCGGAGGTCTACCTCTGATCCTGCTATCAATAGCGGGAGTCCTGATTGTCATTTACCTACTACGCAATGGACGGCCCAATTACCAACGAGATGGCAAAAGCGCTCCTGGAGCGGAAATACCGTGAACGCATGGCACAACATCTGGGCACACCTCGCCTAAGGGAACTAAGCGCCTCTTGGTTCCTATCGTTCAGACCAGTCTGGATGGACTGCATCTTACCTGTTCTTCGATGCCTGTTTTGCGGTGAAGAATGCGTGTTGGACCTCTGTCTGACACTTGCAACGGACACGCCTGCGGACTTGAATACCCGGCTGGAACCCTTGAGGGCCCACGCTCGGCAATGTCCCCAGCGCATTCCCATCTTGCTGGCCGCATTTCTCGAGAATCCGCAGGTGCCTTTTACAACTGAGTTAAGCTTTAGCTCCACCATTAGCACCGAGGTATCGACCGAGGTATCAACCGAGGTATCGATGGCAGCACCGGCTGCCTCTACACCAGCCATTGGCAGTACTGAATATCATCTGTGCTCCATTGACGTGCTCTGCGAGGTGTTACAAGGACCGTCCCCTGCAGCAGCAAGCAGCGATGATGTTGCGTCTCCCAGCCAGGACATTTAATCTGTAATTGGCTCATCGTGTGCTGGGAAAGAATTCGGATTTTCATTTTTCTCTAAAATTAACTAAATTTGGAACACTTCCTGAAAATTGACACTCTCTCGCTGAAAAGTATGGCCTTTTGACGCTTGTAGACATTCAACTTATATAAACGAACTCAATTAGGACTGTGGCTTAAGTGACAATTCCAAAACAACTAATTTTCAAAGCAAGAATTTTAATTTTTTACCTTTTTAAACTTTTAAACTGTTTTTAAATTGATTTTAAAACAGGATTTTAATGAAGCTCATTGAAAAATGTTCTGTGCACTACTATCTAGTAAAAAGAATAGTCCACTAGCATTTTTATCATTGTTGACTGTTCGGAAGAGGAGTGGGTGTTATGTTTCATATAGGTACCCTAATATAGGCCCGGGTAACATCATACCCTTTCACCTACATCACCACCCCTACATTACACACTAACGAGCCTTTTAAGGATTGAACGCCTTTTATGGACTGAACCTTTTACCTAGTTCTAGGCCTGGGTGCAGAAGGAGGGTTTTCCCTGAACAATAGTGTTCTATGACTTCATCTTTAGACTGACACTGCATGAATAAAATATTCATGAGGCTACTTGGAAACTAGGCAGGGGCTAAACACCACCTTCCTAATATCTACGCACAAGGTTCATCCCATACGTCATCCTCATACCCAACAATGGCTAACACAAGAACAAGGGACAAAGGGACACTATATACTTTTCTGTATAAATACAGCACCTCTTGCTATCAGTAGTTAGAGGGAACCGAGACTTCCAGGCCGACACACTTACCAGAGACGCTGAGGCTCCTGCATGCAGACGCTCCAGCTGACAGTGGTCTGAACGCACAAGTTACTAACTTGTGTAACGATATATCTGTAAGAGACAGTAGTTAGTGACAGATTCCTTACCTTAGAATATCCCCAGGCGTCAGGCTGGATCCGGAAAGTTTTGCGTAGCAGTACCCTTGCGCGTCGGTAGGCAGCATCGTGCGGCTCCGCGTCCGTCGTCGGCGTCGAGATCGCCGGGATGACGTCACGGCCAGTACTTAGACGCCGCCCATGCGCGCTGACGTCAGTTCTGTACACGACTTTCCGCGCCAGGAACGCAGAGCCATGCAAGAAGCTGACATTGGTGTCTGAAAAAATACTAGAGCCCTGAAAGGGATGTCCTTAACCCTAGAAATCAGTTTGCAGAACAGGGAGGATGGGTGGGCGGTAGGAATCTGTCACTAACTACTGTCTCTTACAGATATATCGTTACACAAGTTAGTAACTTGTGCATCTGAAAGAGACACGTTAGTGACAGATTCCTTACCTTAGAATAGATACCCCAGCAATACCAACCCCGGTGGTGGGTCTGCGAACAGATTCAGACAAGGAAGTCCCGGAGGACAGAGCGGCCAAAGAATCCGTCCCTCCGGACCTGGCTGTCAAGGCAGTAATGCTTGGTAAACGTGTGCAGCGAGGCCCACGTAGCTGCCTGACATATATCCTGTAGCGGAACACCGCGGCCTAAAGCCGTGGTAGCAGCTGTTGCCCTGGTAGAATGGGCACGTAGCCCAACAGGGGGCTCCTTCTTAGCCAAAGAATAGCAGGCTTTGATACACAAGATTACCCAGCGGGAGATGGTCCTCTTGTGTACCGCCCGACCTTTTTTTGGCGCCCACGTAGCCAACAAAGAGCTGGTCATCCACCCGGAACTGTTGTGTGCGGTTGAGGTAAAAGGAAAGCGCACGTTTTGGGTCCAGACGGTGGAGCCTCTCTTCCTCTCTGGAAGGATGCGGAGGCGGAAAGAAGGTGGGCAAAGTGCTGGTCTGCCCAATGTGGAAGGCAGTAACCACCTTTGGCAAGAAGGATGGACGCGTCCTAAGAACAACCTTGTCTGAATGGACAGACAGAAAGGGGGGGTTTGCACGAAAGAGCCTGGAGCTCACTCACCCGCCGAGCGGAGGTGATGGCCACCAGAAAGGCTGTCTTCAGAGTGAGAAGACGAAGAGGACAGTTATGTAGAGGCTCAAAGGGAGCGCACATTAAAAGGTAAGAACCAAGTTCAAGTCCCACTGAGGCATCACAAACGGAACAGGAGGGAAGAGGTGTGTAATGCCTTTAAGAAACCTGTTAACAACAGGGGACTTGAAAAGGGAGGGCTGATCAGGAAGCCTGAGGAAGGCCGAGATTGCACAAAGATAGCCCTTGATGGTACCCAGGGCAGAACCCTGTTGGGCCAGAGAAAGAAGGAACAGAAGAACCTCAGAAAGAGGGGCAGAAAGGGGATTCACAGCCTTTGCTGTGCACCATGCCACAAACTTGTTCCACCTGCAGGCGTATACCACCTTAGTGGAGGGACGCCTGGCTGCCAGAATCACATCACAAACTTCGGGAGGCAAGTCGTAAGGAATCAACTGCCACCGCTCAATCTCCACGCAAGGAGGTGGAGACTGGACAGGTTCGGGTGGAGGACCGTCCCCTGCTGCTGCGACAGAAGATCCTCCCAAAGAGGCAGACGGATCGGGGGATCGACGCTCATACTGAGTAGCTCGGGATACCAAACTCTTTGAGCCCAGTCCGGAGCCACAAGAATGACTTGGGCCCGGTCGCGCCGAATCTTCTTCAACACTCTGGGTAGAAGTGGTATAGGCGGAAAAGCGTACAACAGACCGCAACTCCACTCGCGACGAAAAGCGTCACCGAGCGAGTGCCGCCTTGGAAATTCCAACGCGCAGAACTGATGACATTGCGAGTTCTCTTCGGTGGCGAATAGATCTAACCAAGGCTCTCCCCACTGTAGAAAGAGTCCTTGCGCCACCTCCGAGTGAAGACGCCATTCGTGATCCATCATGCACCTGCGGCTGAGTTCGTCCGCCCTGGCGTTCAGGGAACCTGCCAGGTGTTGAACCATCAGGAAAATGCCCTGATGTTCCAGCCATGTCCAGAGACGCAGAGCCTCCTGACATAGGGTCCACGACCCCATCCCGCCTTGTTTGTTGCAGTACCACATGGCGGTGGTGTTGTCTGTGAACACCTGCACTACCTTCCCCTTGACAGAGGGAAGGAATGCCTTTAGTGCAAGTCGGATCGCCCGTTGCTCCAGAAGGTTGATATGGAGCCGGGACACCGCCGGAGACCAGAGGACTCTGATCTCCGCCTCTCCCATGTGACCGCCCCATCCCAGAAGGGACGCATCCGTCACAACTGTGTGCTCTGGCTGGGGAAGGGAGAGGGATCTGCCCGTGACCCATTGCCGGTTCGAAAGCCACCACTGCAACTGTCGTGCAGTCCCCTCCGAGATCTGGACGTAATCGGACAGGTTCCCCTGATGCTACGCCCACTGGAACTTCAGGTCCCACTGCACAGCCCGCATATGCCATCTGGCATGATCGACCAGCAGGATGCAGGAGGCCATGAGGCCCAGCAGCCTCAGGGTCATCCGTACCGAAACCCAGGATAGAGGCTGAAAGATCGGAATCATAGCCTGAATATCCTGGACTCGCCGTTCGGGAGGATAGGCCCGAAACTGCGTTGTGTCCAGAACTGCTCCGATGAAAAGGAGCTGTGGAGAAGGAATCAGGTGCGACTTCGGCACGTTGATGGAGAACCCCAGCGAGTGCAGGAGTTCGGCCGTAGTCTGGAGGTGGGAGACGACTGCCTGGGACGAGCCCGCCTTCAGTAGCCAGTCGTCGAGGTAGGGGAAAACTGGAACCCCTGCCCGGCGCAGATGAGCTGCGACCACCACCATCACTTTTGTGAACACCCGAGGGGCGCTGGTAAGGCCAAAGGGAAGCACGGTGAACTGAAAGTGCTCGAGGCCTACCGTGAACCGCAGGTAACGCCGGTGGGCCGGCAGGACGGGGATGTGAAAATATGCATCCTGCAAGTCCAACGCTACCATCCAGTCTCCAGGGTCGAGGGCAGTCAAGACCTGAGCTAGGGTGAGCATCTTGAACTTCTCCTTCCGGAGGAAGCGATTTACGTTCCGGAGGTCCAAGATAGGGCGCATGTCCTCCTTGTCCTTTTTGGGCACCAGAACGTAGTGGGAATAGCAACCACGCCCTACTTCTGGGGTCGGAACGCGCTCGATGGCCCCCTTGGCCAAGAGGGCCCCAACTTCCTGCTGAAGAAGCACCAAGTGATCCTCTGACATGCGGTGGTATTGAGGTGGCATGGCTGGGGGGGTAGTCTCGAAGGGGAGGGAGTAGCCCCTTCGGACAATGTCCAAAACCCACCTGTCCGATGTGATGGTGCGCCAGTGGGGAAGGTGATGGCGGACCCTGCCCCCCACTGGCGTGCTGTGGACTGGAAAGGAAGGACTAGGAGGGTTTGGAGGCCGTGGACGTGGCGGAGGTGGTGGCCTGACCCGCTCGCTGGTTGCCCGACCCGCCACGGCGGGAGCCACGTCCTCGGCCGCGGGAAGACGTTTGCCGGTGGCTGGGCAGCGGACATGACTGGGCGCCCCTTCCGTGGCCACGAAAGGGTCGAAAAGCAGACGGAGGCAGGGGGCGCACAGCAGAAAGGCCCAGGGACTTGGCTGTAGCCCGCGAGTCCTTAAAGCGCTCCAGCGCGTGGTCTGCTTTGTTGCCGAAAAGGCCGACACCATCAAAGGGCATGTCCATAAGTGTGTTTTGGACATCGCCCGAGAAACCAGTGGTCCTCAGCCAGGCGTGACGGCACAGCGCCACTGTCGTCGCAAGCGATCTGCCTAGCGAGTCGGCAGTATCTAGGCCACATCGGATGGTATATTTTGCCGCATCTCTTCCTTCCGCAATGGCGCGGGAAAGCAGTGCCTGGGCCTCCTCAGGACACTGGGGCAGGATCTGCGCCACCGAATCCCACAAGGAGTGGGTATATCGGCGCAAGAGGCAAGTGGTGTTGACAGACCTCAAGCCAGCACTGGCGGAAGAAAAAACTTTCTTCCCAAATTGGTCCAGTTTTTTGGATTCCCTATCCGGGGGAGTGGTAGGGAAGGCGCTTTGAGAGGCAGAGGCTTGGACAACTAAGCTCTCAGGGGTGGGGTGTTGGGAAAGGAACAGGGGGTCGCCCGGAGCACGGCGATGGCGTCGGGCTACGTTCCTATCCACAGGAGCCCCTGTAGTGGGCTTGGACCAGGTGCCCAAAAGAACGTCCGAAGTGCATCGTTGAACGGCAGCAGTGGCTCCGAGGAGGTAGCCGCCGGCTGAAGCACTTGTTAGTCCTGACAGCCACTGTAGGTAACTGGAGGTGCAGGGCCTCAGCTGCCCTACGCAACACCGTAGCAAAGTTTGCTCCCTCCTCCGTTGCCACGGAAGGAGGACACAGCATGCCAATGTCAGGAGAGGTGTCCAGACCACTGGCATCCCCAAGTTCCTCAGCCCAGTCCTGGTCATACTCACATTGGGCAGTGAAAGGGTCCTCAGACCCCTCCCAGGTCTCTTCGTCCTCCAAATCAGGGTCAATGTAAGGAGGAGGGACATGTGGGACCCAGAGTCTCATCGGCGCCGGAGCCGGCGTCGATTGACGTCGGTCCGGCGCCGAGTCCGGATCCGGAGAGAACCTGGGGACGACGCCGCCCGGAGCCCCGGGCGGCGTCGTGAACGGCACCGGTGAAAGCGACGCCGGTGGAGGTGTTGTTAGGTCATCGGGCGTCGACGGGGGTTGTGGCAGCACCGGGGCCGAGGCCGGGGCTGGTGTTGCTGGCGGCGCCGGGACCGGAGTCGCCGGCGGCGCCGGGACCGGAGTCGCCCGCAAAGCCGGGGCCGAAGCCGCCGGCGAAGCCGTCGGCGGAGCCGCAGGAGGAACCCCACTAGGGCCCGCGGGGCCCGAAGGCGCACCAGGGGGACCTTTAGGCCCGAAGAGGCGGGACATGGCCGACAGGAATTCTGTATTTCGGCCGGAGCCGCCGCCGAACCCGGGAAGGGCGGGTAATGCGGCGGCGGCTCCACAGGCACTCCCGGAGCCGCGGGGACGGTGCCGTGGGGACCCTCAGCCGAGTCGCGCGACCGGCGAGGGGCAGTCGTCGAGCGATGACGCTTCTTCGACTTCTTGTGCTTCGACTTACCGGAGGAGTGCGAAGACTTTGACCCCGAAGAACGATGAGGACTCCGCGACCGGCCCCTCGACCTCTCTCGTGACCGGGGCTTGGATTGGCACGGAGCCGACTGCCGGACCTTGAGGAGCTTTCGAGACCGCTCTCGCAAAGCCTTCGGATGCAAGGCCCGACAGTCAGGGCACGACTTGGAGTCGTGGTCGCGCCCGAGGCAGTAGAGACAGTCTCAATGTGGGTCCGTGATCGACATCATCCGACCACAGGCGTCGCATGGCTTGAAGCCGGGCATCCCTACTGACACCGTTGGAGTCGAACGACTCGAGAAAACAGTGACAAAAAGTCACAAAAAGTTCAGTCAAAAAATTACTGGGGCACTGCTCTCTCCGGATCTGCGCTTACTGGCGCGGAAAAAGAAAGAACTGACGTCAGCGCGCATGGGCGGCGTCTAAGTACTGGCCGCAACGTCATCCCGGCGATCTCGACGCCGACGACGGACACGGAGCCGCACGACGACGCCTACCGACGCGCAAGGCTGCTACGCAAAACTTTCCGGATCCAGCCTGACGCCTGGGGATATTCTAAGGTAAGGAATCTGTCACTAACGTGTCTCTTTCAGATATCCCTTGTGGGGTGTCCAGCTCGAGACCATGAGAGGCTCCTACATTCTCACTTCAGGTAATGGGGTTCGACCAAATCCTAGAGGGATTCTTGGCTGCACACCTACTCACATGCTAGGTACACTTAGGTACATCTAGATAGGCATCGTAGGAGTATGCACTCGCTTTTATCAATGCATTTTATATTCATGTATTTATTCATGCTTATTGCAAGATGATAGAACTGTACTATCCTTTTATATTCATAGTGCTGCTAATCATATATCTCTGCTACTGTCTAATGGTTGTTTTAGCTCATATACTTTACACGAGAATAACAACTGTTCAATAAATCCTTATTGAAACGCCCAGACTGTTTATTCTGTGTACCTCTGAGATAAACTAAATAAGCACGAGTGACTGAGCGAAAAGTAGTACATTGTTTCCACGATCTTGAGGGATCAAGGTTGTCATGTTCTAAGGTTGCCAGAAACTAATCTCTCCCCGATAAGAGGAGACACTAGTGGCACTGTGAGCTAGCTTTTGCAAACAGGCTAACATTTCTCGGTGGGGGTGTACAGAATCAATCTGCCACCAAGCCCACAGTTTATGTTATCCAAACACGCAGGTCCTGCATGGGTACTATAGGAACTACACGACATGATTTTAGATGAATTTGGGTGTGGATTTGAATTTGCATATAGAACATCCAATTGTATGGATACATTTGTTTTGCACATATTTATTGCAACATTGAGTGTTTTTTAATGAGATTTCCAACTTAAAAAAAAAAAAAAATTGTATATTTGATTATGATTTTGAATAGTACTTCTTGGTGATATTGGTTAAATTTTGGATGAATGGTGGTGTGAATTGAAATCAGGTTTTTATTTTAACACATCCAAAGGTAATTGTTTACTTTTGACTAGCTAACCACATCAAAGTCCAACACTTTCCCTACTGTTGCTTACATTGGAGTGGGAATAGTAAATCTAACCTCTCCAAAGTCCAACACTTTCCCTACTGTTGCATAGACTGCAGAGGAAATAGCATATCTTCTCCACGAAGTTCAAAACCTTCCCTACTCCAAACCCCTCCAAACTCCAACAGTTTCCTTAATGTTGGTTAGAGTCGATTTATAATGTTTGTGTTATTGTTCTTTTTCTTTTTAATATTTTGTTTTTTTCAATGTTTATATTATTTCAACACAAGGTTTTCATTTATTTTTATATATATATATATATATATATATATATATATATATATATATATATATATATATATATATATTTATTTATATATTTTGTTGCAAAAGGGAAAGAAAACTGCTGCACTCTCGAAAGTTATTTAAAGTAACTTCTTTTCTTTAGACAATTTGAATTGCATTTGGTTGCAAACATACCACAACGCGTTTCAACATAACTGTCTTCTTCATGGCGGTATTCATCAGTTTGCAGTAATTGGTACTTGTTGCCTTGACCTTTATACAGTTGACAGGCATGCTGGGATATGTAGTCCCTTTATTCTTCCCACCTGAGAGTCAGTGCCTTTCACTCCATGATTAGAATATATGGCTTGCACTTCCAAAAAGATCGATATGACTTCAAAGGGAAAGTTGCATTTATATTTGAAACAGCACATTGCTGAATTACGAACATTCTGGTTCTCTTGAATAGTCCCACAAAGTCACTTTTTGAATTCATGCTTTGAAATATAGCCTGCAGTGCTCCCAGTATTGTAGTGGTTCCCAGTATGTCATGGCCCTCCCTTCCTACATAAGAGATACTAAAGATTTCCTGGTTAAACTAGTGGATCTAGATTGGGAAAAAGATTACCTTCTGATTTCCATGGATGTCAACTCTCTCTAACCATAATTGAGCACACACTAGGCATCAAATCCTGTCACCATTTCCTCAAAAACAGGGAAATTCTTACCTTGATCATACCAACATGCTGTTAGAGATGATGAGTTTCTGCCTACCAATGTTCCCTCTAATTTTTTTCCTCTGTGTGCGGTAGTGTAAGGTCTTTGTGCGCTGCAACCAAGGCTATGTGCGCCAGTAACCAGACCGCGCGTGTGGGTGCAGCGCCAAATATCACTCCAAACTTTTGCTTAAAAAAGTGAAAAGACGGTGCATTTCCTCACATACAGATCCACGTGAACGATGTTGAGGCAGGTTTGAAACCGTCCCACATAGCAATTAGAAACCTTGGCAGCTATGTTGCTGCATTTCTTTTCTTAATAGAGCTGGGCTGCGGGGTGATTGTGTGCATTTGTTCAAGTTTTCATGTTTATTTCAGCTCATGATGGGCGCTGCGATTAACATGAAAACTTTAACAAATGCAGGAAGAATAAAATTATAATAAAGTTGTTATTATAAGTTTACTTTTCGCAGTTTCAGGGCTGGGTTAGGGTAGGGCCGCATCAGGCTTTCGACTAACGCATTCTAATGCTAGTGTCCGCATTACCATATTAAAATGCATTAGTCACGTATTCTAGCGCCCCTCTGACAATACTGCAATTGAGGCACACTGCTAATGAGGCAGTACCAGCACGCTAAAATTGTCTAACATATATGAGCATGCAACTGCGCCTTCAAATTTGAAATGCTATGCGTCAGAGATAGAATATTCATGAACAGCGCTGAGCAGGCAGGCCAGAATTTAACAGATCAATTAGCCGTGCCCCAATCAGCCTTCCTGTGAGTCTACTCTGGGGTACCTGCCATCACGTGGGTGATCCATGGAGCGGGTCAAGCATTGCACATGCAATCGGTCTCGCAATTGGTTGAGTTAAAGCTATTGGCGCTGTAAATGACAATGTGTTTTACCCATGTGTTATGGAGTGTATGTATGTATGTATGTAGTGTGTAGTAGGATTATGTGGGTTGGATTGGAATTGATAGTTGTGGAATTGTGTGGCGTGCAATTGTGGGGTGTAGAGTGGGCTTGTGTAGTGGAATTATGTGGCTAATAATTATGTGGTATTAAGTGTACTGAAATTATGTGGAGTGGGATTGTGTGTTACGGAGTGTATATATATGGATTTTTTTTTAGTGTTGTGGAGCGGCATGTAGTGGAGTTTAATTATGTGGTGTGCTGCGGAATTTTGTGTCATGATGTGGAATTTTGTGGTGGGGATTTGATGTATGTGCTGTGTTGTGTAATTGTGTTGAGTTGAATTATGTGATTTGGTGTTTTTGTCCATTGGTAAATGTATTGTTTTGCCAGTGATTAATACTTTTTTTGGTTGTAAATTTTAGTTTGTTGAGCAGTTGTTCCATATAAGTTGCTGACACTTTGTGTGCCAATAACCAAAGTAAATGAACATAAAATGCAGGATAGAGTTGGCGCAGGGAGATCTATAGTTTTGACTTCAATCAATCAAATGCTCTCTACCTCTTAGTATGTTGCCCACACAGGAGGCAATCAGAATGCATCCATCAGTCATTTCATTCCTATAGCTCATTTGCTGTGTCACCGGATGCCAACAGCATCCATTGATAATGTGTAACATGGCCCTTGTTATTGTCATTGCCTTCCCACATACTAGTAGTAACCAAATAACTAGCTTTAGGTACAAAGTCCCGATAATACGAAGGCATGTAGATTTTAATGCCATAAGCATTAAAATCTCAAGTTGATCTCTACTACAGCGGAAAAAAAATGTCATTGGCGCTTTCCCAGGGTATCATTTTTAATCACTTGAAATAACCAGGGCCCCAGTACTGAGACACGTGAAATTGAGGCCTCGGTGGATGCTGGAGTTCATTTAAAATTTCTGCAAATACTTCTTGTGGAAAATGTGTTGCCATATAAAAATTGATCATGTTAGAGTTACAGTACAGATGCATAACAGCTGCTTGAAGATGCCGAGTGTGCTACTTTGGCAGCATTTTTTAATTTTTGAGAAATTAAATTACATGGTTGTAGTAGACGCCTACCTGATTATGACTCAGGATATGGCAAATGTCTTTGGGAATTCAATTGCAGATTAAGTTTTCAAGCTGTTAAAGTATGCGTTTTCATTTTTTATCTGAGAGGGACAATGAACGCAGTTGAATCGTGTAAAGCTGACTAATGGATTGTGTATGGGACATAATTTGGAATATATGTCTTCTACAAAGCTTTATTTTAGTTTGACATCACCCCTGACGAACCCATCCCTTTTAAACACGATTAGATAGCTCGAGGGTGAGCGGCTGCGTTAGACCTGATTAATAGTCGCCGGCCCCAGTCCAACTTTTATAAATGTTTAATCTGAGACGCACAGAATAAGCGAATAACAACAACTTTTATTTTAAAGCAAAGGCATCTTTCGATTTGTGGTCTGTGCAACAGACGCCAAGTAGAAGGCTTAGTGGGTCGAGCACCCACTGGCCAAATGGGTGTAGAACCTGAGGCTAACAGGTTCAACCCCAAGCAGGGCCTGCTCAGCCTTTCATCGTTGTGAGGTATAAAAACACACGAATGTCATCATTAATTGCGTAAGAACCCTAATTATACTCGGAGCAGTAGACAATTTAGTTTGTGGTGTGTACTTTATAAACGGTTAATTAGAACTATCTCTATTAATTTTGAAAATTCTACCCTTCCCTCCCACCCTCCCCCAGACGGGCAGTTTGATTTTTAGGGTGATATTCGGTGCATGCTTTTTCCCGTTGCTCTTTCAAGATATATGTAAGAGAAAAGGGGAGAAGAAAAGTGCAGCGTAGTGAGGGTTTCGTCTGCGCCTGTGTGACAAGTTGCAACTTAGCCCTCAGAGTGGGGTCTTACTTGCATCATTTTCTGCTCTTCTACGTCATTTGAAATGTTCTCTGCAAGTCTGGAAATCTGTCAAAATGTGAAATCGCTTGAGACTTAATGTCGTCCCCAAACACACACAGACATACACTGGAAAAGATAAGGAAGAACCGGAGGAAACATGTCACAGGTGTGGCGGCATACAGCCTATGTGTGCTGAGACAGGGGCGGATGACATCAGAGGCTCCAAAAGGAAACAAGGATGGATTATCAATACCCCAAGTCTGCTCTGTTTCCCTCTCGATTGCTGGCGGTATTGGTGGTGGTATCGCAGATGCGCAGGAAGTCGTTGACTCTCATGGAGTGACATCCGGCTGGCAGCTCAGTATCTCATTGCTCCAGCCTCACCGCCCTATGCCCTCCTTGAGAAGAAGCCAATACTCCTTCAGAGTCGACGGCCTTCATAGCTCCTAAAAACAGGACCTGCTGCAGAATCCGCGCTTCAATATGTCAGAGCCTGGCCTGCAGGGAGAGGCGGTTGTCTCTCAGCATGTGGGGCGCGGGAGGAGGCATTCTTAAACGTAGGCACTGCTCCCGGGCCTGCTAAATATATACCACTTTGCACTGACAGAGATAACTCTGTCTGAACAGGACAGCACAAAAACACAGGAATAAATCTGTGCGAGCAGCTGAGGCCGCGACAACAGCTTACAAACCAAGATAAATGCACGCGCTAAAGGCACCTACAAATGCCGCGTTTGTAGGCTTGCTGCATTTCTTCTCTTAATAGAGCGCAGCTGTGGGCGATTGTGCGCCTTTGTTAACGTTTTCATGTTAATGGCAGCGCCCATCATGAGCTGCAATTAACATGAAAACTTTAAAAAAGGCACACAATCACCCCGCAGTCCAGCTCTATTAAGTAGAAGAAATGCAGCAAGTCTACAAACACAGCGTGTGCTTTTAGGTGATTCTAAAAGCACACGCTGTGTTTGGTGCTGCATTTCTTTCGTTTTCTAGAGTGTTGCTGCGGGCAGATTGTGTGCTTTTGTTTAAAGCATTCATGTTAATCGCAGCTCCTGACGGGCTCTGCAATTAACACCAATACTAAAACAAAAGCAAACAAACAATGAGCCCCACAGTCGCACTCTGGAAAGCAAAAGAAATTTAGCAAGCACTTGCTAAATTCCTCTGCAAGTTTGAAATGCCCGCTTTTCGCGCTGCAGCGGCGGCGCCAATGCTCTCGGGGATGTGTGTGCGCGCCACACACACAGCACTGCGCGCTCGGGGGCACTGATGTGCGCGCGCGCTCAGGCGCGCACGTTCGAGGGAACACTGCTGCCTACATAACAACATGTTTGTCTTCAATGGGACAATATACAAACAAGTCCTCAGAACTGCCATGGGGACTTGTTTTGCCCCTAGCTTTGCGAAGCTCGTCCTGAGGGCATGAGAGGAGGAAATCCAGAATGCTTTGACAGTGGATTGCAAGGGAGGTAAGGTGGTTAAGTGGCTGTGTTACATAGATGACGTCTTCATCATATGGGAAGGCAGTGAAGCAAGTGCAGTCAAGTTTATCGAGAACTTGAACAGAAATGATTACAATCTCAGACTCACATACACCATGAGTAGGGAGTGTAATGAATTTCTAGATGTGAAAGTGGAGGTACATAATAAGAGACTCCGGACCAAACTGCACAGGAAAAGCACGGCGGGAAACAGTCTTCTCCATGCTCTGAGTAGTCATCCAGACACTCTGAAATGGAGTATTCCATATGGGGAACTACTGAGAGCAAGGAGAAACTGTAGCACCCAAGAAGATTACCTCACGGAACAAAGAAGTATGATCAAGAGATTTTGTGAACGAGGTTACCCCATGTGGGTCCTAGATAGAGCTAAAGATAAGGCCAATGGGATCACCAGGGAACTAACCCTGCTGGAGAAACAAACTAATATCGAAACGGAGGAAACACCCAGGGTCATCCTGACTTACAACTTGGAATCAAAGGGGATCACCAAGATCCTGGCTCAGAACTGGAACATCCTTACCAGTGATCCGGTTCTGGGACGAACCTACCCAAACGACCTATGATCACATACCGGAAAGGGAGAAACCTCAGAGGCATTCTGGTCAAGGGAGACATTACCAAACAACCTTCTACCCAGCATAGCCTCCAAGGGTTTTTTCCGTGTGGCCACTGCAAGGCTTGCCGTGGCAGTTACATGAAAAAAACATATGAGATGCCCACTAAAACCAAAATCATTAGACAATTCCTGACCTGCAGCTCTTCCCACGTTGTATACATACTTGAGTGCCCATGCAAATTACGTTACGTGGGCAGTACGATCTTCCCTGCCAAAAAGAGAGTACTGGAGCACATGAGGGCCATAAACAAAAAGGACGCTCACTACCCAATGGCTAGACACTTCACTGAATACCATCTGTCCCAACAGCTCTCTCTTCCAATACTTCATAATAGAACAGATACACCAGAATCACAAGGGGGGGCAACAGAACCCTCCAACTAAGGAAAAGAGAATCCTGGCATATCCTAGATCTACATTGTAAATTCCCATGGGGGCACAACGTGGATGAAGAGTTAGCAATACAGTTGCAGGAAAACTAGTTAGCCTACTACCTTTTTCTACTATCTTGTAGAAGGGCTGTGGGTCTCAGTTTCTTCGATTCTTTCAATTTTTTGAACATTTTTGCAATGTTTTCAAGTCTGGCAGTACTGTATATAGTGTATGTTCTTTGAGATGTTCAAAAATTGCCCGTGTTTTTATGAATTCATAGTCAATTAATTGTATTTTTTCTTTTATGTCACAGGGGAAAAGGAAGGGGCCTAATCTCGGATGGTGACGTCGTCAGAGGTCCTTACCCTTTTCTTCGAACATCACGTCGCAGTGGTGGAGGGCACTGTTCAGATAAGATCAATTTGATTTTTTCTGGGTTCTGTTAAGTTAATCTATTTTAATTTACACGTTTTCATTACTAAGTTTGCAATATATCTAATAGTCGCAGTTGGTTTAGAATTGACCATGGTTCGTAACAGATCCATTCCCATATGAAGGACACAATGTTGCAATGTGCTTTCTATTGTGTAGCTCCCCTACTCATGTATCCCTGTTGACTGGTTACAGGTTCTGCCACTATGGCGTCTAATATGAAGTGTAGTGAAATCTGGGCACTATGCCAGAATATATGCCTCCCTAAAACGGGTTCTGTAAACAATTGCAGACATACTCAGTAAGTAGGAATAACCTATTGAGTCTAGAGCAGGGGTCTTCAATCTGTGGGGCGCGACCCCCAGGGGGGCCGTGGAGTCATAAAAAGGGGGCCACGCATTCCCGGTCGCACTTCTGCCTGGAACTGGAATCTGAAACACTCCTTTATTTTTATGCCCGCCCTTTCCCCACTTCTGTCTTTGGGATTCCTCTGCTCTGCCCTCGCTGTTAGCTGCTGCCGTTCTCCGACCTCCGTTTTTAGGTCTCGGGCTGCACCAGCGCTTGCGCTGGTCTGGCCGAGAGTTTTAGTAAGTGGGTTTTGGAAGTGCAAACACTGGCTTTCGGCTGGCGACCAGCTTGCGTTCATGATGGGCGTGCACGCGCGCAGCTGCCATCTGGGTTTCCTATCTCTTCCTCATTTCCTCGTCATGGCTCATTACCTCTCTGGACTCTGATGTTTCAATCGCAGCAGCAGCTCACATTACCAACTGACGGCCCTGGATTACAGTCACATGAAAAACAACAGCGATTAGCATTGAAATGCAAGCTTTTTTTTGTCTAGTTAGAAATATTGCTTCGGTGGGTTGATTTCACCTTATATCGCTATTTGTTTTATATTGGGAGTCACAGCCTAATTACCAGTATTTTTGTCTCACTCAGTTTTTTTAAAAATATTTATTCGCGCAAAGCACAAAGCTATATTTAAGGTTACTTTTTCCGCGTCACTTCTTCACTCTATTTAAACTCCACACCCCCACTCTTATTGTCTCTCTCCTTCTCTCTCTCTCTCCCCTCTCTAATTCTCTCTCTACTTAATTAACTCTCCCCTCTCTATCTTTTTTTAGCCTTTCATTCTCTCTCACCCCTTTATCTGTTTCTCTTTCAAACTCCTTCATTCACTCTCTCTCTCCCCTTCTTTCTCTCTCTCTATCCCGCTCCACTCTTTATTCTATGTACACCCTTTCTCTCTCTTTCTCTCTCACCACCCTCTCTAATTGGGCATTATATCTTCACTCTATCTCTCACTTGGCATCACCACAGCATCACCACAGCATCAATCAGAGCCAGCACAGCATCACTCAGCACCAACACATCTCTCAACGCCATCACAGCATCACTCAATGCCATCACAGCATCACTCAATGCCATCACAGCATCACTCAGTGCCATCACAGCATCACTCAGTGCAACCACAGCATCACTCAGTGCAACCACAGCATTACTCAGCGCCACAACAGCATCACTCAGCGCCACCACAGCATTACTCAGCAGCACCACAACATCACTCCGCGCCACCACAGCATCACTCAGCGCCACAACAGCATCACTCAGCGCCACCACAGCATCACTCAGCGCCGCCACAGCATCACTAAGCGCCACCACAGCATCACTCAGTGCCGCCACAGCATCACTCAGCGCCGCCACAGCATCACTCAGCGCCGCCACAGCATCACTCCGCGTCGCCACAGCATCACTCAGCGCCGCCACAGCATCACTCAGCGCCGCAACAGCATCACTCAGCGCCGCAACAGCATCACTCAGCACTACCACAGCATCATTCAGCACCACCACAGCATCATTCAGCACCACCACAGCATCACTCAGGGCCACCACAGCATCACTCAGGGCCACCACAGCATCACTCAGGGCCACCACAGCATCATTCAGGGCCACCACAGCATCACTCAGGGCCACCACAGCATTACTCAGGGCCACAACAGCATCACTCAGGGCCACCACAGCATCACTCAGCACCACCACAATATCACTCAGCGCCAAGACAATATCACTCAGCACCACCACAGCATCACTCAGCGCCAAGACAATATCACTCAGCACCACCACAGCATCACTCAGCACCACAGCAGTATCACTCAGCAAGACCTGAGTATCATTCAGCATCACCTCAGCATCGTCTCCGCAACAGTCACCACCACCACCACTACCACCTCAGCATCACTCAGCACCACCTCAGCCTGCTCTCGGAATCTGGCATCTGTTGATTCTCCCCTAGCGTCTGGCCGCTGCTAGTGTTATAATACAGGTACTAGTTCCCAACCTTCACCCTCCCATTGTTTATGCCCCCTCAAAAAAAAAGCTGTAACAAACAACCATTGCAATAGACAGAAACAAGTTGCCAGCATTGCAAGAACAAAAGAAAACTGAGGAAATGTTTTATTGTAAATACTTTTTTAATATGGTCGTTCAGTTTTACATAATGCCTTCTTGGTCATATATAAAGTAACAAAAATGCTTCTGACACTTTTTTATTATAACTTTTCAGCATGCTGCACAGCAGCCACACTTCTCTACAGCACAGCTTGAAGACATTGGCAAAGTCAATAGCTCTGGCTAAACACTTATAAGGCCCCAAAGGCGAGACCTATTGGCTATGCCAATGCTTGTGTTATCCAGCCACTACTAAACTGATGGCAGGTGATGCAGGAAGATGGGGCCCAAGTATCATGGGCTACCATTTTATGATACCTTTTGCAGCTGCCCTCTGTCCCTCAGTTGGTGAGTTCAGCTATTATTTACAGTCATTTTTTAACTTTAGGTATCTGCCTTCTCCCTGTTCCAGTCCACTCATGAGCGGATTTAGACGTGGTTCAGAGCGAAATGTAAAATGAGTTTATTGCAGCTGCTATAAGTTGTGAGATATGTAAATAGAAATCGACCATTCCATAGAAAGCCCACCCCAAAGGCAGTGCATATTGCCTTTGGGAGAAGATGAAATGGCTTTATCAAAGGCCGTGGGAGAAAAACTGTTCAAGGCAGGTCATTTAATATATCACAGGGACCTCATGGGCAGCATCGAGGTGTGGTTGGGTGGTGATAACAGAGCAAGAGAACCTAAAGTCACCAAATGATATCACATCATACGCAAAGACCCGGGTGCAGCAGGACCTACTTGGAAGTGGTTTTGGGGTTCTGCATGTCTGCATCTTTTCTATAGCTCTCAATGCTAGAGGTAAGGCTGCAACTGAGGGCTCCAAATTTGATGAAGGTGTGGAGAGATGAAGTGATTTGCCCAAGATCTAACAAGTTTAGCAAGTAGAGAAGCAAGGAGTGTAAACCAGGTCTTCTGGTTTCCATAGTTGACAATTTGCTTCTAGGTCATTCTTAACCAAGATGGCGGCTGGAAATAGCTCTGATCAACACCAGCAGAGAGCCAGCTGTCACATCGGACCTTACCCTGGCCCTTTACCATCGAAACGAACTGACTTTACATGCAAACTAATAAATACTACAGAAGGAAAGGTCCTTCCGAAGTACTGTTAATGTTCAGTATTCCACACTCTTCTCTCTGTCGCATAAACCATTGTAATTGCGTACAAATTACCGTAAGCTTGTTGCAACTGGGCATCTTTAAATCTGTTTTCTTATGTGCTTTCAAATCAGAAATTATGTTTTAGAAGTCAAAAGGAAAACAAGCATTGGCATAGCCAATAGGTCTCGCTTTAGGACCTTATAAGTGTTTAGCCATGCAACAGTTGATGTTGTTGCACCAAGGATATTGTGCTGCATAACTAAATACTTATAAGGTCCTAAAGGCGAGACCTATTGGCTATGCCAATGCTTGTTCCTGCTGGCTTGAGGAAAGCCCACATTGGCTAACCCGGGCTCGAGGTTGGTGAGGGGAGGGGAGAGGGGGGAGGCAGTCACACTCCCACCTGCGCCAATGTAAGAAACAATCTTTTTAAACTAAAATGGGTTTTTTTAAAGACAAAACTAACCATTCTTAACAAAACCCAAGGACCAGATCCCAGAGGTAAATGCACTCACTATGTCCAAATGGAAGTCCCTGTGTAGCTCACACTTCTCTGTGTGCTTGCTTCCCCGTGAGTGTGCATGCAGGGCACTTACTGTTATCAATTACCCCAATTAGCTCAGTTCTTCCCGACTACTGCGTACACACCTTAAAACCCCACTGTGTACTGTCCGTGTGGAATCTACCAAGCCAGTTACATTTGGTAAATAGCATGAGTTTCACTTACTGATATCTGTTATTCAACTTTTATTGCAAAGTTGTCCTACATTCTTTTAAATTTGACACTTCCATCTGTGCCTTAAGGTCGTCTAGGGAGGCAGTCACATTCCCACCTGCACCACCGGAAGGAACAATCTTTTCAAACAAAAAGGTTTTTTTTAAGACAAAACTAGCCATTCATGAAATAATGAGAATCCAACCAGAGGCGTCACATGTCGTGTGCACTCGGACCCAAGCTCTCAGGGGGCTAGGGGTGTGCCTTTTACTTTCTTCCCGAGGCAGGGTTTGGACAGTGCTGCTGTGGTGCAGGCTGCAGGTTCTCTTTCCCCTTTAGAAATGGCACTGCCATCATGCAGCTGACAAAAGGGTAGTGTGCTTGGTGGGGGCCGGGGAGGAGGGGCTTGGAGGGGGCATAACACTGAAGGGATGAAGGGGAAGAGCCTGGACAGACAAGGCACTGTCTGTGTGTGATTATTAGGTATTGAGAGACAGGGCAAACATACTTTATCTTACAGAGATGTGGGATTGGAGATGGGGGTATGTGAGGCCGATTGGAAGGCAAGGAGAGAGGTGTGGAGCCAGAGGTGGGATGAGGATGTAAGAGGGGACTGGAGAGAAAGGGTGGATGATGTGAGGGAAGTGAGCAGAGACAAGGTGAGAGACGTGGAAGAGTGGGAGGGGTGAGAGGGGAGGATGTGAGAGATGAAGAGAGATGAGGATGAGAGGAGACAGGATGAGAGAAGACACGAGAGAGGTGAGGAGAGCAGCAATGGAGTCAGAGAATTCGATTTAAGAGGTCAGGGATGAGGAGAAATGTGAAGTGGCGAAGGAAGTGCGGAAACGCAAGGGGACAGGTTAGTGTGAGAGAAAGGTGAAGGCAGATTGGAGGGCTACTATTAAAGGGTGAAAGAAGATAGCTGAGAGGTGATCTGTGAGGTAAAAAGAGAATTTGATGCGACATGGGTGAGGGAGAGCAGCGATAGGGGAATAGAGGGAGTACTGGAGTGGGTGCTGAGGTGACCAGAAAGAGGGACGTTGGTTCAAGAGGTGTGGAAGAACAAATGAGAGATGGAACGATGAATGGGGGGACTGGAGAGGTGTAAGATACAAATAGATAAGACAGAAATCTGAAGGGAGAGACTTGAGGTGAATGAGAAGTGCTGAGGGTTGAGAGAAGAGATGGGGCCAGAGAGGCCATGAGATAAATGAGAGAGACTGTTAGAGATGAGAGGATTGAAAAGATAGATTGGCGAGAGGTGATTAAAGGTGAAGTGAGAGATTGAATGGGGAGAGTTCAGAAGTTGTAAAAAGGGGTGAAAGAAAATGGCCTGCAAAGTGAGAGAGGGATCCAGGGTTGAGAGAGGGGAAAGGGATAGAAGGGAGGGGTGGGAGGAAAGAGGTGTGGGTGAACTGCTTAACTCTGCACAAGACCGCCCGGGTTTTAAGGGACCCCTGCTGCTCTTGGCCAGGGCCAGGTGAGCTTCTAATGTGGTGACACGGCGGAGTGGAAGGCCCTTCACAAAGGATGACTAGACATCTTTCTGTTGTTTATTGCTGTATTTTGGTTATAAACTGGTACCGATGAGGTGAAATCTTTGCCCAGTGTTATCATGTGTAAAAAATGTCAATGCCACATCACATAGCATTATTTACATTTTTTTTACCACACAATTTAATCAACCCTGCCACATAATTTGGTCCTCCCCTGCCTCATAATTCCATTAGCCCTGCCTTTAGGGCAGGGTGGCAGTGCCCAAAGGGATGGTCAGTCAGGTCAGTGTGTGGGCTTTTTTTTTGCGGCTTGCTTGCCTGTTTTATGGTCTGGTGGACTGTATTTACTGTTGATTTCTGTGCTATGACCACAAATATTGTCTGCAGCAAGCACAAATGCATGCAGTCTTCCATACCTTGCAAAACACCTATACAGCTCGGCTTTTACAAGTTTGAAACTGCGGCATAATTTGGTCCTTCCGTTGCAGCATAATTCCAGTAGCCCTGCCTATAGGGCAGTCTGGCAGTGCTCAAAGGGGTGGCCAGGCAGGTCAGTGTGTGGGCTTTTTATTGGCTGCTTGCTGGCCTGTTTTATGGTCTGGTGGGCTGTTTTTATTGTTGATTTATGTGTAGTTAGCATGTGACCAGTCACCCACAAACCTTTGACTTGCTAAACACTGTTTAATAATATTTCCCCACCATAAAAATGATTTGCCGTGCAAACTGGGGGCGTGTATGGTTGTCTATGATGAGGAGTACCAAGTTCTGGAGATGTTGGTCAGGAGGGGGTCCTTACATCTGAAAAATTTGACAGGGGGGTCTCGGCATCCAAAAGTTTGAAGACCTCTGGTCTAGAGTAAGGTTTTAGTCTGCCATGTGGAATTTCCCATTTAAGACTCCATTGAATGAATATTTACTGCTTGACAGCCGTTTGTTATTTGCAACGGGGTTACCTTCGCATTGTGAGCCCGAATATTCTCAATAAAGGCGTATAAGAGAGTAGACACTGCAAGGTGACCACACAAGATATAGTCAATAATTTTAGAGACTAGTATCTGACAATAACTGCTGCAATTGTGTGATAAAGAAGCATTGTGTATGGAAATAATACGTAATTGCATATTCCAATATGGATGCCATGTTGATTGTGTTTTTCGAAGTCCGTCTTCTATTTTGAAAGATCTGTATGTAACCTGTGTTCATTCTCACATCCAGTGTGTGAGCAAGACTGCATGGCAGTCGAAACGCGTTACTGGATTTAATACAACTACCACTTGGATTTATCTCCTGAGTGACCGGCTTATTTGAACTTTGGTACTAATTTGATGCCCGGTGTGCTCCGCCGGCGTGGACGATCCTACTACCCAGGGCGGGGAGAGCAGAAGGAGCAAACTCGGAAAATATATATATATATTTTTATTTTTTTATTTTTTTATTTTGTCTGTTAATAATATTTTGTAAATGTTTTAAATTGTTAAAATATGGTTATTATTATATGTGTATATTTAGTGTACGACATTAAATAAAACTACGTTATATGTTTAATTGAAAATATAAATTAGGTTACATATCTTTGTTGATTGTATTTATGTTTGCTAATTTTCACTTTATATTATTTTTAATATTTAAAATTAAATTTACTGAAAATAGTTTATTTGTTTTTATATTTTAAGCATATATATATATAGTTTAAATATATATGTAAAGAAATATATGTATATATGAATTAAATTAATGATGAAAACTATTTATTTAACATTATATTATATTTAATTAACTATTGAAAATAAATTACTTTAAAGTTGATGTTTATTTTTTTTAAAACACTATTCTTACCGGTTTCTGGTCAATATTCTCTTCCACAATATTTTTACATTATTTTTTGGTTGTTACCATCATAAGTATAGGAACACAATATTATGATAAATGATTTTTTTGACACAATATTTATGTGCACAATATTCTGACAGACAGCCAAGTGTGGAGAGTGGCATTCTCCCTGATACCTTTAAATCGCTCTCCTGCCATTGAAAAAGGCAGGTAATATAGGTGCCTCAACCACCAGCACCTTTAAATTGCCTTCCTGCCCTTGAGCAAGGCAGAGGATATGGGTGCACTTTACCCTTCCCAGCCGTTAGGCAAGTTCTGGATGGGAATTAACTCCCTGCCCATGGGCAATCGGAGCAGGTAGGGCTTTGCCCATTATACCTGAACCGATTCACCGATCTGCTTCAAATTAGGCATGCTCTTAAATGGCCTACTAAACTCCTTTTCTCCAAAGCTAGTGAAGATTGGTCAAGGGGTTATTAGGTATGCAAATATTGTATTTCCTAAGGAGAGAGGTGTTATCCTTAACTACTGAGAGGTGATTGTACCTCTGTAATGCATATTTAGTTAGGGCCTGATTACAAGTTTGGCGGAAAGGGTACTGCTGTTGAAACGGCGTCAGATTCCCAACCCTGCCTTGTTGGCGGTCCGTCCGCTGCATTATAATGTTGGTTGGTTGCTGAACGAAAGATCGCCGGTGTCCCACTGACTCCACCACCCATTCGCCGACCGCCTCGATGGCGCCATGGGGAAAAGCAGCTATCAGAGGGAGGTACAGACAAGGTTCCCGTAATCCGGATTACGAAGTGGCTTTCCATCAAGCCGACTGTGGCAGGGAGACCGCCTGCTTCGAGTCGGCAGAATCAAAGGAAATGGGGTGCAAACCCATTTCCTTCTGTTCCCTTCAGTCTCTGATGTGGACCCCTTCGTCTAGGGCCCCCCTTCAAAGCAGCAACTTGACCCCAAAAAAAGCGAAATTGTTGGCGCGGAAATCTAGGTAAGTACATTTTGAACTTTTCTCTCATTGACTGGACTGGGCACATATGGTCCAGACTCCAGCAATGGAAAAGTACTTGTAGAAGGTATTTTTTCAAGTGTCATGCATATGTGTACATTTTACACTTATTTAGTCAAAATGTACACACCTGCATCGACACATATAAAAAAATATTTTTGAGTTGCTGACAGCATCCTGCTGCCGTCAGAAACACCGCTGCTGGACCAGCGGTGACATCAAAATACGGCGGGCGAGAGACCGTTGACTCGATGGAGTACTTGGGCCCGCCGCCACGGTGGGAACTTGTAATCAGGCCCTATATCATTTTATCTGCCTTACTTCTTCTGCTCAAAAATAAAAGACCTGAAAAAGATTCTAATTCAGTGCTCGCTGAAAACTAGTGCCTTAAACGCACAGTGAGGGCATTAGTAGAAGGAATAGAACCCCTATGCTGATGCCTATCTATGTTTGATTAGGGTGCAGATCCAGTCATCACTGTCCATGAAGAGTATACTCTTGAACAGAAGAGAAATCTTGCAAGACCTTGCCTCGCCCCACTGTCACAGGCCAGTACATATGAGCTGTCACCTCTGGTCAAAACACTTTCGAGTGAAAACTACGAACTCTTGTACATATTTAGATCACAGGCAGATTTTAAATATTGAACAGAGCATGGGGACCACAATTCTGCCAAAAATCTTTTCGATTCTTAATTTATATGAACACTTAAATACGTCAGATTATAACGTGCTATGGTGATATTATTAATTTGTGTATTTACTTAAGAACTTTTTTTAAGGTGGAAACCAGGATATTGTGGGCACAGAAGCACTGGGTGAAAGAATATATACATATCATTCTTTAGGTTAACCAGTGTAGACATCACTAGTTACCTGAAGAAAGCATTTTTTTTGTCTCAGTAACATTATGTAGCTCAAAGATATGTAACCTAAAGCACAGAACAATAGAACAAAAAGTCTGTAGAAATTAGAAGGTTCTGTCAAAGCAGAGGTCTGTGTGTTTCTATTGCATTTATATAGCGCTTACTACCCCTGACCAGGTGTTGTATTATTTCTATTTGTAGTAGGGTATCGTACCAGTGTCGTTTCTGGAAGGCCCCAATGAATGTTTTCATCTTGTGACCCTGCTGATAAAGGGTTTCTGGTTTACTGGCTACAATACCAGGGACAGCACTACTTGTGAATCTGTAGTAAAACAGCTAATGCAGACATATTTATGTGGTCCACCATGACAGGCAAGGTACAAGAGACACAAGAAGAATAAATACCATTACAACCTAAGTTGTCTTAAGAACCAGACCACAGCAAAAACCAACCTGTCAATTTTTGTGGCTTGTACTCTTCAAATAGTCTAAGTGTGCGCGCAAGCTACACACCTGCACCCCATCAGGCACTATGACTTCACTAAAACTGGGGAAGGTGAGTCACTGAGCCATAGCAGCGAAGTGCTCGTAGAGACTCATGGTGTCAGGGACTGCTGCTGTGGGTTCCTCACATCACATTGGGCTTTGGGGGGCAGCTGACCGAAGGGAGGTGTGCCGCCCCCCAGGCTACACTGAGCTTCATTGGGCTATTATGGGCTATACACCGCTGGGCTATCAGTCCAATATATTTGCGGCCATTTGAGGAATGCATGCACCATTTGGGTAGGTGACACTGTGGCTGTTTAAGCAGCAAGTGAATTTTAGGTGATTTTCAGCGAGTTTTGAGAATTACAGTGGTACGGAGTAATTTTTAGGAAGCTTTCGTTGGGATGGAAGATTCCAGGGTGCAAGAAGCCATGAGCTTGCTCGCGGAGGCAGGGCGCATGGATTTACCAACACCGGGCGCATGTGTAGTGGCGCGTTCAACGAGGCGTGAAGCAAGCGGTGTGGCGGCAGCGATCTAGGCTTGCTGGCCTCCACATTGTGGTCATCATATGGGAGCGTGGCAACGGGTAACCTCCAGGGGCTGTTCAGTGGGCAGGAGAGCGGCCCAGAGGGGTGAGTGAGGCTCATGCGCTGGGAGAGGCACAGTCCAGTGGCCCACGCGGGAATTAATAGCCGAGAGGGGGGCAGGGCTAGAATTTGGTCAGTAGTGCTGGCCGAGGCTGCGCAAGTGAGGGAGAGGGCACAGAAGGCAGCAGCGCGGCCCCATGAGGGCCCAATGGAAGTGTGTCATGGTGGAGGGGACAGACATGAGGGTGCAGGAGTGGTAGAGGGAAAGGGGGGGCAATTTGGGCCTAGGGGCCGCATGCAGACGGGAAAACCTAACAGCAGGGAGGCAGATGAGGGGTAAAGGGGGACAGGATACCATAACACAGAGGGAGGAGGAGGAAGTAAGGAACACACGGCTCATGCCGGATAGGGGAGAAGGGGGTTACAGCGAGGGCAGAGTTGTGATGAGGTGGCCCCCGGTGTCGCTATTGACTGGGGGTTGGTTGGAGAGGGCCACCAGAGCCCTGCACTCACGATGGTCTGAAGAGGGCAGGTGGGTCCAGGAGGCTGCACCGGTTGCAGGCTTCTGGCCAGGGGGGGAGGCCCAAGGGATGAAAAAGGGAGACGCTCAGGGCCACGTGGGGGGCCCAGCAACAGCATTGCTGGCGGCAATGCTGTAGTGGAGCGATGAAGAGAAGCAGGAGGATGAGGACAAGGAGGGGGTTTGAGGAGAGAGAGCGCAGAGAGTGGATGTGAGGCCTCCTGCCTGGACATATTTGCGGCAGGGTACAGATAAGGGTGCGGAACCGGCTCAGCGAGGGGGTCACTCGGCAGGAGTGGGTAGGGTTAGGGCAGAGGCATTGCCTGTGGCAGGACGGGAAGCACAGGAAGACACAGTAGGTGTAATAGGTAGGCAGGGTGAGGACAGTAGCGGGAGCTGGCTTTGGGTGCCGGAATGGGGTGCCGATCAGGTAGATTGGGACACTAACTGCGGCAAACCAGACCTCCCTTTTTGATTTCAGGAGCAGGGTCACAGCGGACATGAGGACTGGAAGAGCTTTATGTGGCTCAAAGACCATGAGGAGAAGAGATGGCAGGGTCTCGAGTGCCCAGCCGGATGCCGACGTGAGACAGCTACAACACTGCCCCACGAAGGTCTAGTTTGGCCTCAGCAGTGCATCAACCAGGAAGGCTCAATGCGGCCACCGGGACGGCAGCCAACAGTGTGGAGCAGCAGCAGGTGGGTGTATGGCCAGGAGGGCGTAACAGGGCACCCTGGTCACCCTAAGGTAGTGCGGTAGGGTTCAGATGGACTGCAGTCTGCGGTACGGATGCACAGGTCATGCTGCCCACATGGCTGTGGAATGTAGGGGAGGATCATACACAGTTAGATTATGACAAAATGAGTTTGGAAGAAGGAGATGATGAGTTTCAAGAGAAAGAAGAAAACAGGTGGAGGAAAAGCGGCCCGGGGGGGTTGGTTAATATGTTTGTTCCTAGCATTTTGCAGGGCTGTCATGGCGATCGGGGAGCACGTCGGAAGGCAACAATTTGTGGTGCCCCTTCGCAACTGGTTGGGCGGCTGGATCTGGAGCGGAGGCCGACTTTGACGCCAGGTAAGGGTGCTGGAAGTGCTGGGGAAAAACAGTACACACACGTAAGGTGTCTGTGGGGTGAATGTGGGGGGAAGAGGGTAGCGGGGGCTATGTTTAAGTAAAGGTTTGTATGGCAACGATACAGGGGTAGATACAGAGGTGCTGCCATCGGAAGGGAAGGCTAGCATCAGTCAAGTGCAAACTGAAGGTTTTGTGGTGCAGGCACCACAGGTACGGATGCCAGAGACAGGGGCCAAAGGGCACCAGGGCACACTGCAAGGAGATGGTGAGGATGGACTGGATAAGGCAAGAGCACAGGACACGGAAGCAAAAGAGAGCAAGGAACTCAAGATTAAAAAATTGCCTTATATGGGGGTGACTAAGCACCTTGGTGCTCATTTAATGTTGGCAACCAAGGAGAAGATATGGAAAGGGGAGTACACAGATATGCTGAAGCTCCTCCATAGGGAACTTTGGGCAAGGAAGAAGAATCTGAGTTGTCAAAATGGCCTAGGATGCCTACGACAATTGAAAATTGGACAGCGGCATTCTTAATTTTTGCAAGTATACTGCAAAAATACCCAAAACGGTGCGTTTCAGTATTTACAAATAGGGATGTGATCTGCAGAGCGCAAATCATGTACAGTCGGGGGGGGGGGGGTACGCCTAGGCACACTATGACGAGGTGTTTTGTGCCCACCTAGCATGGGATCCTGAGGCAAAATGGGGGGAAATTGACACCGATCTCTATCAGCAGACTATGGGGTCGGTGAGATTTGGTAAAACCACTTTTAGAGCAAGTAGTCTACCATTGGTATATAGGCCTTTTCAGCCCAGGCCCACCCAAGGGGGGTTGGGGACGGTGGCCAAGATGCAGGGAGGAGCAATTGGGACATGCTGGGATTTTAACAAAGGCTTATGTACAAGAGAGTACTATAAGTTCCAGCACAAATGCTCTAAGTGCGCAGGTAGACACCCCTTCGTGCAGTGCTATGGGCCAGGGGGAGCAGGCAGGGGACACAGGCAAGACAATGGAATCACCACTAAGGGGTGTACTGCAGGCAGCAGGGCAATCAGATGATGGGAAACAGGGGAGGAAGCAGAGCACATGGAGATATGGGAAAAGGCTCATATGCCAATTAAGGTGGAGCGCCTGGAATTTTGGTTGGCACATTACCATGAAAAAGGGGATGCAAAGCTATTGAGTGATGGTTTTTGGGAACGGTTTGGCTGGGATACAAAAGGCCTAGAGCTACTAGATGGGCGGAGAACCTGAAATCAGCACATTTGCATAAGCAAGTGCTGCAGGCAAATCCACAGAAGGAAGTGCAAGAGGGCAGAATTGCAGGGCCATTTGGGACGTGGTAGATGCTCAATTTGATTGCATCAACCATTGGGGTGGTGCCAAAAAAGGATCAAGGTCAGTTCGGGAGGTCACCTCGGTGTCATATTCCTCGGTGGACGTGGCCATGGACTTGGTGGAACAGGTTGGAAAAGATGCACAAATGGCAAAGTGCGACATTAAGTCAGCTTTTCGGCTGCTACCAGTCCATCCGGAGGATTTTCAGTTACTGAGCATACAGCTTGAAGGGCACTGGTACGTAGACAAAGCATTCCCCATGGGGTGTTCTATCTCTTGCGCTCTGTTTGAGCGGTTCAGCTCCTTCCTACAGTGGGTTTTCACGTGCCACACGGGGAAGAGAACAGTGAGGCACTACCTTGACGACTTCTTTTTCTGTGGGTCAACCTGGTTCTGCGGACTGTCAACAACAGTTGGCAAGTTTTCAAGAGCTCATGAGTGATATTAGGGTGCCGCTGGCTCCCAATAATGGGTCCAGCCACAGTACTATCATATTTGGGTATCAAATTGGACTCAGGGTCTAAGGAGGCATGCCTCCCAGTTGACAAGAAAGTGTAGATGCAACTCTTGCTGGACGCGACGTTGGAAAAACCCCAGGTGACTGCCATTTCCTCATCACCACATGAGGTTGTCCACAGGTGCGAGAGAGGACCTGTGTATGTGGTGAAGGTTCTTGGAGGATTTCAATGGCATTCCATTGGTAACCCTAAAGGAATGTGAGTGGGACGTGCAAATATATTCTGATGCTTCTGGGGGTGCGGCTTCAGGTTGTATTGGCTGGGCAGGTGGTGTGCAGAGGAGTGGCCCTAGGCATAGAGGCACGGAGACAGGAGCACTGCTGTTCAGGAATTCTTCCCCCTAGTAGTAACGGTGACGCTCTGGGGGCAGGAACTGGCTCACAGAAACATGTCATTCAGAGTAGACAATATGGCAGTGGTACATGTGGTTAATAGGCAGTCTGCAATGGATGAGTAGGTCCTTAAGCTGCTGCGCATCTTCATGACGGGCTGTTTGAGACATCATGTAGCCTTTAAGGAGCAACATGTGCTGGGGGTGGACAATGACATTCCAGGTGCTATTTCTCGTTCACAGTGGGAGAGGTTCCATGGGCTGGCCACAGAGGCAGACAAGGTCAAGACCCATGTGCCGGAGGACTTGTAGAAAGGATGCTTCAGTTGGTAGTAAGGTCTTTGGTGGAATACACCAGGAAATCGTATTTGCAGTCTTGGCAGGAGTTTCTAGCAGGAGGGGCAAAATGGAGGTCAGAGTGTTAGAGTAGGGAAGAAGACGTGGTATAGTTAATCTTTTCATTGATTGACAAAGGTTTGTCTACAGTAACAATAGCAGGGAAATTGGTGTGAATTAGCGTTTATGGGCAAGCTTTTCTGGGGTTATGTGCCATCGGCTGAGGAGCTGGGGCGGAGGGTGCTGGAAGGGTGGGAGAGGGAAAGGGGTCGCTGGCCACGGGTAAGGAGGCCGTTATCAAGGCATTTGCCCAGCGAGGTTTTGGGCGTGTTGCCAAAATTATGCAAGGAGGAAGAGGCGATGGCTTTGTTCTCAACTCTGATGTTGTGGATGTTTTTCGGGCCTTCAGGGTCTCTGAAATACTGGTAAAAAAAAGGGTCCCCTGGTTGGTAGGAGGACGTGGGAGGTATGAGTAGCAATCTTGAATTGAATTGCACATTCGTCAATCCAAGATGGATCAAAGGGCCACGGGGAAGATGTTTTTTTACTGGCATTCCCAGTTACGGGCGTGTGCCCAGTACGTTCAGGCACTAGTTTGAGGGCGATTACCGGGGCCCCTAAGGGAGCAGTTTTTCGCCACAGCGCATGGGTAAATCTTTACCAGCTGTTGTGGGTGATGTGGAAGGCATTGTTGGGTATTGGGGAACCACCGGGGATTATGGAACACATTCTTTCAGTATTGTTGTGGCAATGGAGGCAGCTTAGCTGGGCTGGGGTAGGAGTAGGATCATGAAGTTCGGGCGTTGGTCGTCAAAGTGCTTTCCTCAGTATGTGCGCTTGGAAAAAAGGGGAGGTTTGTGACACAGAACAATTTGGTTGTATCTCACATATATTGTTCTTTTCAGGTACAATTGCCGGGCCGGAGGCAATTGAATTGTCAATATTGATCATTTGACATTCCTTTATTAAGTGGGCAGAGAGGCACGAGATCCAGAAGCGACAAGGAGCTAATCCTGGGCTTAGTTACCGCTTCTTTAAAGTGACTTGGCAGGAGAAAGGTAGTATGAGTTGGCAGGAGCTGTTACAATGCTTGAATAAGTTATTGAAGAGGCATAGATGCCCTGGTGTTATAGTCCTGCACCTGTGTGAAAATGATTTGCTGGTATGCAAAGGACTGGCTTTGTTAAATGAGATGAAGAGGGATATGATGGAAATTAAGTGACAGTGGTTGAAAACCTTTGTCCTCTGGACGGAATTTATTCCAAGGAGACATTCGAGAGGGGCAAACTAACCTGCCACCATTGATAAGGCCAGGCACAAAATAAATAGGGACATGCAAGTTTTTTGTAGGTACGAAATGTTTGGGTGGACAATCCAGAGTTGAGGTACGATGCGCCAGAATTCTTTAGGGGGGATGGGGTTCATTTGTCGCAGAACAGGATGGAGGTATATTTGTTGCAAGTGAAAGAGGTGTTAGAGAATACACTGAAGAGGAACATGTGCGACAGAGGATCCTGGGGTAGGTCAGAAAAGTGGGGAGAACGCCTTTTCTGAGTGGTGGTTGGCAATTGCAATTGCCATGGTTATACATTAAGATTATTGTTGTGTGCATAGGGGAATCAGGACAATGGGGTGGTAATAAAGTAGAACCTGGAGTTAATATTTAGAATACTTAGATAGTTAGATGTTAATAGATGTAGGTTAAAGTGTTAATGGATTTAAGGGTCAATAATTTCGATGACAGGGTAGGAGTTACACAGTTGCAGGATAAAGATGTTAAGGGGGCGGGAGTTTAAGGGGTGGGGTAGTAGAAGTAGGTGAATTATTGTGTAGTGAGGTGTAGTTTTGTGAGGCAAAGGCCTAGGTTTTTATTGCTGTGATGTGCACCTGTCTTTAAAAAAGCGGCCTTTTCCACACAAAAAGCGAGTATGTGGTCTGTGCTGCCCCTTTTGGCCCCCTCCCAAGAGTGGAAGAGTATAAGTCCTGTCCTGAAGTCCCCCATGAACATGGCTCACTTACTGCTCACCTGCTCCCTCCCAAAACCAAGTAGTCCATCCCAGCCTTACTACTCTGCCAAATCCACCCCCGTCAGGTACTAGTCTTTCTGGAACGTGGCACTGACTGTGTTGCCTGCATAAAGAGTGTGCCTTAGAAACACATAGGCATGCCATTCAATTTAACAGATTATGAAATATTTGAGTGAATCCGGAAGCCTGCAGCAGTAGACGGAAGCAGTAAACGGAGCAACACAAGCGGAGAGAGAGCAGAGGAGGCGCGGTAAGCCGGGCATCACTGGGCCTCTTGCCTTGGCCTTTCAGGCACTCCCGGTGAGTCACCAAACCCCACCGTTTCCCTCTACACCTCCCCGCATCTACAGCATCCAGAACCTCCAGAGACCAAGAAGACAAAAGGCCAAGCTGATCATACAGCTTGCATCACACATCCACAGCTCTCAAAGACCATCAAAGAATTCAGTTAAGAACTGGTGAAGTGAAGTCTCATTGGCTAGAACTCCACAATCCATAGAACTCAGCATTGAAGACACCCACAAACGCAGGATGCCTCATCTAATTGAGAGGCCCGAACAAGCATATGGACAGGCAACATGGTCAGACACAAGAAAATCATCAATAAGAATCGCAGGGGAAGGCCCCCTAACGGAGCTCCAAAGCTCACCTCCGCATCCCACAGAGCCAATAACACACGCCACAAAAACATATCATGGGCCAATAGAGGCACCAGTAGTGACCCCAATACAGGGCACTCAGAGACAGGCGAGGGATTTCCCAAGTTAGGTCGGCACCAAGATCGAGTTGAACCCTCGTTACATATCAAGGGGCGCCTATGACATTCTAAATCGAAGGGCAATACTAAGACTACTAGAAGCGCTGCTAGGCCTGAACCACATCAGATCAAGAAATAAAGATCGAATCGAGTTTAAACCAAATCCTGAACAACCAGGGACCGACATCACAATCACAACCTGGTCAGACGCGACCATAGCAAAGCAAGTATGGCAGTACAGGGAATCCTTCACAACATGGGGCATTTAGTTAACAAAGGCAGAGCCAACACATTACCCAAGCCCACTGCAATGGCCAAAACCAATGCTAAGTATGCTGAAGGGAGCAATAGGCCCAGACCACCCCATCATAATAAAAGAAGGACCGCAAATAACAAGGCACATCTTCGTCAAAAGCCCAATGCAGCAAATAGCCAAGTTCAAAGAAAATCAGCCAGCCGTGCACAACAGAGGCAGACACAACAGGAAAGCATGAGAGAAGCTTTCAAGCCCCACTACTCTAGCTCACCCTTGTAAAATCTGCTCCTGGAATGTGAACAGCTTAAGCAGCAAGACGGACGAGGACGACTTCACAAAATTCCTCCAAGAACATGAGGTCTTGCTATTGTAGGAAACCTGGCAGCTCACAAACACACCAATTGTGAGTTACAATGAATACCACAACAAAGCCATCAAAGAAGCAAGCTCTGGGAGGGCAAAGGGAGGCCTATCGATCTCCATCTCTACCAACATACTCTGGGCCCATGAAGAGGTGGACTTGGATACAACATGGATGAAGTGCGTCAAATTCGAAGCCACACCCTACCTCGCACTAATAATTCTGAACATATATATACACCCAGTTCTCAAGCATAAGGTGGAAAAATTTCAGTCCCTGACAGGGCCGCTCAAAGCACTGAAATCCATATATCCATAAGCAAGCATAATCCTGTCAGGGGACTTCAACATGAATTTATTACAGGGCTCTGAATGCAAATTGCCAGGATAAAAACAGGAAAAACACATCAACCAAACAAGATGCTATCCATCTGGCAAAAAATGCATCTCTGCGCCTGAGTGTCTGGGCATGTTCACACTCAACGGTCGCAGTCCTTTGGATCATCCAGCAGCCTTCACAAGAGTAACCGATAGGGCCTGCTCAACCATAGATTTTACTCTTGTAGACCCTGACCTGTACAAGTACATTTCCAACTTCAATATAAAAGAAAGATCGGACAGCGACCATTTTGCCCAAACCTTCACCCTGGACTTCGCTCCCCCCAGGGCCCAAAAAGCACAAGGTCTTGTCTCAGCTCCACAGCCATTCAATCTAAGGCACCTCAAATGGAAGGAAGAGACAATAGATACTATTATGGAGGCCAGTACCATCTACCTGACATGCTATGATGACAAGCTGACTTATGACATAGGTTTGGGAGGAATTTGTCAAAACATTAAACTCAACATTTTCAATCAAAACTCCCACCAATAAATCAAAAGGAAACACCAGGGTCAGTATGGTTCACCCTAGACTTAAAGATCATGAAAAACCAACTCAACAAAGAACTTAGAAATATGCACCTATTCAGACATCAACCAAGCCAAGTTTCAATCGCTAAAATTGCCAAAATGAAACAAACATACAAAAAAGCGATCAGGGTGGCAAAACACAAACATAACGAGGCAATCTGGACGAAACTACTATACGCAAGCCAGCAAAGAAACTAAACACCTTTAGGCCAACATAAACAGCCTGGCAAACGGCCACAACCAGCATCACAACTCAGACATCACGGATGCCGATTGGACAAACCACATAACCATGGTATATAACGAAGTGGCATAGGACAGTGTGCCAACAAGACACGCTGAGCCTTGAAGGGCCCAACCAGCTCTAAAAACATTCAAGGCTGATCACTTACACATAGAACAAAGGCAGGCAGAGCATAACAACTCTAATCTCATGGAAGCAGCTTGGGCCAACCACATCACCACCGAAAACGTCCAAGAGGCTCAGGCCAGCTCTCCATCAGGTGACGAAAAGCCCAGTCGGGTATCCATCACTCCAACAAAATCAAACGTCGACCACCTTCCACCTACCGTCGATAACAACTCAGTGGTTCCGGTTATCCCTCCAGTAAGAGAGGCAAATCCCAGCAGGCTCTCAACAACGCTGATAAGCTCTAAGGACAACAGCCCACGGTTTGCTCAAAAGCAGGTTGCGCATACCATAAAAAAACTCCGGTCCGCGGGGGCGCCAGGGCCAAATGGCCTACCCAACGCTTTATTCAAACAAGCCCCCAGCTTTTGGTCAACACATTTAACTCCCCTGTTTACCCACGCACTGGAAACTGGCACCATTTCAACTCATGGCGAAGTAGCAGATTTCAGCCAATATACAAATCGGGGGAGTGTTCAAATCCCAATAACTACAGATTAATTGCACTAATAGATGTGGAAGCCAAGATAAATGCCTCAAATCTGCTGTCTGAATTAGAGGACTGGGCGACCAACATAAACCTAGTCCCTAAAACGCAAACAGGCTTTCGCGCAGGAATGAGCACCTTAACCAATCTATCAGCTGTCACTCTCTTGGCCGAGCAAGCCATCACAAAATCAAGCAAACTCTATGCATGCTTCCTCGACCTCAAAGCAGCCTTCAACAAGGTCCCACAGAACAAGCTATGGAAAAAGATGGCACGTTGGGGAGTCCCGGCACAATTGCTAGAGGCAATCATAAATCTCTACTCAAACACATGGGTCCAAATAAAGCTAGGAGACGTCCGAAGAATAACCAACAAAATCTTCACCAATAATGGCTTAAAGCAGAGGTGTGTCTTGGCGCCCTGCCTGTTCAACATCTATACAGCCACCCTAGAGAACCATCAATGCCAAGTGCAGGGAGACCCTCCTAAGTTGGGCAATGAACCAATAAGGAGTTTGCAATATGCAGACGACATAGTCTTGCTTAACAAAACTTCGCTAGGCCTACAGCAGCTGATCGCCCAATTGCTAGACTCCACTACAAATGCGTGTCTGGACCTTAACTACAACAAAACTAAGGTTCCCTTTTCCCCGAGCGCACATAAAAGACAACCCAGGTTCACCTGAGGGCAAATAGTAACACCTTGGAACAGGTCTCAACTTATAAATATCTTGGGGTGCATCTAGATTGTCATCTGAAATACAAACAGCAAGTACTATCCAGGCAAGCAAAAGCTAACAAACTGCTATTCGCATTTAAAACTTTGCAACATAATCCCCTCCATATCGTATGGATCAGAACTACTCAAAAGCAAAGATGCTGCAAGTCTGAACACCATACAATCCAGCCTCTTCAAAAAATTGTTTAGGATCCAACGACACATATCACAAACCCAAATCAGGTTGGAGTTTGGGCTACACAACCAGATCCCAGTTAGACAGGACGCCCTAATAAAATACTACTTGAGAATGAGGATAGCAGATACAAACTCACTTGCCTACCAATGTTGGCTCGAAATAGAAAAACAAACCAGCGCCAAGAACTCATTCTGCACTTCACTACAGCAGTCAATCATAGCCCTGAAAGTAGAAGAGACCTGGCACACAACAACAGAATACCTACCCTGAGTTCAAATGAGCCATCAACAAAGCAGCCAAACAGCAATCATTTTTAACAGATAAAGCAGCATTGGCGAATAAAAGGCAAGCGTGGGTGGTCTTGTCAACATATAAAGTTTTTGAAACCCCAACCATACCTGTTGGAAAATACTTCTCAGAGTCAAAAAAGCACAACTTGACGCTAATTAGGCTGGGAGTCTTTCCATCAAAAGAGTTAACGCCGGCATGGAAACAGACCTGGACAACCATGGAGTTTCGACTCTGCGGATACAGTAGTGAATCATTACTCCACCTATTATGCATTTGCACTGCGCTTTTATCACTCAGGAAGAAACTATTACGGCCAACACTAAGACAGTTGTAAATAAGATCATGCCGACCGGCCGTAATAAAGCTATTAGGAGGGCTTCGGTCCAGTCAGCATGTAAGGCAGTGAAGTTCTTGGCCCTAACAGCCAAGGAGGTAGAAAAGGATAAATAAGAAAAATAACAAATAAAATTTACTCTGTAAATTCGGGCCTAGCAAGGCAGATGGCCCGCCATTTGTCTACTACGCTTTGCACCAAGGAGTAACAGCACTTTAAAACTGGACCGAAATCCCCGTGGTCTTTTCTTTTTCTAATTCGTGCGTATAGCACTCCTGCACTTAGCCTTGCACACAGGCCATGAAACACTTGCAGGACAGGCACAGAGGACAATTTTTTTAACAGACTGTACTGAGCATCTTATGCGATTCCACCTGTAGCACCAAACCCGTCACATTACACATGTAAAAAAAAAAGGCCTTGTAAATGCACTTGCACTTTCATTGGGGTACCGCTGATCAAAACAAGGAAAACCAGCTGCTATATAAACAACCGACCAATGTGACACAATGTTGCCGTAGTAACATGCATTGCATCTCTTGTTGTTTTTAAGAAGAAAAAAAAAGTGATTTTTAAATACACCACTTTTAATTGTAAAGGTTTTTAGCACCTAAACAATATTGTATTATTACTATTCCAATGATTTTACAGCATCATAAGGTTGAAACGAATGTCGCCGCTATATTTTAGCTATTGTTAGTCCTGTCGCAATTTAATATACTGCTTTTCGATGAACAAAACGTAAAAGATTTTAATTAATCATACAATAAACATATATATATATATGTATATATATATGATTCACAAACAGATTCTGTACAGAGCCATAACACATTCAAAACCCCTTCTGCATGGGCACAAGGCTAGTTCAGTATGGGCCATTAGCAATATAGAAAAAACGTGAAAGGAAATGCCTTGTAGCTTAGAATTATCGATGTGAAATTATAATATGACCAAGAGACCACACCGCCGACTGCCACTTGTTCTAAACACAAGGACCTTGTGTCTTAGCCAGAAGCAGAAGGAGTTTATGTTTGTTTAAAAGATCACCTTTTAATGACTATGGTGATTACAAAGGCCCGCAATGGGGTCATTTTCACAGGCTATTAGCTACAGCGGCTCACCGTTTCTGTGTGCTGCCCCTCCCAGAAACAGCAATCATGCATGTCAACAGAGACAGATAATGCATCTCTTTAACAAATTAAAATGCACTGTGCCACCGCCTTGTGGCCTACAATACTGTTACTGGATGCTGTCAGCCTTCTTTCAGTCCTCTTGCATGCAGATGTGGCTCCACCTAAGTGGCTGTAAATCAAATCAATGACGAGAAAAACCACTCGTTAGTCGAGTCACTTACCCCTGACTGTCAGACTCATCCCACAACCTATCTCTTTAAATGGGAGCCTCACCCGCTAGAAACTCTTAATAGCATGCTTCATCATCAAGTTCTCACCCAAACATCTACTGTGTCTGGTTGGACCTTGTGAACACAGGCAGCGCTTGGTAATCTAATGGTGGGATCCGAGAATTTTAAATTGCCTTGTTGTTCCTCACCTTAATTTTAATGAATTGCAGGGCACCCAGGCAAGGATAAAAACAAAGGTGATGCTGATGAAGACCTTTTAACAGAATCTACCTAAGTGGCAACAGCATGGAAAGTTTTCCTTAAGAGCACAAAACTAATCCCAATAGCCAAAATCAATCGCTGGGGGAAGAAAACTACCCTTGGGTTTTGGAGGAGCATGCACTTTAATGCCTCACCAAGGGAAGTAACTACTAAATAAATAAAATGTCCTGGCCCACACAAATACTAGTACTCAGTGGTTGACCTGCCAATTGTAGTCCATACAGGCTGCTTAATAATTCAGCTATACTGCTTGACATTCTTACACTCACATAAGACAAAATTGATGTGAGGCCTGTCCAGGGTCAGACTGAGGCAGAAAACAGACCAGGGGCACCAAAATAAAAGTGGACCGCATTAGTGAATCAGATAGCCAAAAAAATGGCCCACGTTTGTAAAACGAGGCAGTTTTGAAGTTGTAAAGACACATTTTGTAAATGTTCTGCAAGATATGGGAGATTGCAAGCATTAGTGTTTGCTTCAGGCAATGTTTGCGGTAATACCAGGGAAATAAACCATAAAAACCATCTCACCAGATCATACAACAGGCACAGAAACAGTCAGAAAAATGTCCTACATAGTGACCTGTCAGACCAGCCTTTCGGGAATTGCCATATTGTCCTATAGGCCAATCCGACCCTGGTCCTATCCATTGCCCAGAAGTGTACCAGTCCACAGCATTTAACCACACATCACCAACTGAACAGACATGGAATAATTGAATAGATCTGCCACATGCCACTGGCCAATGAAGAACTTTAATTTAGCCCAACACTGCAGGTCCTGACAAGCTACACGCTACAATTGTTTCTTGATACCTCACAATGACAATCAAATATGGGATGATATCACCAAAGTCTATCCCAGCAGATCTCTCCACCATTTCTTTCCCCAATATATGCCTTCTCAGGACAATAAACTTTAAACAACATATCTCAGAATGGACAACTCAATGAAGTAACCAGCTAAGTGGACTATGATCATAAGAAACACCATAAAGGGACCTGCATAGCTGCTAAAAGCTGCCACCTTAAAAAAAACCAAAGATTTGAGCACCTCTCTCACACTTTTTCATTCATCACACTGTTAAGCGCTGTGTACTATAACACAATAACCACACATCGATGGTCATCACATACGACATGGACAATTTTCCCAAATAAGATCAAAACAAAGACAACACACTTCCAACCATACACGTACATGGTGTAGCGTGCTACCCATGTATGCAAGAGCTTTAGTGCCCCGCATTGGTGGTGTAAGCTGTATGTAAATGTTGCAATCCAATACATTTGTTAATATATCTGCCATTGGGACTCGCAGTTCCATTGCTGTTGTTCCATCCGTCCACCCTCGTTTGTCCCCTCAGCCCCCAGCCTGCCCCCACCTAGAGGACAGTATTATTCCATTGTTACAAATGACATGAAATAGCCGCCTGACATCTGCCTTTGCAGGTCATTCATGCAAAGCTGCATGTCAGAATTCAAACTGGCCCATCCATCAATGACGCGAGCGGGCCTAGCTCCACAGCCTGACGCAAGGGCCAATCAGCGAGGCTGACCTTCCCGGCACTTGCAACCGAATGCAAGAATAAAAAGCGATTGCACTACCGTGGCTGCTCGACTACGAAGGCTCCAGCAGATTGTCCATTAAACGAGAACTTTCTTTTCCAAAATCAGTCATGAGGGGACCAGTTAATCTCTTCCTGGGGGTCTTGGTCATGGCTGAGTGCGGTTTTAGCCTGCCGAGGCAAAGAAGACCACAATCGGAGTCAAAAGCAAGTACTAACACGGTGAAAAAAACACACCAAATATATTTATGAAAAAAATGACTGTGAGCTCAGGTGTGGTACTTCTATCCAAAGCACGTATTGTAAATATATCAAATAATTTCGTGTTATCCATGTTTTGTTTTTTTTTGCAAAATTTGCGCAGGTTTATAGGACATTTTGTAACTTTGTGAAGTTTTTTGCTTCAGGATATCCAGCTCGAAAAACCAACATTTGTGATATATATGCTTGCTTAATCCCAAAAAATGTTTCAATGAAAGATATACTTCACTGAAACCCATTACATGATCATTCCGAGCTGCACTGAAAATTCCAAATCGGCACAAACGGTGTCTCTGAAAGTCTTATCATTGCTACAGAAATTGCGATTGTCGCATTTGCTACCTAAGTATAAGCAGACCGTGTTTAATGAAGCCTGTGCATTGTGTTTCTACCGGGATATGCACTGATTTTTGCCTTTGAGGGTTGTTAGGTGTGTCAGTCAAAATCTGCGTATGAAGGTTATAGCGAATAATGTGCTCCCAAAGAAATTATTGAGAATAATTTCAAAGGCTGGAATGCAAGACATCTGTTCCCTCTTATATAAGCTAATAAATAAGCAACCAACCTTCATGGCACATAAAGAACACATTCTTTATATTTGACTGTCAATATTGAGTTATGGGTTTACATGTAAGAAAATAAAAGTATCAATAGGGTGAACGAACACATTTTCAGTGCATGCGATGAAGTGCTCATGAGTGTTGCAATAGCTGGCAACTATATTATCTACTGGCGGTCGCCAGTAGATAGTTATAGTTACAACCTATTATCCATAGGAAATCCGCGACATTCTATTTGAAATAACTCTCTTGCCGGTTGACGTATCTTCGCAAAATTTTCAAACTTTGTGGCCCGCTCCGGTCCGCTCCTACCCTGAAAGTCTCGGGGGATTCGTCAAGCGGGGGCCGAGAAAAAGGGGGTCCCAAAACGCGTTTTCCCCATGCAATTTTCCATAGGAAACTTTAGACACGGCTACAGCCTCGAACTGCTGAACGGAATTACACCAAATTTGGCAAAGAGGTAGTTCTTGGTTCAGAAAGAACCCTTTTGTTAAATGGTGTAAATCCGTTCAGTAGTTGCTGAGAAAATCAAAAGTAAAAAGATAGTGATATCTATGGCCGAGTAGGGTCCGCGTACCCTCCCGATCTCGAGCTGCATGTTAATTGGTTGTCAGCTGGCTGTCAACATTCCGATTCAGGAAATGTTGGCAGCCATTTTGTCCCTCGGTAGAACCGAGGGACAGAAACAAGTGCGCAAAGCGCACAAAGGGGGCAGGGTAGAAACACCCTGACCCCCTAGGTTTGCTCAGGGGGTCCCACAAGGACCCCCTGGGCAAAAAAAAATAAAAAAATTTTTTTTTAAAATTGGCAGGATGCGCTCCGGGTGCGCGAATCCTGCCGAAAAAAAAATAAAATCGAAGCGCGGTCTCCCGCGCTTCGATTGCATTTTGCCCCCGGGTGGCCCAAGTCCCAGGGGCATGGTGGGGGGGGGGTTAATTTTATGTGTGGGGGCCTCAAAGGGCCCCCAAGCCCCGGGGACCGCCACCCCCCGGGGCTTTTTTGAAAATGGTGCGGGAGGGCTCTGAGCCCTCCCGCAGCCCCGGGGACCACCACCTCCCCGGGGCTTTTTTTTATTAATTAAAAGACCTGTGTGGGGGCTCCAGCCCCCACACGCCCGGGGACCGCCACCTCCCCGGGGCACTAAACATTTAAATATGGGGGTCCGTTACGGACCCCCAGAGCCCCGGGGACCACCACCTCCCCGGGGCTGTGAACTGAATGGGAGGGGGCCGCGCGGCCCCCCTCCTGGAGCCCTTGATGGCCCTGGGGACCACCACCCCCAGGGCCGGCTCCTGCAGTGTCCCGGGGTGCCTACCCCCGGGACACTGCTGTTTGCAATGACAGGACGGGAGCCTCGCGGCTCCCGTCCTGTCATTGCAAACTGCTTTGGATATTGGAAGAGAGAGCAGGGAAACCTGCTCTCTCTTCCAATATCCAAAGCCGACAGCTTTCCACATGGGGAGCAGCATGTTAGCTGCTCCCCATGTGTAAGCAATGCCGGCTCCCGTAGGACACGGGGAGCCGGCGGGACTGTGGGGGATTGGGGACCCCCACAGTCCCCAACGAGAGGGCCAGCCCCGGGGGATGGGGTCCCCGGGGCAAGTAGTGGCCCGGGAGGGGGCCACGCGGCCCCCCTCCCAAAAAAAATAAAAAATAAAAAATTTAAAAAAAAACGGAAAGGCCGGCCCCGGGGGATGGGGTCCCCGGGGCCTTAAATGGCCTGAGGAGGGGGCCACGCAGCCCCCTCCCTACGAAAAAAAATGGGGTCCCTGGGGCCAATACAGGCCCAGGGAAGGGGGGCCACGCGGCCCCCTTCCCGTTTTTTTTTGGTAAGGCCCTGGGGGATGGGGTCCCCAGGGCATAAAAACTGGAAAAAGGAAGGGGGGCCACAAAGCCCCCCTTCAGGGGACACATTTTTTTTTTTTTTTTTTTAAACGATCGGGCCCGCAGGCCCCGCCCCTTCCTTCACCACTCTGCAAACGCGCCCCTGGCGCGTTGCAGAGGGGGAACGAATTCCCCTTGAATACTGGGGGTCCCTGGGGCCAACTAGCCCACCTGGAACCTCCAGTATGCGCCAGGGGCTGCCTTGCAGAGAGGTGTACAGAGGCCACGACCCTTTTTACACCTCTCTGCAACGCAGCTCTGTGGCGCTTTTTGGAGGTATATGGTGGGCTAGTTGGACTCCGGGACCCTCAGGATTCAAGGGGACTTAATTCCCCAACTTAAAACGCGCCACGAGGCGCGTTTGCACAGTGGTGAAGGGAGGGGCGGGGCTTCAGGTGACATGTGTGCAAACAGGCCCCGTGGCGCGTTTTAAGATGGGGAATTAAATCCCCTTCTATCCTGAGGGTCCCTGGGGCCAACTAGCCCAACAGGTACATCCAGAAAGCGCCACAGAGCTGCGTTGCAGAGAGGTGTAAAAGGGGTGTGGCCTCTCTACACGTCTCTGCAACGCAGCCCCTGGTGCATATTGGAGGTTCCTGGTGGGCTAGTTGGCCCCTAGGGACCCTCAGGATTCAAGGGGACTTAATCCCCCAACTTAAAACGCGCCACGGGGCGCGTTTGCACAGATGTCACCTCAGGCCCCGCCCCTCCCTTCACCATTGTGCAAATATTCTTCTAAAATCATCCGAAATACGAATTCCTATTTACTCACCTGTTATAAGGAGAGACCTCAGTGCTGCATCTTTCAGCCCAGTACTGGTCCTGAAAAGTAATTTTAACCGTACTTACCAGTAACTTGAATTTCCTTCCATAGGATATCATTGCCTGCTTTTTGTTGAAAAAGTTTCTAAGTGTTGATTTTTGAAACATACAAATATTCCTCTAAAATCAGCCGAAATACGAATTCCGATTTACTCACCTGTTATAAGGAGAGACCTCAGTGCTGTATCTTTCAGCCCAGTACTGGTCCTGAAAAGTAATTTTAACCGTACTTACCAGTAATTTCCTTCTATAGGCTAACATTGACTGTTTTCACTTGGAAATTCTTCTAAGTGTGGAGTTTTGGAACTTTAAAATATTCCTCTAAAATCAGCCGAAATACGAATTCCGATTTACTCACCTGTTATCAGGAGAGACCTCAGTGCTGTATCTTTCAGCCCAGTACTAATCCTGAAAAGTAATTTTAACCGTACTTACCAGTAACTTGAATTTCCTTCCATAGGCTAACATTGACTGGTTTCACTTGGAAATTCTTCTAAGTGTTGAGTTTTGGAACTTTATAATATTCCTCTAAAATCAACCAAAGTACGAATTCCAATTTACTCACCTGTTATCAGGAGAGAACCCAGTGCTGCATCTTTTAGCCCAGCACTGACCCTGAAAAGTAATTTTAACCGTACTTACCAGTAACTTGAATTTCCTTCATAGGCTAACATTGACTGGTTTCACTTGGAAATTCTTCTAAGTGTGGAGTTTTGGAACTTTATAATATTCCTCTAAAATCAACCAAAGTACGAATTCCAATTTACTCACCTGTTATCAGGAGAGAACCCAGTGCTGCATCTTTTAGCCCAGCACTGACCCTGAAAAGTAATTTTAACCGTACTTACCAGTAACTTATATTTTCTTCCATAGGAATCCATTGTCTGGTTTTCAGCAGAAAAGTTTCAAAGTGTCGATTTTCACAAACTACAAATATTCCTAAAAATCACCTGTATGACTTAAACGCATTCTTTCAACTGTTTACAGGAGATGCACCAGTGCTGGATCCAGGATCCAACACTGAGTAAGAAAAAGTAACGATAACAGTTTTTAACTTCTAAGTGAATTTCCTTCCATAGGATAACATTGGTGATTCTATGAGAAAAAGTTTCTAAGTGTGAACTTTTAAAGTACAATAATATTCCTTAAAAATCACGACTGTAACCAAAACGCTTTTACTCAACTGTTTACAGGAGATGTCCCAGGACTGAATCTAGGATCCAGTCCTGTGGTTAGAAAAGTAATCCATAAAGTAACTAATTGCATTTAACTAGAAATTCACATTGAGCTGAATGTTGCATTGTGTTTGAAAATGTGTTGCCCATTGCAACAACTGTAACTACTGTACTTAAAAGTCTATTGCCTATGTGCAAAGTATTTAAACTAAAGTAATTCATTCTGAGAAAGTATTTTTTGTAATGTAATGTATAATGTAATTACAATGTAATTTAAAAAATAAAATATTTTTAAAAAAATTGTTTCTAAAAAATTTGGAAATCAGTATGAAAAAAATGTATATAACAATTAATACATTTAAAAATTGTCATTTACAAAACCTTTGAAATTCACTGAAAAAACCGTAGGTTTCAGACATGTTATAGTTACAAATTAGCATTTAAAAAACCTTTGAAATTCACTGAAAAAACCATAGGTTTCAGGGACGTTATAGTTACAAATTAGCATTTAAAAAACCTTTGAAATTCACTGAAAAAACCATAGGTTTTAGGGACAGTTATAGTTAGTTGGACATTGCACTCGTACAAAACCCGTGAAATTCCCCCGTTATAGTTAGACCAGCTAACTATAACTCGCGCCCCCGCAATGCACTGCTGATGACGTCACATATTACATCACTCATGACATGGTCAGTGACATCACTGATGACATCACTGATGACATCTCAAATTACATCACTGATGACATCATCCACGTGATAATCTGATGCACCTCCTCACACCCCAATATAACCTTTGATACACCCACTCTAAATTACAGACTGCCATTCGCAAAACCATAGACACTCCAACACCAATAACTACATACCCACTCACTGATTCTTAGGTCTACGCACACATCCACTCACTCACCCGTACAGTCACTCATACTTACGGTCACTCAGTACAGGACTATCATATGCACTCATACTCCTATATAGACACTCAAACACCGCCACTCATCCATAGAGGTACTCACACACCTAGTCAGTCATGCAAATAATTAAACACACTACCATTTACTCACCTATACAGTTATACACACACCAGCTCACTTACTCATACAAATAGTAGCACATTCTTACGCTCTTATACAATCACTGATACAAGCACACACTCATCCATACAGCCACTATCACAATCACTCACTCTCGCTTATAGCTATTTATATACTCCAACACACATATATACTGCCTTTCACATATGTAGTTACTCACACATGTACCACTGGGACATACATTCACTCACTAACACACTCTTACACACACTTACCCACCCATACAGTCTATCACAGATGCACTCTTGAAACCATCCACCCAGTGAATCACCCACTCACACATCTATGCACAGAGTTGCACACACCCCTCCCACACAAACACTCAGATACTCAGACAAGCATTCAATAACTCATATAGACACTCATGTAGCTATTCACAAACACATGCAGCCACTTACACAGCAACAGACAGACGGATACAGACATTCACCCAGTTTAGTCACTAACCCATGCATTCAGTAAGATACGTTAAATCACTCACTTATAGAGTCAGTCACGCACCTACTAAATCATCCATACAGACACTTACACACCCACTCATTCTTCAATACGTCTTTTCCTATATATATTAAAAATATTTAAACTTTACAGAAACACACAGTCACTGGATGATGTCATCAGTGATGTCATTTGAGATGTCATCAGTGATGTCATCAGTGATGTCACTGACCATGTCATGAGTGATGTAATATGTGACGTCATCAGCAGTGCATTGCGGGGCGCGAGTTATAGTTAGCTGGACTAACTATAACGGGGAATTTCACGGGTTTTGTACGAGTGCAATGTCCAACTAACTATAACTGTCCCTAAAACCTATGGTTTTTTCAGTGAATTTCAAAGGTTTTTAAATGCTAATTTGTAACTATAACGTCCCTGAAACCTATGGTTTTTCAGTGAATATATATATATATAGATATATCTATATATATATATATATATTTTTTTTTTTAATATGTGAGGCTGCGTCTCTTTGTAAAAGGCCGTCTCCAATTTCCTTTTTCAAGACAACTTCTGACTTCTCTAGTAATAAAGAAATGATGTGGCCACTCAACAGTAATTTATTAAATTGAGTTTTGACTTTTGACGCCACAATGCCTGTTGCCAAAGCCAGCAGCCAAGGTAAAAGGCAGGTCACGTGGCATGATTGCAGTTGCAGTTTAAACAAAGCATTTCCTGTTCATTCTTAAAATCTGTTTTCCTCTAACAATGATGAGAAGCAACATATTTATGGCAATGATCATTTTTTACACACTAAACAGATTCGCCCTGCCTTTTTCTACACGTTGTGAGCCTGAGCACTTTTTTAATCTGACAGCCTTTAAACAGATTCTAATATCTTTTTGCAACAAAGTTACTAACTGCTTTTTGATGTGTTTAATTTCACACTAGATTCTGCTTTTATTCTTCCTGTCTACAACATTACTACCTCTTTCATTTGAAAAAGCAAAATACCAAAGATATAAGTTGTTTGCGGGAAGGGAGATGGTTTAGCCATATATTATAAGGAATAAAATACCCTATGCCGTATATTTTTAGGATATTGCAAGTTATGGCGGAGTTCCATGACGTTATAAAGGACCACAACCTTTGACCTCATTCCTCTATATGGTCATGGAACTCCTCTGTGACTTGCAATAACCTTATAATGTACGGGAGGGGGTACCTCATCCCATATATAGTGGTGCAGTTGGTAAAGCAAAAGTTGATAACCAACAGCTCATTTGTGGACAAAGCTGATTTTGTATTATTGTAACTATACATACAGTTTCCTGGTCAATCAACAAGCATAATGTTGTCAAAGCACATTGGTACTCGCATCTTTCTTGCAAGAGCTCCTAATCTGGACAAATGAAAGTAAAAGAATTTTGAATTGCAAGCACCGCACTTCTGGAGCCTTAGCACGGTAAGTGTACGTAACCTGAGTTTTAGACTGTTGGGGACAGAGGCAGTCACCTTGATGTGAGCTGTGATCGAGATGCCACATGACACAAACATTCAATGCCATGAAGGTGCTTATTTTCTCTGAAGAAATGAGGGATCCTTGGCTCATCCTTGTTGGCTTACTTCAACCAGCAAGACCTTTCTAAATGAAAATAACATGTTATGTATGCAACAGCTATTCAAAAGAACAAGTTAATTACCTTTGGTAATGCCTTGTCTGGTAGAGACTCTATCTAGCCGCAGATTCCTTACCTTAGAAAACTCCCCAGGCATCAGACTGGATCTGGAAACTTTTTGAGCAGTACCCCTGTGCGCCAGTGGGTGGCGAGGGTCGGCTAGGCGTCGTTTGCGTAAGTGATGTCTGCGGACCTATATAGGGCCACTCCAGTGCGCTGACATAAGTTACTTTTCACAGAAGCACAGTGCCACGAAGTCTGCTGATGTACCAGTGTGACAGGACTAGGGACCTCAAAGGGGTCACCCTACACAGAGAAAGCAGTGCGCAAAGTGGGAAGAATGGGTGGGTTGGTAAGGAATCTGCAGCTAGATAGAGTCTCAACCAGATAAGGCATTACTGTAGGTAAGTAACTTGTTCATCTGATAGAGACTTGGAGCCGCAGATTCCTTATCTTAGAATTGATACCCAGGCAATGCTTCCCCAGAGGAGAGTCTTCAAACTGATTTAGACAAGGAACTCCTGGCGGACCAAACGGGCAAAGTGCCCGTCACGACGAACCTGATTGTCAAAACAGTAGTGCTTGGTAAAAGTGTGCAGAGACGCCCACTTGCAGCCTGACATGTTGAAGACAAGGATTCCATGAGCTAACACAGCGGTTGGAGCCTTGGCTCTAGTGGAATGAGCCTGCAGGCCCTCAGTGGGTTGCTTCTGGGCCAGTGCGTATCAGATTTTAAGGCAGAGCACAATGCATCATGAGTGGTCTATTTCGGCACAGCCTTTCAATTCTTCGCCCCGATGACCTCAATGAAGAGCTGATCATCCACCCCGAATTCTATTGTATGAACAATGTAGAACGACAATGCTCCTTTTGGGTCCAGACAGTAGAGTCTCTCCTCTTTCTTGGAAGGATGAGGCGGAGCAAAGAGGGTATGCAGTGTGATGTTCTAGCCTACGAGAAACAGCGTTACTACCTTTGGTAAAAAAGGAGGCACTTCTTTCCAGAACCAGTTTGTCTGGGGAAAAAGATGTGTAGGGAGGGTGGGCAGATAGGGCTAGCAGTTCACTGACCCTCCTAGCCAATGTTATGGCCACCAGGAAAGCAGTTTTGATGGTCAACAGAGGGAGTGGACATTTATGCATGGGCTTGAATGGTGAGCACATCAAGAATATTAGGGCTAAATTGGGTCCATTGGGGCATTGGTTAGAACAGATGTTGGGAGTACTTTGAAGAAAGGCAGCGGAAAGGCAGGTAATGAGCCAAAAAAATGGATCTAGGGAGTAAAACACCCTTGTGTAGTGGGGCTGGTGCCCATGTTGTGCCCTCAAATGCCAACAATGTTGATGGGTGCACTGTTTTACATGCACAACATGGTGCACAGAAACAGCGCGCCCGACTGGCTGAAGGCACCAGTACGGCCGGCATTGGCTTCCGACTCTTTCTCAGAGCCAAAGCTTGCCACCTCCATGACTGCGCCGCCAACACACCGCCAGCCCTGCGGGAACATCGTAATGCAGCGGTCGGGATGCCACAGGCTTTGCTGTGTTTTCTCGACTGCCACCACGGCGGTCTGGCGGTGCGACTCCCAAAGTCATATTCAGGCCCTTAATTCCTATAAACAGTATAATTTAAAAAATATTTTTGAAATAGTATCTTTAAAACTCAAAATTCAAAACTATGTAGATAAATGTTATTAACTCTAACATTATAATTTTTTTTAAAAAAGAATACAGTTTAGTGATATTACAGTAAATACATTAAATGTATATTTAATTTAAATATTTTTAAACTTTTAGCAAATTGATTTCTTTAATTGTTTTAAACTAAATATTCCATTAGAAATTTGAAAATAATATTAATACTAATAGAAAAAATCTGAAACATACATTATTCAAAATTATTACATTATTATTCACTCATTAAATCAATTATTTTAAAATGAGTAAGTGGCAATAAAATATTTAAAATATTTCTAATCTATTTTTAATCACCATTTTTTTTATTACAAATATCTAAGGATTTCATTATTTGTACATTATTTATATTACACACTAGGGGCCAGATGTACGACCATTGATGTTTGCGACTCGCAAATTGCATTAAATTACGAGTCGCAATTTGCGAGTCGCAAACATCAATGTACAACAGTGTCAGAGACACTGTTTCGATTCCCAATGGGGTCGCAAATTGCATGCCTCATGCATATTAATGAGGCTGTCGCATTTTGCGACCCCATTGGGAATGGCTGGCACTCCCAGGGATGGTGGCCTGCTGGGGTCAGCAGACCTCCATGTTTGGGACTGCTTTTAAATAAAGCAGTTTTTTTTAAAAAAAGCCCCCCCGTTTTTCTTAGAGGAAAACGGGATGCATTTAAAGAATAAAAATGTAACTTTTCATTTTCATTTTTTAAGGGCAGGCAGTGGTCCCTGGGACCACTGCCTGCCCTTAAAAAATGTTTGCGATGCATTCCCAAAGGGGAAGGGGTCCCCTGAGGACCCCTTGCCGTTTGCGAGTGCTTTACCACCTTTCTGAGAAGGGTGGTAAACTGTGAGTGTTTTGCGACCCCAATTGCGGTTGCAAGACATTCTTACATAGCTTTTGGAGTTGCTATTAGGAAGGGAACGCCCCTTCCTAATAGTCAGTCGCTAAACCCTATTTTGCAAGTCACAAATTGTTTGCGACTCGCAAAATAGGGTTGGTACATGGGCCACACGTTTTTTGCGGTGGCAAACGGGCCTAAAACCCCTTTGCGACTGCAAAAAACAGTCGTACATCTGGCCCTAAACCCTCTGTTCCCCCAATAAACCCAAAACCACAAAATATTTTTTTTAATTAATATTATTAGAAAGTAATAAAATAATGCCATAAATCAGTAAATAATTAGTAGTTAACATTATTAAAACATCAAAAATATAAAACAATTCCTTTTTTGTTTTAAAAAATAACACCCTCTCAATATCCCAATAAACACCAGAACCTACTTACCCACGATATTCCCTTTCTCTATATGTTTGTAGTCACCATACTTTGACTTCACAACCATGGCCTAATGATAATCTGGAGTCAATATTCAGGATCTCCACCTCAAAGGACTATTTTACATCTGCAAAGCCTACTGAGTCATTTCACCGTTGATCACAATCAGTTCTATATGTCCTATTTGCAAACGATTTTACTACTTTTTTCCCAGCACTGGTGAGTTCAATATATCTGGCTTTAACACCCTAAGCAACACTCTCGTTCTACCTCTCTTTACATCCCTATGTACACACCCCGCTCTCTCTCAACTCAATGTCTCACCAATCTCTTCCTCACTTCTCTCAATACATCCCTCTACCCCACCTCTCTCTACCGCTCTCATGGCTTCACCTCTCTACCACTGTCTGTGCCTCCTTCTACATCTCTACCTCTTTTCTCAACTCCAACCCTCTCTTCACCTCTTTCCTCACTTCACCTGTTTCCATCTCATCTTCCTGTATCTACAGCCCATCTACTTTATCACTCTCTTCACCTCGTCTATTTACCTCACTTCCCTAGCTCTATCTTAAACTGTCTACATCTCACTTTTCTCTACCTCTATCTCAGCCCTCTCTCCACCTCACTACTCTTCATATCACATCTCTGCCTCATTTCTCTCTCTACCATATTACCTCATTTCTCTCTTCCCCACCTGTCTCTCTTACTAATTTTTTTAAATCATTCTTTATTGAGTTTCACTATTATCTACACGTATACTTTGCCATTGTCAAACATTTTAGATATGGAACATATGGAAAATATGCTTTGTTAAAGAAAACTATGCTCTATGTTGACATTTACATAAATGTAACGTTATTAATAAAAAATTATTGATACTCAGAAAAGAAATGTAAGCTGTGTTATATAAGGAAGAAACTAACAACAATAATACCGCTGCAAATTATTCCTGCCGTGATGTACATTGCGAGTTGTGAGGGTGTTTTCCTTAAGGCTTGATGGCAGCTCTTTTTGAGGGATTTGAGTGTGTTTCAGGGGCACGTTCTTAGGGACCAGTGCTGTATGTGGCATGAAAAATTTGTTATTGAAATTAGTTTACGGTTGTTTCTCGCCTGGCTTGGGTACAATGGCCAATATTAACGAGTCCCAGTCAATCACATCGGATTGTCTACTCGTCTTTGCCCTGCAATGTCTACTATTATCTCCCTCTGCTTGCGCTATTTTGTGTAATTCTAGTTTCCACTTTTTTATGTCAGGGATTGGGGGGTTTCCAGTTCACAGATATCGGTCTTCTCACTAGTGTAGTGTCTTCCTACAGGAACCACGCAGAGACCGGTAAGTGATCAAGTATTCTTTATTCCTGTTTCCTGCACGTGCTCACAGGCACGTCTCGTCCCCTGCCTTCGCAGTCGCATAATGCCGTCCCCCACTCCCTGACTGGAAGTGGTGTCCGGTTGCTGTCCCCTCTGGCCACTGGGTGCAGGGTCTTAGTGCCCCTTGCCCAGGTCATGGCATCTCCCCCTTTGTGGAAAGAAAGAAAAGACAGACGTAAGAGAAAGAGAGAGATAGAATGATAGAGAGATAGAGAGAAAAAGAGAGAGAGAGAAAGAGAGAGAGAGAGGAGAGAGAGAGAGTCCACCATTACATTTCTTCAATCAGTCTCTTTGGCCTTCTGCTCACTCTCCTTGGGTATGACTCTTCTGTCCCTTCGTTTGGTACCTCTTGTTGTCTCTCGCTATTGTGTGCCATTCTTCCTATGCTGTCCATGACTTCCTCTTTGTCATGTGATGTGTTGCTCTTGGATGCTGTATCTCCTCCGTCCTCATCCGATGTCTTGAGCCCCTTGAAATGTGAGCTATTTCTGGTGATCCGGTAGGGGCCCGATGCAGCTGTTATCATAGGTCCTTTGACATTTATTATTGTCAGCGGTTCATCTGAGAAAGGACTGTCTGATTTTCTTGATTGTCGTTGGTGCACCAGAACTGAGTCTCCTTGCCTCAGTTGTGATGATGTTGCATGTCTCCTGGCGTCTGCATATAGTTTAATTTTCTTTTTTGCTTCCTGATCTCTTGCTGCAATGCTATTGTGTTCTGGTGGCGCTTTTGCCTCTAGCTGGGGCAATCTTGTCCTGCTTGTCCTTCCTAGCACCAGTTCTGCTGGGCATCGTCCCGTGGAGCTGCGAGGGGTGTTGTGGTAGTCTCTTAGTATTTGACAGAGTGCCGGGCCTACGGAGATCTGAGCCAGCTTTGCTCTTTGGATTGCTTTCTTGATATTTCCCATGAATCTTTCCACCATGCCGTTTGCTTGTGGCCACAGGGGCGTTATCTTCCGTTGGTGAATGCCCAGGTAGGCTATGAATTTGCGAAACTCCTCTCCTGAGAAGGGAGGCCCATTGTCTGACTTCATTGTTTGTGGGGAGCCCCAGGCTGCAAAAATGTCATCCAGTATTGGCAACGTTGCAGTGGCTGATGTTGACGAAACGTGTTGTACTGTGGGAAATCTGGAGTACTCATCAATGACCACTTTCAAGTAGTTGCCAGTGTCCAATGGCCCATAGAAATCAGCTGCCAATGTGGTCCACACTGCCCTTGGAAGCTCCGACATCTATAGCTGTTCTGGCTTTGCGTGCCGTCTCGTTATTTGGCATAGGTGACAGTTTAGGATGGTGTCTTCCACCAGTCGATCCAAACCTGGGAACCATACTCTTTCCCGTAGCATCTTTTTTGTTGCTACTATGCCTCTGTGGGACTCATGTGCCAGGTTTACAGTCTGCCGCCGCAATGCTTTTGGTATTACTATCCTTGTTCCTCTTAGTATGATTCCTCTTTCCTTTTCCGAAAGTTCCTCTTGTATGTTTTTGAATGCCAGCATTTCTTCCCTGCTCACTCCTTCTCCCATGGGGCTGTTGTTGTTTACGTGCCTCCATCTTTGCTGTCGTGTTGTTGATTTGACGGCTTGCATTGTGGCATCCCTTGTCTCTCGTTCCAGCTCTTCAATTGTTATTGGGGCGCGAGTGTTTTGCCTTAACACAAAGTTTAAGTACTCTTCTGCCATGGATGTGTTTCAGGTGCCTGCGGTAGGGGATGTCGTGACATGTAGTCAGCTGGGTTGTGTTCCTTTCCCGGCTTGTGCACGATCTTGAAGTCATAGTCCATCAATCTTATTCCCCACCTTTCAATGCGTGGCGGTATCTTTGCGTTCGGATTTCCATATATTGTCACTAGAGCTTGGTGGTCAGTTACAATGGTGAAGGGTTTTCCATAGATGAACATGTGGTAGTGTTCACACGCCCATACTACTGCTAGACTTTCCTTCTCTGGTTGTGAGTATGCCTTTTCAATGTCCGATAAGCTCTTGCTCGCATATGCTACAATTTGCCTTGGCAAATCTCTTCCAGGCATGTGTTGTGCCAAGATTGCTCCTAACCCTACCGGGCTGGCGTCAACAGTCAGCTCAGTGCATAGCGATGGGTCGAAATAGGCAAGATGATCTACAGCCATTACTGCATCTCTGATGGCCTCAAAGGCCCTGCCGCATTCATGGGTCCAGAGAAATTTCTGACCCTGCTTTGTTAGGTCCCGAAGCGGTGTGCTCACTGTGGCAAAGTCCTTTATGTATCGAGCACAGTAGCTTGCTAACCCAAGAAATTACCTCACTTCTGCTACTTCTGTTGCAGGCTTTGCTTTTTCCATTGTTTCTACTTTGCTCGGATCCAGCCTCATTCCTTTTTCTGAAAAGATGTGTCCAAAGAATACTAGTTCCCTTTTCCCTAGTTCACACTTGTCTTATGATCTCTTGAAATATCTCTGCTGCTGATGAAATTCCAAAACTTAGTCGTTTGTAGCGAAAAAGACCCATGTAGGTAGAGAATGTCGTGATGTATCGCGATTGCGGATCAAGCTCCAGTTGATGGTATCCTTTGCACAGGTCTAACTTTGAAAATCTGCATGCGCCAGTAAGACAGCTGATCATGTCATTTAAGTGAGGCCCTGGGTGTCTTTCCCTCTCGATTGCCGTGTTTGGTATTCTCATGTCAACGCAAATGCGAATCTTTGATGTGTTCTTCTTTGGTACTGCTACTATCGGAGATACCCATGCGGTCGGTCCGTCAGCTGGCTCTATGATGTCTTGCGCCAGTAGGCTTTGTATTTCTTCTTCCACCTGTGGTTGCAGATGTATGGGCACTCTTCGCTGATGCTGAGCCACAGGCTTGACTGCTTCATTGAAGCTCTCCCCTAGCTGGTCCCCTTCCTGGTGGCCTGCAGAGTTGGGCCCACCTCCACCTCCTGTCTCTAAGGTCAGAAATCTGGGAGTCATGTTTGATGACAAACTTTCTTTCAAACATCATGCCAACTCGGTCGTCTCATCATCCTTTTTTACCATCAGGATGATAAAGAAACTTCTGCCCTACCTTCCTCGTAACGCAGGCAAGACTCTCATTAGTACACTTGTCATGTCTAAGATAGACTATTGTAATGGCTTACTAGTTAATGCCCAGGAAGGTGTCCTACACAAATTGCAGATGGTGCAAAACGCAGCAGCAAGAATTCTCACAGGCACCCCTAAGTTCAAACCTATCTCCAAGGAGCTCCCACAGTTACACTGGTTGCCCATCAAATGTAGAACAAAGTTCAAGGCCCTTTGCATCGCCTATAAGGCTATCCACAATACAGGACATAAATTTCTCAAACAAAGTCTATGCCTCTATAGACCTACAAGATCCTTACGATCTTCAGCAGCTTATCTGCTGACTGTACCCAGAACCAAAAAGACCACCTGGGGTGACAGAAGATTCACTGTCGCCACCGCCAAACTCTGGAACACACTCCCTCTACATCTCAAAACAATACCTACATTGCTATCCTTCCGTAAACAATTAAAAACCTGGTTATTCAATCAATAAATCTCCTCCCCTTCTCCCTCTCAACTCAGCTGTCCTCAGCGCCGAGACACCTAAGGGGATTTGCGCGCTCAATAAATTGCCTAAATAAATTGATGTGTAGTGTTATTTGCGTGTCTCTTAGTTTGCCCAGTCCTTGTAGTACGGCTGGACGTTCCCTCAGAATGTTCTGTCGTTCTGACATGTTATAGGTCATTGCTGAAAGACCCATCACCTGCGCGGTGACATTTCTTAGTAGACAGGGTGCTGGAATGTCTCCTCGTAGTACATGTACTTCCTCCTTTATCGACATTTCTTTGTATGTCAGTGTCTCTATGAACTTTCCCATGTTCACCAGTGGTGTCCTCGAGCCCCAGGTAAACACATCAACAGTGGACGGTGATAGCGGCGGTTTCACTCTCATCTTCTCATACTCTGACATGCACATGATGTTGCATGTAGTTCCACTGTATAATACGAAGCTTGTGCTGTGACTCCCTACCTCAATGTTCACCGTCGCTGTTTTCTTTATCTGCTGTTTGTCTACGAGATGAATGTGTTCCGGCATGCGCTCTGCTGTTGGTACCTCTGACATCAGATACAGCCGTTCTGCTGCCTCTGGCATGTTTGCTCCATCCGATCCAGCTGAGGGGCTGCGATTCTGCGTGTCCATGTGTCGTGCGTACCTGCTTGTCCCTGCCCGAGGTCTTGCTGGTCTCCCACGCTCACTTTTGAATTGACCACTCATGCAGGCACTCGCGAAATGGTTATCCCTGTTGCATTTCCGGCATTTGTGACCCATCGCCGGGCAGGCGCCAGCATGTGGGAATTCAAGTCCACAGCGATAGCATGTTCTTTCTTGCTTCTGCTTCCGGGGCGGCGGTGTATTGTCTCGTTTCTTGACGTTCCCAAATACGTGGTTTGCTTGTTCCATTCTTCTTGCCTTCCCATTTTCCATTTGTCTGGCATGTGTTGTAGCTCTGGCCTCCGCTCGGGCCATGGTCAGTATTTTCTCTAGCGTGGACGGTTCCTTCAGAATTTGTGCGCGGAACTCCACTGACTGACAGCCTTCAATGATGCGCAGTCGTATGGCCTGCTCATTGTCAAATTTGTCGAATTCGCAATATGTAACTAGTTTTCGTAGTCTGGTCGCGAAATCGTCGAGGGACTCCTCTGCTAGTTGGCACGTGGTATTGAACGTGTACCTCTCAAAGTCCACATTTCTTTGAGGGTCAAATTTGTCTGTGAGACACTTTATCAGTCCCTTGTATGTTGAGGTCTGTTCTGGGGGAAATGTTATCAAGAGGTCCTCAACCTCATCACCTACGAAGTTTAGGAACAAATCTATGTTTTGCTCATCTGTGTAATCCTTGCATGTGGCACGCATGTAGCGTTTGAATTGCCTTATCCATCTTTCCCAACGAATGCCTGTTTGTGGGTCTGACAAACTGAATGGTAGTGGTCTGCGGAAGATTGCGTTCGCGCTGTTCTTGTCACTTCCGTCTTCTGTCATTTTATTGTGATGCAGACCTTCTTCTCCTTATTCTGTATGCCTTTTCTTTCTTCTCTGTGCAGTTTTCTTCTTTCGCTGTACTTTATTTCCTTTATTTCACCTTTGTTTGCTGTAATTTCCTTTTATTTTCCCCTTTTTTGCTTCTTTTGTGCTTTTTTAGTGTTTGCCTGACTTTAAAATGGCCGCCTGGCCTTCTCCAGCTTCTGATTGGCTCTCCCGCCTGACTTTAAAATGGCCACCGAGATTTCTGCTGGGTGAGATTTCCTCTTCTATTGCCTGACTCTAAGATGGCCGCGGGGCCTTTTCCAGCCTCCGATTGGTTCTCCCGCCTGACTTTAAGATGGCCGCCGAGTTCTCGCGAGATTTCAGCTTGAAATCTACGCGGGAGGCTCGGGGCTATCTCGTTAGTCAGCGGGCGGCTACAGTCACGGTCTGGTGCACCGCTCCCCTTCTCCTCACCTTTCCACTCGATGCGGCCGGGGTGGGCTCCCGATGTCGCTGTATTTCTGCGCACGCGGACCAGGGTGGGCTCCTGGCTCCGCTTTACCCGCGATTAGGGTGGGCTCCCGATGTCGCGTTTTCTCTTCTGGGGACCAGCGGACCAGGGTAGGCTCCTGGTTCCCTTCTTCTCGCGATCGGGGTGGGCTCCAGATGTCGTGTTTCTTCTTCTGGCAGTCAGCGGACCAGGGTAGGCTCCTGGCTCCGTTTGAACGTTGTAGAGGCCACAGGCACGCGCTTCCGGTGGTGTGGTGCTTGCAAATACCACCTCATCGTCGCCAGTTGTAGTGTCTTCTTACAGGAACCACGCAGAGACCGGTATGTGATCAAGTATTCTTTATTCCTGTTTCTTGCACGTGCTCACAGGCACGTCTCGACCCCTGCCCTCGCAGTCGCATAATGCCGTCCCCCACTCCCTGACCGGAAGTGGTGTCCGGTTGCTGTCCCATCTGGCCACTGGGTGCAGGGTCCTAGTGCCCCTTGCCCAGCTCACGACAACTAGCACCATGGCCAGATCTGTAAATGTACAATTAAACTTGTCTGCTTTTGGTCTCTGCACTAATTCCTAAAGACACGCTTTGAGATTGGCTAGGTTGTGCTTGCCTGTTAGCTTTGCCATTTGTGTGATTACCTCTTCTCAGTATTTATGGATCCCTTGGCATGATCATACCCCTTGCCAATGGAAAAAGGAAGCCTCATCTCCCCATCTCTGGGGCATGTATGTTGTATATTAGGAAACATGGCATGTATGGTCGGAGTTATGTAGGTATGGTGTATAAAAGTGAATTGTATTCATTTTAGCCTAGCATTTCTAGCGACCTTGGCCAGGTGTTGTAGAGCTGCAACCCATTCTCTGACAGTTATCCCCTCTCCCAGGTCTCTATCCCACGAGGTTCTCAGGATTTCCAGGTCTCTTCTTCGTGTTTCCCAGGTGGCTCTATGAAGCATAGTAATAGTTCGGCAATGCTGACCAAAGATAACATCTGTAGGGTCTTGTCAGTCCCGGGTCTATATCCATATTCCCCCCATGTATTGCTAACTGCCTTTTTTAGAACGGCATAAGAGAGAAATTGACCCTATGATAGGTCACGTCATGACTAGTTCCCCGAGTGACATCACTTGATGCCCTGTTCCATGCTGCTCGGTCTGCTGTGAACCCTAGTAGTCTGAATTTATGCATTCATCATGACAGCTCCGGAGCATATAGTACTCCTTCGGATTCCCCTCTGTACATACTCTCTTTCATAACTTAATTTCTCAATTTACCTCCACATTCATTCGTTCCCTCACCTCTCCACCTGCCTGCTCACTCCTTCTACCTCTTTCTCTTTACTTCACCTCTCTCACTACGTTATGCCTTTTCTTTTTGCACCTCTACCTCTTTTTCTCTTTCATTACTCCCTCTCTCTCTCTTCACCTATTCTATTTTAATTCACCCCTCTACCACACCTCTCTATCTAATTTCTTTGTCTCTCCCTAATCCTCTCTTTTTACATCTGTATCGACCTCACCTTTTTTCTACCTCAACTCTATCTCTCTTCTTCACCTCTTTTTTTCTACACCTCGTCTCTTTTTCTACCCTTATCACTTCTCTACCGTTCTCTCTGTCTTGCTACTTTTCTTACTTGATCAGTCTTTCTATATTGCACTTCTCATTTGCCACACTCTCTACCTCACCCCTCTCGACATTGTATCCCTCCACCAGTCTGTCACTACAAAATCTCCCTACCAATCTCTCAGCATCTACCTCTCTCAAAATCATCTCACTTTCTACCTTACCTCTCCCTTTACCTGACTCCTTGGTATCTCCCATCCCCATGTACTGAGCCGCGCACCGACGACGATACAGAGGTGGAACCCCCGGACGCCAGGAGAGCCAGTATCAGTAATAATATGGAGGAAAAAACAGAAACAACAATCAAAACAACAAGAACCTTGCCTAGCCCCTTTAACAGGAAACCAGAAAAGAGGAAAAACAAGAAAGGCGTGGGATCGGTATACAATGCCGTACTAGCCGAATAGGGAAGCCATATATCACAACAGAAAGCTGCCTGGGAGCTTCTATAAGCTAACCTCATGCTTAAATACTCCCACGGCCTAAACTGCCCCAACAATGGTTGGCCTAACCCGCACGTCAGTACACTAAACGGTTAGTGATTTAGTTCTTGAAGTTAAGTTCCATTGACCAGTTTTCCATGGATTCCAATCCACATTACAGCCAATTCCCCTGTTGTATGCAAATGCATCTGGGATACGTAGTTTTTCAAATTTCTGACACTGCCTATCTCTCTGTATCTTTTTTCTGGTCATTTACCTTTTTCTCTTTACCATATGTCTCTCCATACATCTTCTCTGCTTCTCTTCTCTCAGAACTTCACTTGTCTCATTATACTGTTTTCTTTACAACTGTGTAGTTCTCCTGCCTCCTCTATCCCTTATCCAATTCTCCTATTCAGAAGAACTGGAATTCATTCTCCAGCCAGAGAATTGGTACACAAAGAAAAAAGAGGTGAAGAGAATTAAGGAGAAAATGATCACATTTCACCCAACGCAATGGTGACGATCCTGGAGGATGTGTTGATTGTCACTAGCACACCGAGAATGGCAGTTGCAAAAGGGTATGTATGATTCGAATATTCAGTAATTAAAGGTACAATTTCAAGTGCTATGTGCATATGTCCTATTTTAATACTATGCATTGGTCCACTAAACTTCCACCAAGTCACCCTTACTGTGACACCTACGGGGGTAGGGGGAGGGGGCAATACTGAATATCATGTAAAATGTTGTTGCTAGACAAAAGCACAAAATGAATAGCTTTATCAATGCTTGTTCACACTTTCTTTTGATACTATGTGACTGTTAGATTGCAAGCAAACTGATCGTTCTGGATTTTAGAATACTTTTTCTGCATGTGTAACATATAATTATTGTTTACCACCACGAGGGCTTGAATTAGCTCAAAATGGGTAGTGCATTCACACCTGTTCCACAAATAAGACCACAAAATATGTTTTGCCACAGTTGTACGGAGGGGGAGTGGTGTGTGAGGGGACCCCTGCATCCCAACTGTCGCTGGTTTGAACCAGCTAAACATGGTAGAGTGGCTCGTTTTCTATCCTTGCTTTAGGCTCCATAGCCCCCTTGGTACGCCACTGTCCAAATAAAATGCAGCAAACTGACTGTGCTTTAGTTTTGGCATTTGAAAGACTGTACGAAATATGGGGCAAATGTGCTCGCTTGATACCTAGTAGATGATACATTTATATTGGCCTGCGCCCAGCTCACCCTCTCCATGCACTCGGATTTGTAGTGTCACAAACAGAGACAGCAGTATGTCACAAACTGAATTCCCCTAGAGTGCCACAGAAGACAAGTCCCCTTCCCGACATTCAGAAAATGGTCTCTAACACTCTTCTCTTGGGATTCCCATTCAGAAGCTTGACAGGGACATTAAACCTCTGTCTGCAAGTGAAAAGAAAACGAAATAAATACAACTTGTCCCACAGGATTAAGTAGATGCAGCGAAAATGTCAAAGTCTTGGAGGGGGCAGAGGATCGTGGTATTAATAAGGAGCCGTATGGGATATTAATAAGGCACAGGCAGAGTACAGCAAAGGCGACAGGCTGATGTATTGTTGTGGCAGGCTGGAGCATTGATAGGGGCACAGGCAGGGCATTATTAGAGAGGGTGCAGTATTAACATGGAGCAGGCAGGTTATTCATACTGATAGACAGAGGAAGGCATATGGAACAGTCTGGGCTATTAACACGGGGGTAGGGTATCAAAAGTGGAAGGAGTGGTATTACCAGGGCAGCTTAGGTAGTAATAGGAGGCAGGAAGAGATGATAATATTAGGGAGTACGCAAGGTTGTTTGCAGGGACCAGATTATGATATGAAATTAGGGAGAAGGTCGGGATAGTCAGGAGTCAGATGATGTATTAAATCACAGCAGGATGGAGTTTAGGAGGGAATTGGCATGGGTACTGAAAGTAGAGGTTTATCAGTAAGGGCGAGGTACGGTACGCATACACCCAATTCAGCTGCCATAAAGAAGCTTGTCAGTAGGGCATTTATTTTTGGCTTTCAACATTAAGCATGCAGGGACCCGGTTTACACACAAGTCCAAGTGGTTGATAAACCAGGTCCCTCATGAAATTGCGCCAGTAGACAGGTATTTACATACATGCCAAAGGGTAGCAGTCTATTAGTGAAGGGGGGGTGAGTGCTTGGAGATTTGAATTGGAGCAATCCTGCAATAAATGGCAGTGGGCTTCGATCTTGTGAGGTGGATCGAGCTATCAAACTACTGTGTTAAGGTTAAGCCTTTAATTTAGACTAAGCAATACTGGGGTAGCTTCTATCTCCAGAAGTTAAATGTAAGACATCTGAATGACTGTGCAGCTGTGGACGTCCTACCGGTGGGTTCAAGTTTAATACCTTTCAGTTGCTCCTGGGCATCTCTGGCTGGAGTGCAGTATTTATGTTAGTGTCACTGACAAATGTTTGTTTAGCTCCTTCTATATTAAACAGACAGAAGCTCATTGCACCGTCCACTAGGTGCTCGATTAACGCAAACTGAAAGTAACATATCCAGGCTCGGAGGAAATCACCAGCCAAGACTATTACATCCCTATCATAGCATATAAGGAGACCAGACTCAACCAAACTAAGCAAGCCTTTGGAAGCCTATGCCCGACCCACATGGAAAGAAGGACTCAAGCTAAAGGAAAACACTAAAGGTGCCTGTTATAGATCCTTGCTCAGTCACTGATGCCCAAAAGCATCCTTCATAATACCAAAACAAAGACCTATTTCACCAGAAACACATCCAGAGTTTAGAATATGGACTGTGGATTGTCCACCACTACATTTGCAGCAGAGTTTCCTGCAGGACCAGGGCAATGGGGGAACTCTGCCTTATTATACTCATCTGCCAGGGTATGTGATGTTTCTCTACCATAATGGCTGAATCTATCATCAGAAGAACCATTTGGATGGGGGGACGGGAACCCTGGAGCTTAAAATCCGTCAATATCCATATCTTTTTACTGAATGTCCACCATCAAACGTGGGCAATAAAAACGTACTCCCTTGTGGTTGTAAATTGTCAGTGCCTACATACCTACTCTTCCTAACATGCTTAGAGGAGGGGGGTCCCGACATATTAGGGACACCATAGTCATCATTCTCCTAAAGCCTTCGTCCTCTCTATTCACAGGATAGCTCCTAAACGTATGGTGGCAGATCAGCAACTCTAGATCAGGCTCTTCATCGACCACCATTTCTGGTGGACTTATCTGATGGTGTAGTGGATATGTGAAATAGATGAAGGACTATCTGGCCTCCTGAATGGCAGTGACAACATCTTCATGTCTCTGCTTGCTCCAGTCATCACTTCTAATTTCTCCCAGAAAGACAATGTTTGCTTCCCGTGTATGGCTTCTTGGCTATGTCTTCCACTCTGATTAGCTATCTCCTGATCCTACTAAGGTAGTCAAGATAAACATACACCACCATTCGCATCCATCAGGAAGGTGCACAGCTTTCTTAGTTTGTCAACTATGGTGCAAGGTACATCCACAACGTAACCACGACCTCTTAACCATACTTGTGATCCAGCAAAGGTTGTTCATCGTGGCACCGGAGCAGGGGAAATCAACAGACTTTTGACGACGTCAGTGGCAAACATACTTTTTCACTCTGCAGGGTAATAGAGTGCTATTTGTGGATACTAGTCCAGTAGCCCTGAAGGGTTACATTGGACTGCAAATGCATCATTGACCATCCTAGTGTCAGTGGGGTATCAAGGCTCAAATATGACACATTTTGGTCATCAGTATCAAGCAGGGTGCTCAGGAAGCAGCTACACCAACTGCTTTTTACCCTGGGGTCAGAGTGGCTTGTGTGGAAGAGGACTGGTAAGTAGCACATCAGCAGGAGAAAGCTCTAGTTTGGACAAAGCACTTCTCACTAGACACACATCATTTCCAGACACAGCAGAGCAGTAAAAATCAACAATTTTACGGGACTGCGGCTTTTAGCAACTGTTCACGTTTTTCATCCTACTCTGTGAAGCCCTCATCATTTTTTGTTTTGGCTTCCTTCTTCCTCCTGATAGTTAGTTTGGTTCCTACCTTGTTTTGTTCTTCTTATCTTGCTTTTATTTCTGCAGTATGTGTCTGGTACTCTCTTGGTGCTGCTGGAATTCGGGACTGTAAGAAAGTGGATTGTTATTTGGGGTGGGCATTTGCTCACCTCAATGAATAATGATACTAACTTACCAGGGTGAACCCCAAATTCTCTAAATAAACCTGAGCTCAGCCCATTGGTAGCTATGGCACAGAGCAGGCAGGCTTAACTTAGTGCAATGTGTAAAGTATTTACGCAGTCCAAAACAGCAATAAAGTCAAAACACCAAACAACAAAAATACCAAACCAAATCTGAAAAATTAATGTAAAATGTATCAAACAAATGATACCAAAATGACAAAAATCCAATAAGGGGAACCTGAGATATAAGTTTTTAAAGCTTTAAGTAGAACTTGCACCAAGAAGCACAAAAGTGTCAGTGATAGTCTATCGAAACGGTAGACCGTGACCTAGTCATGAATTTTAGACTGACCATGATCGAGCGCGGATTGGATACCCCAAGCAGGTTCATCCTAGTCAAATTTTTTAACTTCTGACTTAGTCTTATTTATGAAGCTCAAAATCCTCAGGCGGGGGAAGCATTAAAATTGGACACCTTGCTATGAGGCAACCCTATCGGCTCCGGAGGTCTTGGAAGTCCAAATACTTTCTAAATCTCAACTTTTCAAGGATTCTGGAGAAACTCCTTTGGATCACTTATAAGGCATGCAAGACCTCCGGGACAGCACTTAGTGGGCAAAACTTACTCCAGCAGAGACCACCAGTAAGGCTCAGTCCAAGTCCAGATGGTACTGGTCATCTGGTCACTTCAGTATAAAGGGCTACTGCAGATCGCTGTTTCTCTTAGCCACACAGGAAGTCAGCCAAGTGACTCTTGGAGTCCTCTTCTTTGTCCTGGGTACAAAGGGGAGCATCTCTAGTCCTTCGAGGCTCCTCTCAGGTCACAGATAGCAGGTCCAGTCTTCTGATCTTCCGTAGGTTTGGAATGTGTTCTCAGGGGGGTAAATGGGATGCCAAATTCATGGTTGGCACTAGCCTGTGGATGGAGATTACTACTGTCTCCTCCCTGACCAATGGGGTTAAAGCTTCCAGGGGCAACTGTACCCACTTTTGCAGCAGTTCCTGTTTGCCCTACTTTAAACAACCCCACAGTGCATTTTACTTCTAAATTTCAAGTTGAAAAACTTTCCTCCCTTGTGCAGAGCCTGTGCACACACCTAGAGGCTTGACCAGGGAAATGAGTAGTCCCCTCCTCTGTGGTTCTTGGGGTACTTCCCCTCACAATGGGTTTGATGCCGGCCTGGCTGGGGGGAGAAAGGGTTGGCTTCTCATGGTCTTGCCTTACATTTACTTGTGAAAAGGCAGGCTCCTTTACATGTTAATGATGTTTCTGGATCAACCTTAACTGGTCTTCCTACAAAGGGAAGAAAAACACCTCTAGACACTCGGGCACTTTTTCCTGCTCTGGGACCAGTTTTTGTCCCTCATTAAGGCCAGGAAGTGGCATGACATACCATCTGTCACTGGGCTAAGGCTAATTAGCCTACTGGAGGTTCAGGCAGGTAAATGGTAACTTTGTAAAAGTTACTTTGACTAAATATTTATTCGAAATCCGACTTTAATCTGTACCTTTTGACAGGAAACTTCTAAAAAAGCTGTTTATGGACTATTTTTATAATTTATTGGGAATCCAATCTAATGGTAAAGTTTATAATCTGTACTTTGACATTTTCTAGGATTCAGCTACAGCCTGGCAGTGAAAATAGCATTTGAGGCCTAGTCACTGGAGAAATATGCTAACTTTAATTTCACAGATGTTCCACTTTTAAATATCAGGCACCCTAACTTGTGGGAAACTAGGGGTGAGTTATTAAAATTTAAATGATGTGTTTCCCACCTGTCGAATAGGGTATTTTGACAGGTTTGAGAGTAGGTTTTTTTTACAGTAATTTTTAGGCTGCGTCTGCCAGACTACACATGGTGGACTCAAAGCTATGTTTTCCAGGCCCGCTTTAAGGATGTCAAAATAGGTGCTGCAGTCCACGAATGACATTTAACTTCCAGTGCCTGAGCACCTTTCTATAGCACATAATAGTGACTTATAGGGAGGGCCACTGGAATTATGCTGCAGAGGAGCACCAAATTATGCAGCAAGAAAAGTCAAATTATGCGGCATAATGCGGCACATTTTTTGATCGCATTACTTCGTTATTTTGTAGTTTTTTTAACCCATGGTAATACTGTCTGGTCAAAGATTTCACAAATACTGAAATAAACAACTGAAAGATGACCAGTTAATCTTTGTGATGGGCCTTCCACTGCATTTGAACATTTGTTGCAAAGTTTTTAGTAACTTGATCCGTTTGAGCTAGAAACTATTTTTTTTGTTAAAATCTACAGATTAAGCAGCAGTAGATGGATTATGGGGCAAATGTGACAAATCCATATTTATGCTAACAAAGCAGCAGCTGCAGAACCCCATAATTCCAGTGTTCTTTTCTTATATGCAAGTTAAATAAATCAATTTGGGGTAATCCATTTTAACCATGTTTAAAGGGGGAGCACAGGCACTTTACTCCTGCTTAGCGGGGGGAAAGTGCAACAGAGTTCTAACTACAGCACAACAATTATGGTAAAAATTGGGTGAGGAAGTCAGCTCGACTACGAGTAAGTCAGGTTTATTGGTTTATTACGGCAATAACCCTTAAAACTATTGCCACAATACCATATCCTAAATAAAAGTGAAATCACATGTAAAACATATGAATGAATGTGATCAAAATGATAACCACAACACACATAGAGATTATTTAATTAATCATCTCACATAATTACAATTTCAGAAATTTCAGTCTGGTCTACCAAGTAATAATTATAAAGTGAGAAACTGCGAAAGAGCAAGGAGAAAATTCAGTGGAATAACACAATACATAAGCATCCCTTACATATCTTACATTAAAAGTCCTAAAAAAGGGGAAGAGACATTTTTTCCTAGCACAAACATAGAGAGGACAAAATAGCAAAATGTGGAAACTGGTTTCAACCTCATCATCATGGCAAAAACAGACTCTAAATAGGGAGATACTAGTACTTCATTTCCTTACTAATTAATAGTTCAAATAGCACAGAACAATATGTCAATTTATGTCAACAGGATACCTGTCACCTCAGAACATGGTGCATATTCATTGCCCATTATATGGCCTGCGTGCTATAAAATCAAGCTATTTTACGGGCACTCTGACAAATGCAAAAAGAACTCGGAGTAGCACTCACAGCCTACTTTTCGATTGTTTTTTTATTGTTGCACCGAGATCCCTCTGGCACTGCTTAACAGTTCACCTGGTAGAGCAAACAGCTAGAAGCTGCACTTTCTACCAACCGGCTGGCCTTCCAGATCCTTTCCAATTAATCATCACCATTGCAGAGTCCGTTGGGTGGTGGAAAGAGCTCTGTGTTGACTTCTGTGTACTACGAACTGGAAACTGCATACAGGTCCTTAGTGATGAATTATTTCGCCATCCATTCCCAGAGCTCACAAAATTGCCCGCCATGCCAGGGACGCTAGCTCATTTTACGTGCAAAACAATTAGGGTTTCATCATCGCAGAATCACCACTTACTGGCCACAGTCAAACCGGAAGGTCAAATGATTAATACACACAGTTAAAAAGGCACTCGGATTTGTTCATCCTGAACACGGCCCTTTTGTCATAGCCATAACTGGGAGTCTTTGGGCCTACTGCAGTGCCCTTTGCCAGAGGCATAGCCCCGGCACACATTTTAGGCCCCCGTGGTCCGATCCAGTATAGCACACCTCATAGACCACTACTTGCATGGCTTCAAAAACACTGTGACAACCAACACTTGAAAGCTTGCAAAGATGTGTAAAACCCCAAATAACAAGTATGACCTCACACTATCTTTCTGAATCAAGGGCCTTACTTAGAGTTCGGTAGAGCGGGCACGCTCCAAGCAATGGCGGATGTCCAGTCCATCATCTTTTGAGTGGCATTGGTATCAATGCACTCCTAATCTTGCGGACAGGACATCAGACACTTTTGTGTCCTGCATCCGTCCAACTCTACATAAGCCCCCAAGTCCTCGGGCTTCAACCACGAGTCACCACAACGTTACAAACATCATTTCACATGATTCCATACGTGTTGACTGTCTCTAGATCACACAGGAAGAACTTACACTGTTATGCAACGTGTTTTATTCTTTAAGAAGTATGCCGCTGACTGGCCCCACTACTGTGCAAGCACCAGTTAGCAACCATGACAAACTTCGAGTGGGCCACCACAGACGAACATCAGTTGACATACATGGATGGTCCCTGTCATCTTGACGGCACTTCCGAACACAGACAGCACCATGTGTGTTATCGTTTGCTCTGTACAGATCCGGCAGCACACACTCTAACTCCCCGGTGTACTTTTACAACTGGATGAAACGAGGGGCCTGTGCTCTGAACGGGTGTCTGGGGATCCCCTGGCAATCTGCAAATGCTGGCATGGAAAGGAAACACAGATGGCCTCATTCAATAATGAGCACAAAGTGAAACAGTGAGCGCAAAAACTCATGCTCGTTCCAGCTCTGCATCGAAAACTTCCTCCAGGACTTCACCTACCTGGGGAAAATTGCGCGATCAAAAAGTGTGCAGGTCTTGTTTACATAAATGTTCTCAATAAAATTCTCCTGAAATTAAAAAAAAGTGTGCAGGTCGGTGGCGTAACGAAACTTGAGGGGGCCTCGCCGCCCCTCTGCAAAGTATATAGGGGGCCGCCCAGTGAGCCACGCTCCGGACCCAGGCAGGGGCTCTCAGCCGCCGCCCGTGCCAAGTGCCGGAGCCCCCCCCCCCCCCAACCACCTTCTCCCGCACCGCAGGGCCTGTGGGCGATATTGGTACGTCACTAACTCAGGCGTAAATCATGCATTAAAAGGTTGTGAAGACGAGGCTCACACTTTGCTCCCCATTTAAGAATGCAAAATGTTGTACTCGGGCGCAGAGTCCGACCCAGTGTCATGAACACACGTATTTCACCACGTGGTCTTTGCGCTCATCGCTACCACAGCACTCGGAATCAAGCGTTCGATGGGCAGGAGGCTGTTAATTGTTGATAAAACATAAACATTACACGAATAATAGTGAATGTATACTAATAAGGAAGTAAACTAGTAATTGGAACTTCAGTCTATGCATTATCCCAAAAATAGAGGCTTCAGCATATGAAATATACAATCAGTTGAGTAGTTATTACATACGATTTTGCAGTTATTGCTGCAGTACTTCCACATGTCATCATTTATGGTCTTACATTTTCAACAGCCATGCACAAACATGACCCAAAATATACAGGTACTTCAGTAGGTAGTTTGTTAAGGATGCATGTTACTGTTGTTCTAGCCATCGGTGTGTAAATTGTATCCTGCTGAGGGTTTGGTTAAGCAGTCGCTGTAGGGCTTCTCTTTGGAATTAACCACGCATGCACATCAATCTGACCACATTCAACTAAGCTACAGCCGATGAAATGCTGCAGCCCTGAAGTGTATGGATTATCAATTCACTGCAAACCAAGGTACACAGAGCGGGCTACAGGGAAAAGGAGATAGCGTGACAAATCAAAGAGTTAGAAACAAAAGGAGATAGCAAAACAAATCAAAATACAGAAAAATAGCTATAGGAAGCGCTAGTATGACAAATCAACTGAAGGTGGGCTAGAGAGACAGACCCAGCAGAGCAGTCTAAAGAGACTAAGGCAGAAAAATGATATGGTGTGCTTTGGTATCTATGTTGCACTAACTGCTTCTGACGAGGTGATGAAATGCTTTTGCAGAAGGGTACCACATTATGCTCTAGGATGCTTCTAAGCCGGGCCACTAGAATTTAGGGAATTCTGTGGCTGCAGCTTTTTTCCCATATTTATGGACTTGATGCATTTGCCACATAATCCATCTTCTGCTGCATAATCTGCAGATTTTAACAAAAACAAATTTTGTTTCTAGCTCAAAAGTTATAAAAAATGTTGTGAGATACGTTCATGTGCAGTGGAAGGCCCTTCGCAAAGATTAAAAGGTCATCTTTCAGTTGCTTACTTCTCTATTTGGATGTTAAACTGGCACTAATGAGGTGAAATATTTGCCCAGTCAGTATTACCATTACAAAATAATTAAGTAATACTATAAAAAATGTGCTGCATCATGCCTTATAATTTGCTTTTCTTGCCACATAATTTAGTCACCTCTGCTGCATAATTTGGTGCTCCCCTGCTGCATAATTCCAGTGGACCTGCTCATCGGTTAACAGATAGAGTGGGCTAGTGGCTGGTAGCAACTGAGGGGGCACAGACAGAAGATAGCAAGATAACGGGGCCAATGAGACAAAGATACCAAAAGAAATCAACAGCGGGAGAGAGGTAGGGTGTAAAATGTGAGAAAAGAAAACTAGATAAATATTGAAAACTAGATTTTAAAAGAGATATGAGAGGACTAAAAAGACAACAACATTAGAAATCAAAAGTGATAGCAACAAATAGAGAGAGGGCCTAAAGTGACAACTAAAGTGAAATATAACAGTATTAGTATGGAAAGGGCAATAGAAACAAAAATGGTAAACTCCACAAAGTGAGGGCTAGAGAAAAACAGCAAAATAACCCAATAGAGAGAGGTATTGAAAGACTATCAGAACCTGCAAGGGAGAAACTGTGCTAAAGACTTAATTGCCAACTACGGGTCTTATGACAGTCTGCCATCTGGTGGCGCTGTTTGTGGTTTTTACAAATGAGCACAACAACAGTTGTTTATTAATTCAATATACATTAGAATGACTAATACCAGCCACCCAAGCCATTCTTTTGGCTGTGGGGGCCTGGAATAGTCTGAAGTGCCACACTTGAAGGAGTGTAATTTTAGTAGGTGTGTTTGTAATGTCACCAGCAGCACTGGCCGGGGGAATGTGTGGTGCAAGCTGCAGAGGCCTCCTGACGACAGCCTTGGCACTTATTCTTTTACAAATTAAGCACTGACAGAAAGGGGCTAGAAAATCAAAAAGAGCTGGGTAGGCCAAAAGGAAGCGAGATCAAGAGACAAAGTCTCTCAAGTTTCTAAGCAACAATAACCATACAAATACCAACATAGTGAGTGCAGGAGAGGTAAGGAAAGAAAGAGAAATCAGCTTAGAGAGCGCTGGAGATACACACAGCAAGATAAGTCAACAGACAGAGACAAAGAGAACAATTGAACCTAACAAATAAAGAGCCAGGGAGTTGGCTCAGAGATACAGAAAGCAGGGGAAATTAGTGGAGCGCACTAAAGAGGCAAAGATAGCTAGACAATTCAAGAGAGAAGGCTAATGAGACAAAGTTAGCAAGAGAAATAAATTGGAGGGCCACAGAGATACCGAGACAAAACAATGAAGGGGGCTAGATTGATTGAGGCAGCTAGACAAAACAATGAAGGTAAAGGTCTTGAGCAAGAACTCAAAGTCAGATCCACAGCGAGAGAGAGGACACAGAAAACAAGGCATAGATGTGGACTAACTGCCAGAGAGGCTGACCATGGTAGAAGGGAACCAACTTTGAGTCCCCGCCTCAGCTCAACATCCTGTGATTCTGTGAAAATCACATATTCACTCTGTGTCTAAAAATGCATAATTTAATCTGGTGCTCATGTACACAACTCTATTGCTCTTGGGCGAGGTTTACACTATATAAAACAGCAGAAAATATATAAAATAAAATAAAATAGACAGCAAGACAGCCTGAGAGAAAGGGCTAGAAAAAAGAGACAAGGCAAAGCAAATAAACAAAAGGTAGAGCGCTAGGAGTAAAACTGACAGCAAGAGGTATAAAACAAGACGAAAGACAGAGAGAATGAGGCAGAAAAATGGACAATAAGAGGGTAACTGACACGGGCGTCAGAAAGAGGAAAGTGAGTGAGATACATAGAGTGAGTGAGAAAAAAGGGGAGGGTCCCCAGGAGGGATAATGTCAGAAAGATAGGTACATGGATAGACAGAAAAATGTTTACATGAAAACCCAAATAATCAGATAGGATGTGGATGGGTGGAAAAAAAGAAACTCAGTCAATTGGGCTGATTGATTTTATTACTAACACATGTGAGGACAGGCATGCAAAAGTGTACATTTGTGCATGCATTAGCCAAGAGGAGCTGAGAGAGTGAGAGAGGCAGGAAGATGTAAAATAATACCTCGTGCATTGCAATACATGCACGCATGCCACTGGAAGTGAAGGACACATCCAAATAGCCAACAGCACTGGGTGCCAGATATTTCTTTGGATTGACCAAATATGTGATTGACAAGGTCGGAAGCCACTTACGGAAAGAGACTGGTGAAAAAGGCCAATGGTTGTAAATAGTGGAACTAAAGCCTACTGTATGTATAAAGGAAACATAAGGTCTGTTTAGAAAGCTGTACTGTTAAACACAGACCTAAAGAGAGATGCATTTGTGGATTGATGGGTTGTTAAGCAGACAGCAGAAGTAGAGGGAAAATACATCTAGGGAGAGAACAACACTAACACAAGGAGCCAGAGGCTGAGAGCCAGCCAGACACAGAGGTATGCAGATGGCGAGTTAGGCAGGGTGCTGGAGATACAAATATAATTCAGAGACAGGCAAATTTACAGAGAAACTGGCGAACAGACATACAATATACAGATTTTGGTAGAGAGATTGAAAGGCAGATACAGGTAGGTAGATATGGAGCCTAAATCAAGATTTAGACAGGCACACAGAGAAGCAGAGCAACAGAGTGCTAGACAGCCCAAAAGACAGGCAACTTGCAGTTCCAGATAGATGTACAGAAGAGGGTAGCCAGGTAGGGAAGGGCAGAAAAAGACAGACAAGCAGAGAGACACACAGACACCCTGTCAGAATAAAGCACTTTGCGTTTTTATAGCGAACTCCCAGGAGACTTTGTGGGAAACTCATGTCAAACCCCCTCACTTTAGAACAATAAATAAATGAAGCAGCTCAAGTCTTCCTGAAGCCAGCCCACTGTAGCATAAGTAATTCCGAGGACTGCGCGTTGCCAGATAAATGTGATTACTAGAGAAGATGAGGCTGTGTTTGTTTCCTTGGAGAATTCTCAAAGAGGGGTCACAAACAAAGCACGTCTTAAAGAAACCAGCTTCTTATTTTTCTCTACCCTTCCTCCCCTCATTCGCCGCCCTCCTCCTGCTTACCATTTCAAGCGAAAATTCAGAAACCGATTTCACAGGAACCTTTTATCGCCCTTTCAAACAGTCGCCTCATTTCCTGCAGATGTCCCAGTTTTTAATTTCCAGAGGAGAAGGGGCCGAAACAAATAAAATGAAGCTTCTCAGAGTGTCATAAAGGGTTTGCTTTTTCATTCCCATCAAAGCCACCTCGGACCCCCAGCGCACAAAACACCCCATGCTCAGTTTTGCAGAGAGGTACATGAGATAATGACTTTTCGTTTTTAAACTCGGAGAAACACGAGAATCTTGAATTTCGTTTTCTTGGGAGCAGGACCTACTGCTGGGCTGGTGATTTGCTAAAAGCTGAAACAGACATACTCCAAAACCCAGCGGGGGCTGCGGTCGCCATCCCACCAGCCGCCTCCAACCCACCTCCCTCATCACCCGCTTCTTTGTCTGCTCCTGGCCCCTTCCTCACATCTCACACCCATTCATGCAGCTCCCAGGCCTCTTTATTGGTGTCGCCGTGGACGCAGGATGGGAGACTAAGGCGGTATTTCTGCCCACTATGTGTAGGCCACCTGCATAGACACACTGCGGTATAGAGCCAGAATATCGTACTTTAAATATCGTCAAACAAAAATATCACAGCCATAAAATTGACTAACACAATACCATACCATGAAGGGGAGTATATAGAGTTAAGTGAAGATTTACTATTCTTAACTCCACATCTACTCACCTTTGCGATCTATCTATCTATCTATCTATCTATCTATCTATCTATCTATCAATCTATCTATCTATCTCTCTGTCTGTAAATATACCTCCTGTAAGTCCTACACTGCGGGAATCCTGAGAGCTGGTTGGAGGCCCCGCCCCCGTTCTCCAGCACTCTGCAAACGTGACTACTACTTAAAAAAACCATAGAAATTCACTGAAAATACCAAAGGTTTCAGGGACGTTATAGTTGGGGATTAGCATTTAAAAACCTTAGAAATTCACTGAAAAAACCAGAGGTTTCAGGGACGTTATAGTTAGGGATTAGCATTTAAAAAACCTTAGAAATTCACTGAAAAAACCACAGGTTTCAGGGACATTATAGTTAGGGATTAGCATTTAAAAAACCTTAGAAATTCATTGAAAAAAACATAGGTTTCAGGGACGTTATAGTTAGTCAGACATTTCACTCGTACAAAACCAGAGAAATTCGGCCGTTATAGTTAGCTGAGCTAACTATAACTCGCGCCCCCGCAATGTACTGCTGATGACGTCACATATTACATCACTCATGACATGGTCAGTGACATCACTGATGACATCACTGATGACATCTCAAATGACATCACTGATGACATCATCCAGTGACTATGAGTGTTTCTAAAAAATTGACGAATGTTATACATATATATATGCCATGGTGTATTGAAGAATGAGTGGGTGTTTGAGTGTCTGAATGGATGATTTAGTGGGTGTGTGACTGACTGTATAAGTGAGTGATTAAACGTATCTTAATGAATGCATGGGTGAATGACTAATCTGTGTGAATGTCTGTATCGGTCTGTCAGTTGGTGTGTAAGTGGCTGCATTGGTTGGTGAGTAGCTACATGAGTGTCTATATGGGTTAATGATTGGTTGTCTGATTACCTGTATGGGTGCCTGAGTATCTGTGTGGGTGTGTGTGTGTGACTCCCTGCATGGATGTGTGAGTGGGTGATTTACTGGGTGTTTGGGTTCATGAGTGCGTGTTAGGGGCTGTATGGGTGAGTGAGTGTGCGTATAGCTGTGTTGGTGAGTGAATGGATGTCTCAGTGGTATATGTGTAAGTAACTACATATGTGAAAGGCAGTATATGTGAGTGTTGGAGTATATAAGTGACTAAATGTGACAGTGAGTGATTGTGACAGTGGCTGCATGGATAAGTGTGTGCTTATGTCAGTGATTAAGTGACTAGAAGTCACTTAATAAGATTAAGTGATCAGAAGAGAGTAAGTATATGGTACTATCTGTATGAATAAGTGAGGTGGTGTGTGTGTATAACTGTATAGGTGAGTAATTGGCAGAGTGATTGATTCTTTGGGTGACTGAATAGGTGTTTGAGTAACTCTTTGGGTGAGTGGCGGTGTGTCAGTGTCTGTATGGGTGTATGAGTGGATATATCAGTGGCTGTATTGCTGAATGACTGCGTGTATGAGTGACTGTATGGGTTAGTGAGTGGATGTGTGTAGACGTATGAATCAGTGAGCGGGTATGTACCAACTGGTATTGGTCTGTCTATGGTTTCGAGATTGGTAGTCTGTATTTTAGAGTGGATGTATCAAAGGTTATATTAGGGTGTGAGGAGGTGCATCAGATGATCACGTGGATGATGTCATCAGTGATGTCACTGACCATGTCATGAGTGATGTAATATGTGACGTCATCAGCAGTGCATTGCGGGGGTGCGAGTTATAGTTAGCTCAGCTAACTATAACATGCCAAATTTCTCTGGTTTTGTACGAGTGAAATGTCTGACTAACTATAACTTCCCTGAAACCTATGTTTTTTTCAGTGAATTTCTAAGGTTTTTTAAATGCTAATCCCTAACTATAACGTCCCTGAAACCTGTGTTTTCAGTGAATTTTTAAGGTTTTTAAATGCTAATCCCTAACTATAACGTCCCTGAAACCTCTGGTTTTTTCAGTGAATTTCCAAGGTTTTTTAAATGCTAATTTCTAACTATGCCTACATAGGTAGGACATGTGCAGAAAGAGGAAGAAAGGTGCAGAAAGAAGCAAGAGAAGTGCAGAAAGAGGCAAGAGAGGTGAAGAAAGAGGAAGAAAGGTGCAGAAAGAAGCAACAGATGTGCAGAAAGAACCAACAGATGTGCAGAAAGAGGCCTACTTTGACTGTACCTTATAACAGACTCATACAAAGTACCCTAATCACTAATCCTTCTCCGAAGATGTCTTAAACCTCACATTTCTCTTGAAGGTCCACTATTAATCGACTGCTCAGATTGTTAGGCCTACCAAATATAAAACAGCAATCCCAAGCATGTCACTGTTGTAAGTCTAACCAAGTTTGTGAAGGTATGCATACATGTCTATGCTTTTACCTAGTGACATGTTAAATGAAAATAAACATACAAACACTTGAATACCTGTGTTTCAAACAGCATACTCTGTAAATTTGTGTAAAAAATGGTGTATGCATTTCGTTCTGCTCACAATACAGGGCACATGGGTATTCAATAGTATATTTGAGGGGCTCTATAACACATATATACATAAGACATGTCTGCCTGTGCAACCGAATGACAGAGCAGAACTGAGAAGATTTGACCACCTATAGGAGAAGTTACCCGCTTTTTAAGCCACCATCTTCGGATGCATAACACATGTAAGAATACATATACAAGTAAACATATACCTCAGTCACGACAGCACGCAGACCTTTAAACTTGACAGCTTGCACTTCCCATTTGAGTACAGAAAGAGGCGAGATAAGTTCAGAAAGAAGCAAGAGAGTTGCAGAAACAGGCAAAAGAGGTGCAGAAAGAGGGACCAGGTGTGCAGACAGAGGCAAGAGGTGTGCAGAAAGAGGGAAGAGGAGTGCAGAAAAAGGCAAGAGGGGTGCAGAAATTTGCAAAAGAGGTGCAGAAAGAAGCAAAAGCAGTGCAGAAAGAACCAAAAGAGGTGCAGAAGGAGGCAAGAGGGGTGCAGAAAGAGGCAAGAGAAGTGCAGAAAGAAGCAACAGAGGTGCAGAAAGAGGCAAGAGAGGTGCAGAAGGAGGGAAGAGGGGTACAGAAAGAGGCAAAAGAAGTGCAAGAAGTGCAGAAACAAGCAAAAGAGATGCGGAAAGAGGCAAGAGGGGTGCAGAAAGAGGCAAGAGAGGTGCAGAAAGAGGCAAGAGAGGTGCACAAAGAGGGAAGAAGGGTGCAGAAAGAGGAAAGAGGGGTGCAGAAAGAAGCAAGAGAGGTGCAGAAACAAGCAACAGAGGTGCAGAAAGAGGCAAGAGGGGTACAGACAGAGGCAAGAGATGTGCAGAAAGAGGGAAGAGGGGTGCAGAAAAAGGCAAGGGGGTGCAGAAAGAGGCAAGTGGGGTGCAGAAAGAAGCAACAGAGGTGCAGAAAGAGGGAAGAGGGGTGCAGAAAAAGGCAAGAGGGGTGCAGAAAGAGGCAAGTGGGGTGCAGAAAGAAGCAACAGAGGTGCAGAAAGAGGCAAGAGAGGTGCAGTAAGGGGCAAAAGAGGAGAAGAAAGAGGCAAGAGAGGTGCACACAGAGGCACAAGGGGTGCAGAAATTTGCAAGAGAGTTGCAGAAAGAAGCAAGAGAAGTGCAGAAAGAAGCAACAGAGGTGCAGAAAGGGGCAAGAGGGGTGCAGAAAGAAGCAAAAGATGTGCAGAAAGAAGCAACAGAAGTGCAGAAAGAGGCAAGAGGGGTGCAGACAGAGGCAAGAGAGGTGCAGAAAGAGGGAAGAGGGGTGCAGAAAGAGGCAAGAGGGGTGCAGAAATTTGCAAGACAGGTGCAGAAAGAAACAAGAGCAGTACAGAAACAACCAAGAGAGGTGCAGAAAGAGGCCAGAGGGGTGCAGAAAGAGATAAGAGAAGTGCAGAAAGAAGCAACAGAGGTGCAGAAAGAGGCAAGAGAACTGTAAAAAGAGGCAAGAGAGTTGCAGAAACAGGCAAGAGATGTGCAGAAAGAGGGAACAGGGGAGCAGAAAGAGGCAAGAGAGGTGCAGAAAGAGGGAAGGGAGGTGTAGAAACAAGCAACAGAGGTACAGAAAGAGGGAAGAGGAGTGCTGAAAGAGGCAAGAGAGGTGCAGGAAGAGAGGTGCAGAAAGAGGCAGTAGGGGTGCGGAAAGAGGCAAGAGGGGTGCAGAAAGAATCAACAGAGGTGCAGAAAGGGGCAAGAGAGGTGCAGAAACAGGCAAGAGAAGTGCAGAAAGAGGGAACAGGTGTGCAGACAGAGGCAAGAGAGGTGCAGAAAGAGTGAAGAGGGGTGCAGAAAGAGGCAAGAGGGGTGCAGAAATTTGCAAGAGAGGTGCAGAAAGAAGCAAAAGCAGTGCAGAAAGAACCAAAAGAGGTGCAGAAGGAGGCAAGAGGGGTGCAGAAAGAGGCAAGAGAAGTGCAGAAAGAAGCAACAGAGGTGCAGAAAGAGGCAAGAGAGGTGCAGAAGGAGGGAAGAGGGGTACAGAAAGAGGCAAAAGAAGTGCAAGAAGTGCAGAAACAAGCAAAAGAGATGCGAAAAGAGGCAAGAGGGGTGCAGAAAGAGGCAAGAGAGGTGCAAAAAGAGGCAAGAGAGGTGCACAAAGAGGGAAGAAGGGTGCAGAAAGAGGCAAGAGGGGTGCAGAAAGAAGCAAGAGAGGTGTAGAAAGAAGCAACAGAGGTGCAGAAAGAGGCAAGAGGGGTACAGACAGAGGCAAGAGAGGTGCAGAAAGAGGGAAGAGGGGTGCAGAAAAAGGCAAGAGGGGTGCAGAAAGAGGCAAGTGGGGTGCAGAAAGAAGCAACAGAGGTACAGAAAGAGGGAAGAGGGGTGCAGAAAAAGGCAAGAGGGGTGCAGAAAGAGGCAAGTGGGGTGCAGAAAGAAGCAACAGAGGTGCAGAAAGAGGCAAGAGAGGTGCAGTAAGGGGCAAAAGAGGAGAAGAAAGAGGCAAGAGAGGTGCACACAGAGGCACAAGGGGTGCAGAAATTTGCAAGAGAGTTGCAGAAAGAAGCAAGAGAAGTGCAGAAAGAAGCAACAGAGGTGCAGAAAGGGGCAAGAGGGGTGCAGAAAGAAGCAAGAGATGTGCAGAAAGAAGCAACAGAAGTGCAGAAAGAGGCAAGAGGGGTGCAGACAGAGGCAAGAGAGGTGCAGAAAGAGGGAAGAGGGGTGCAGAAAGAGGCAAGAGGGGTGCAGAAATTTGCAAGACAGGTGCAGAAAGAAACAAGAGCAGTACAGAAACAACCAAGAGAGGTGCAGAAAGAGGCCAGAGGGGTGCAGAAAGAGACAAGAGAAGTGCAGAAAGAAGCAACAGAGGTGCAGAAAGAGGCAAGAGAACTGTAAAAAGAGGCAAAAGAGTTGCAGAAACAGGCAAGAGATGTGCAGAAAGAGGGAACAGGGGAGCAGAAAGAGGCAAGAGAGGTGCAGAAAGAGGGAAGAGAGGTGTAGAAACAAGCAACAGAGGTACAGAAAGAGGGAAGAGGAGTGCTGAAAGAGGCAAGAGAGGTGCAGGAAGAGGGGTGCAGAAAGAGGCAATAGGGGTGCGGAAAGAGGCAAGAGGGGTGCAGAAAGAAGCAACAGAGGTGCAGAAAGGGGCAAGTGAGGTGCAGAAACAGGCAAGAGAAGTGCAGAAAGAGGCAAGAGAGTTGCTGAAAGAAACGAGAGGTGCAGAAAAAAAGCAAGAGAAATGCAGAAAGAGGCAAGAGAAGTGCGGAAAAAGGAAGAAAGGTGCAGAAAGAAGCAAGAGAAATGCAGAAAGAGGCAAGAGAGGCGCAGAAACAAGCAAGAGTGGTTTGCACACCATTAGTACCAATCTAACACCCATATTTACTAATAAGTAAGAGGTGACCATTCTAGGTTTGCAAAGGTCCTTCCACCACGCTATACCACTTGTCGCTGCATTTTTGGTAACGTTTGAGCCATTTGAGCTAGAAACAAGGGTTTTTTTGTTCAAATCTGCAGATTATGCAGCAGATGATGGATTATGTGGTAAATGCGGAAAAGGTATAACAGTGCGAAAGTTGGTGCAGCCAAACAGTAGCACAATTCCAGTGGCCCTGCTCATACCTCTGATTAGGTCCCTAAGTGCTTGTCAGTGGTTCCTTCTTTTTTTTGTCTCATTGAGTTTATAGTTTAGCTTCTATGGAAACGAGGAAGACTAAACCTGAAGTTACCACTCCACAATAAAGACTACCATACCACATAATTACTCTCCATAACACATAATCCCACTCTACATAATTCCTATACACTAAATACCACATACTTTCTATCCACATAATTTCACTGCACAACATACCACAAAATTTCACTACACACAACATACATCCACTCCACTAAAAAAAAACATTAGTAAAAAACTTTTACATTTACAACGCCAATAGCTCTAACTCTCGCAAATGCGAGACCTATAACATTGCAAATGCTTCTTTAATTGGTAGTCGCGTTTGCAGAGTGGTGCAGAAAGGGGGCTGGGCCTCCGACCAGCGCTCAGGAATTCCACTGCGTAGGACTTACAGGAGGTACCAGGAGGGCTACTTGGCCGCCAAAGTCCCTCAGGAGTAATGTGAACTTTATCCTCCAACCAGTACTGTGCCAGGAGGCGCGTTTGCAGAGTGGTGGGGAAAGGTGAGCGTGGCCTCCGAAGACCTATTTGCAATCCCACTGTGTGGGACTTACTGGAGGTAACAGGAGGGGTAGTTGGCCCCCAAGGTCAACCTTGGGGGTCAACTACCCCTGCTATTACCTCCAGTAAGTCCCACACAGCAGGATTGCTAAGTTCTCATAGCAGGCCACGCCCCCTTTCCCCACCACTCTGCAAATGCACTTCCTGGCGCGCTCTTGGATGGGATTAAAGTCCCCTTCGCTGCTGGGGATCCTTAGGGGCCAACTAGCCTACCTGATACCTCCAGTATGCCTCAGATAGTGGGATTGCTGACAGGTGGACACAGGCCATGCCCCCTTTCTCCACCACTCTGCAAACGTGCCTCCTGGCACATTCTGGGTTGGGAGATTAAGTCCCCTTGAATCCTAAGGGTTCCTGGGGGCCAACTAGCCCACCAGATACCTCCAGTAAGCCCCACACAGCTGGATTGCTGAGAGTGGTCCGAGGCCACGCCCCCTTTTTACACCACTCTGCAAAAGCACCTCCTGGGCAGTGCTGCTCGGGGGATGAAGTCCACTTTACTTCTGAGGTCCTCAGGACACAAGAGGACCTCATCGCCCCACCAGCAATGCGCCAAGAGGCGCGTTTGCAGAGTGGTGTAAAAAGGGGCGTGGCCTCGGACCACCTCTCAGCAAACCCACTGTGTGGGGCTTACTGGAGGTACCTGGTGGGCTAGTTGGCCCCTAAAGACCCTTAGCATTCAAGGAGACTTAATCCCCCAACCCAGAACACGCCAGGAGGCGCGTTTGCAGAGTGGTGCAGGGAGGGGGCGGCGCCTCCGGCGAGATGCCGGCTTTTCTTTTTGTATTTTTAGAAGTGGGGCTGTGTGGCCCCCCTTCTTTTAGGGCCCTGGGGACCCCATCCCCCAGGGCCTGACCCATTTTTGCTTCTTTAAAAAAAAAATGGGAAGGGGGCCGCGCCGATTTCGGCCCCGGGGACGCCATCCCCCGGGGCATGGCCAGCCTTTATTTTTTATTTTGGAGGGGGCCGTGTGGCCCCCCTCCTGAGGCCAATTATGACCCTGGGGACCCCATCCCAGGGCCTGGCCAGCCTTGATTTTTATTTTTTTATTTTTTGGAGGGTGGCCGCGTGGCCCCCCTCCCGAGGCCAATCATGGCCCCGGGAACCCCATCCACCGGGGCCAAGCCTTATTTTTTTTCTTTAAAATAATTTATATGGGGGGGCCGGGTGGTCCCCCTTCCCTAGGCCACCTTTAGCCCCGGGGACCCCATCCCCCGGGGCCTGGCCAGCCTTGATTTTTTATTTTGGAGGGGGCCGCGTGGCCCACCTCCTGAGGCCAATTATGGCCCCGGGGACCCCATCCCGGGGCCTGGCCAGCCTTGATTTATTTATTTATTTTGGAGGGGGCCGCGTGGCCCCCCTCCTGAAGCCAATTATGGCCCCGGGGACCCCATCCTCCGGGGTCCGGCCTTTTGTAAAATTAATAATTATAAGAGGGAGGGGGCCGCGTGGCCCCCCTTCCCTGGGCCACTATTGGCCCCGGGAACCCCATCCCCCGGGGTCTGGCCTCTTTTTAAAAAAAAAAAATTAATTAGGGGAGGGGTGCCACGTGGCATCCCCCGGGGCATGGCCTCGTTTATTTTTTTATTATTTGTACAGAAGGGGGCCGCGTGGCCCCCCTTCCCTGGGCCACTTTTGGCCCCGGGGACGCCATCCCCCGGGGCCTGGCCAGCCTTGATGTTTTATTTTGGAGGAGGGCCGCATGGCCCCCCTCCTGAGGCCAATTATGGCCCCGGGGACCCCATCCCGGTGCCTGGCCAGCCTTGATTTATTTATTTATTTTTTGGGAGGGGGGCCGCGCGGCCCCCCTCCTCAGGCCAATTATGGCCCCGGGGATCCCATCCCCCGGGGCCCAGCCTTATTTTTTTTCTTTAAAATAATTTATATGGGAGGAGGGCCGTTTGGCCCCCTCCTGAGGCCAATTATGGCCCCAAGGACCCCATCCCCCGGGGCCCGGCCTTTTTAAAAAAAATTTATTAATTATAAGAGGCCACTATTGGCCCCGGGGACCCCATCCCCCGGGGTCTGGCCTCTTTTAAAAAAAAAAAAAATTAGTTAGGGGAGGGGGGGCCACGTGGCTCCCCTTCCCTGGGCCACTTCTGGCCCCGGTGACCCTGTCCCCCGGGGCCGGCCCTCACGTTGGGGACCGCGGGGGAGCCCCAATGTCCCCACAGTCCCAGCCGGCTCCCCTGCGGGAGCCGGCATTGCTTGGACAAGGGAGCTGCTGACATGCAGCTCCCTTGTCCAAAGCAATCTGCTGCGCTTCATGGAAGCGAGAGCAGGTTTTCTGCTCTCGCTTCCATGAAGCAAAGCATAGTTTGCAATGATAGGGTGGGAGCCATGCTCCCGCCCTGTCATTGCAAACTGCAATGTCCTGGGGGTGGGCACCCCGGGACATTGCTGGAGCCGGCCCTGGGGAATGGCGGTCCCCAGGGCCAACATGATTTAAGCCCCGGGGAGGTGGTGGTCCCCGGGGCCGGAGGTCCGCAACGGACCCCCGTACTTCAATAATTAGTGCCCCGGGGAGGTGGTGGTCCCCGGGGCAGTGTGGGGGGGGGCTCGAGCCCCCCCAGACACAGTTTAATAAAGTAGCCCAGGGGGGGTGGCGGTCCCCAGGGCTTAGGGGGCCCGCGAGGCCCCTGCACATTAAGGAACAAAGCCCCGGGGAGGTGGCGGTCCCTGGGGCTTGGGGGGGGTCCACGAGGCACCTACACATTAATGAAGAAAGCCCCGGGGAGGTGGCGGTCCCCGGGCACATTAATGAAAAAAGCCCCGGGGAGGTGGCGGTCCCCGGGGCCCCGTGGGCCCCCGCTCCTTAATAAAACATTGCCCCCGGGACCTGGCCCACCCGGGGGCTTAAAAAAGCGAAGCGCGGGAGCCCGCGCTTTGTTTTCAAAAAAACAATTTCGGCCGGTTTCGCGCACCCAGCGCGAATCTGGTCGAAAATATAAAAAAAATTGCTTTTTTTGGCCCTGGGGGTCCTTGTGGGACCCCCTGAGCAGGCCTAGGGGGTCAGGGTGTTTCTACCCTGCCACCTTTTCTTGTTTTTTTTATCCTTTTTTCTTCTGACTCGGTACCGAGTCACAAAATGACTGCCAACACTTCCTGGTTTGGAGTGTTGACAGCCAATCAATATGAAGCTCGTGCTCGGGAGGGGTCGCGAATCCTCCTCAGCCACCAGATATCGATATTTTTTATTTTTTTAATTTCTCAGGAACTACTGAACGGATTTACACCATTTAAAAAAAAGCACGCTTTCTGAACCAAGACCTACCTTTTTGCCAAATTTGGTGTAATTCCGTTTAGCAGTTCAGGCTGTAGCTTTGTCTAAAGTTTCCTATGGAAATTAACAGGGAGAAAATGCATTTTGGGACCCCCCTTTTTCTTGGCCCCCGTTTGACGAATCACCCCGAAACTTTCAAGACAGGAGCTGATCTGAGTGAACCATTAGTTTTGAAAATGTCACGAAGATTCGTCAAACGGCGCCAAAGATATTGGCAAAAGAAAAAACGCTTTTTGAATAGAAACGAGGTCCTAACTATAACTAACTACTGGCGACCGCCAGTAGGTAACATATATGTTTATATATATATATATATATATATATATATATATATATATATATATATATATTATCTACTGGCGGTCGCCAGTAGATAGTTATAGTTAGGACCTATTATCCATAGGAAATCCGCGACATTCTATTTGCAATAACGTTGGCGCCGGTTGACGAATCTTCGCGAAAGCTTCCAACTTGTTGGGGCGCTCCGGTCCGCTCCTACCCTGAAAGTCTCGGGATGATACGTCAAGCGGGGGCCGAGAAAAAGGGGGTCCCAAAACGCGTTTTCCCCATTCATTTTCCATAGGAACCTTTAGTCGCAGCTACAGCCCGAACTGCTGAACAGAATTACCCCAAATTTGGCAAAGAGGTAGCCCTTGGTTCAGACTGGTGCCTTTTGCTAAAATGGTGTAAATCCGTTCAGTAGTTCCTGAGAAATTCACAATTAAAATCACATATATATCTATGGGCGCGTCGGATCCGCGTACCCTCCCGATCACGAGCTGCATGCTAATTGGCTGTCAACACTCCAAATCAAGAAGTGTTGGCAGCCATTTTGTCCTCGGTAGAACCGAGGGACAGAAACAAGTGCGCAAAGCGCAAAGGGGCAGGGTAGAAACACCCTGACCCCTAGGTCTGCTCAGGGGTCCCACAAGGACCCCTGGGCAGAAAAAGATTATTATTTTTTTAAATCGGCGGGATGCGCTTAGGGTGCGCGGATCCCGCCGAGAAAAAAGAAACAAGTGCGCAAAACGCACAAAGGGGGCAGGGTAGAAACACCCTAACCCCTAGGCCTGCTCAGGGGTCCCACAAGGACCCCCTGGGCAAAAAGCATTTTTTTTTAAAAAATCGGCAGGATGCGCTCAGGGTGCGCGAATCCTGCCGAAAAAAAAAATCGAGCGCGGTCTCCGCGCTCGATGTTAGTGGCCCCGGGTGGCCCAAGTCCCGGGGGCATGGTGGGGGGATAATTTAATGTGTGGGGGCCTCAAGGGCCCCCAAGCCCGAGGACCGCCACCCCCGGGGCTTTTTAAAAAATGGTGCGGGAGGGCTCTGGCCCTCCCGCAGCCCGAGACCACCACCTCCCGGGGCTTTTTTAAATTAATTTAACAACCTGTGTGGGGGCTCCAGCCCCCACACGCCCGAGACCGCCACCTCCCGGGGCACTAACAAATTAAAATGGGGGTCCGTTTTGGACCCCGAAGCCCGGGGACCACCACCTCCCGGGGCTGTGCTGATGTAGGGAGGGGGCCGCGCGGCCCCCTCCTGGAGCCCTTGATGGCCCTGGGGACCGCCACCCCCAGGGCCGGCTCCTCGCAGTGTCCCGGGTGCCTACCCCGGGACACTGTAGTTTGCTATGGCAGGGACGGGAGCCTCGCGGCTCCCGTCCTGCCATAGCAAACTGCTTTGGATATTGGAAGAGAGAGCAGGGAAACCTGCTCTCTCTTCCAATATCCAAAGCACATTGCTTTCCACATGGGGAGCAGCATGTCAGCTGCTCCCCATGTGGAGCAGCAATGCCGGCTCCCAAGGGACGTGGGAGCCGGCGGGACTGTGGGGGATTGGGGACCCCCACAGTCCCCAACGGAAGGGCCAGCCCGGGGGATGGGGTCCCCGGGGCAAGTAGTGGCCCAGGAGGGGGCCACGCGGCCCCCTCCCCAAAAAAGAAAAATAAAAAAATTAAAAAAATGGAAAGGCCGGCCCCGGGGATGGGGTCCCCGGGGCCTTAAATGGCCAGAGGAGGGGGCCACGCAGCCCCCTCCAAAGAATAAAAATAAAGGCCATGCCCCGGGGATGGGGTCCCGGGGCCAATACAGGCCCAGGGAAGGGGGCCACGCGGCCCCCTTCCCGTTTTTTTAATTAAAAATTTTAAAAAGGGGTAAGGCCCTGGGGATGGGGTCCCCAGGGCATAAAAACAGGAAAAAGGAAGGGGGCCACACAGCCCCCTTCAGAGGACAAATTATTTTTTTTTTTAAACGATCGGGCCCGCAGGCCCCGCCCCTTCCTTCACCACTCTGCAAACGCGCCCCCTGGCGCGTTTGCAGAGAAGGAACAATTCCCCTTGAATACTGGGGGTCCCTGGGGGCCAACTAGCCCACCAGGAACCTCCAATATGCGCCAGGGGGCTGCGTTGCAGAGACGTGTAGAGAGGCCACACCCCTTTTACACCTCTCTGCAACGCAGCTCTGTGGCGCTTTGGAGGTATATGGTGGGCTAGTTGGACTCCGAGACCCTCAGGATTCAAGGGACTTAATCCCCAACTTAAAACGCGCCACGGGCGCGTTTGCACAGTGGTGAAGGGAGGGGCGGGGCTTCAGGTGACATGTGTGCAAACAGGCCCCGTGGCGCGTTTTAAGATGGGAATTAAATCCCCTTCAATCCTGAGGGTCCCTGAGGGCCAACTAGCCCAACAGGTACATCCAGAAAGCGCCACAGAGCTGCGTTGCAGAGAGGTGTAAAAGGGGTGTGGCCTCTCTACACGTCTCTGCAACGCAGCCCCTGGCGCATATTGGAGGTTCCTGGTGGGCTAGTTGGCCCCTAGGGACCCTCAGGATTCAAGGGGACTTAATCCCCCAACTTAAAACAGCGCACGGGCGCGTTTGCACAGATGTCACCTCAGGCCCCGCCCCTCCCTTCACCATTGTGCAAATATTCCTCTAAAATCAGCCGAAATACGAATTCCGATTTACTCACCTGTTATCAGGAGAGACCTCAGTGCTGTATCTTTCAGCCCAGTACTGGTCCTGAAAAGTAATTCTAACCATACTTACCAGTAACTTGAATTTCCTTCCATAGGCTAACATTGACTGGTTTCACTTGGAAATTCTTCTAAGTGTGGAGTTTTGGAACTTTAAAATATTCCTCTAAAATCAGCCGAAATACGAATTCCGATTTACTCACCTGTTATCAGGAGAGACCTCAGTGCTGCATCTTTCAGCCCAGTACTGGTCCTGAAAAGTAATTTTAACCGTACTTACCGGTAACTTGAATTTCCTTCATAGGCTAACATTGACTGGTTTCACTTGGAAATTCTTCTAAGTGTGGAGTTTTGGAACTTTAAAATATTCCTCTAAAATCAGCCGAAATACGAATTCCGATTTACTCACCTGTTATCAGGAGAGACCTCAGTGCTGCATCTTTCAGCCCAGTACTGATCCTCAAAAGTAATTTTAACCGTACTTACCAGTAACTTGAATTTCCTTCCATAGGATATCATTGCCTGCTTTTTGCTGAAAAAGTTTCTAAGTGTTGATTTTGAAACATACAAATATTCCTCTAAAATCAGCCGAAATACGAATTCCGATTTACTCACCTGTTATCAGGAGAGACCTCAGTGCTGTATCTTTCAGCCCAGTACTGGTCCTGAAAAGTAATTTTAACCGTACTTACCAGTAACTTGAATTTCCTTCCATAGGCTAACATTGACTGGTTTCACTTGGAAATTCTTCTAAGTGTGGAGTTTTGGAACTTTAAAATATTCCTCTAAAATCAGCCGAAATACGAATTCCGATTTACTCACCTGTTATCAGGAGAGACCTCAGTGCTGCATCTTTCAGCCCAGTACTGATCCTGAAAAGTAATTTTAACCGTACTTACCAGTAACTTGAATTTCCTTCATAGGCTAACATTGACTGGTTTCACTTGGAAATTCTTCTAAGTGTTGATTTTGGAACTATACAAATATTCCTCTAAAATCAGCCGAAATACGAATTCCGATTTACTCACCTGTTATCAGGAGAGACCTCAGTGCTGCATCTTTCAGCCCAGTACTGGTCCTGAAAAGTAATTTTAACCGTACTTACCAGTAACTTGAATTTCCTTCCATAGGCTAACATTGACTGGTTTCACTTGGAAATTCTTCTAAGTGTGGAGTTTTGGAACTTTAAAATATTCCTCTAAAATCAGCCGAAATACGAATTCCGATTTACTCACCTGTTATCAGGAGAGACCTCAGTGCTGCATCTTTCAGCCCAGTACTGATCCTCAAAAGTAATTTTAACCGTACTTACCAGTAACTTGAATTTCCTTCCATAGGATATCATTGCCTGCGTTTTGCTGAAAAAGTTTCTAAGTGTTGAGTTTTGAAACATACAAATATTCCTCTAAAATCAGCCGAAATACGAATTCCGATTTACTCACCTGTTATCAGGAGAGACCTCAGTGCTGCATCTTTCAGCCCAGTACTGGTCCTGAAAAGTAATTTTAACCGTACTTACCAGTAACTTGAATTTCCTTCCATAGGCTAACATTGACTGGTTTCACTTGGAAATTCTTCTAAGTGTGGAGTTTTGGAACTTTAAAATATTCCTCTAAAATCAGCCGAAATACGAATTCTGATTTACTCACCTGTTATCAGGAGAGACCTCAGTGCTGCATCTTTCAGCCCAGTACTGGTCCTGAAAAGTAATTTTAACCGTACTTACCAGTAACTTGAATTTCCTTCATAGGCTAACATTGACTGGTTTCACTTGAAATTCTTCTAAGTGTTGAGTTTTGGAACTATACAAATATTCCTCTAAAATCAGCCGAAATACGAATTCCGATTTACTCACCTGTTATAAGGAGAGACCTCAGTGCTGCATCTTTCAGCCCAGTACTGGTCCTGAAAAGTAATTTTAACCGTACTTACCAGTAACTTGAATTTCCTTCCATAGGCTAACATTGACTGGTTTCACTTGGAAATTCTTCTAAGTGTGGAGTTTTGGAACTTTAAAATATTCCTCTAAAATCAGCCGAAATACGAATTCCGATTTACTCACCTGTTATCAGGAGAGACCTCAGTGCTGCATCTTTCAGCCCAGTACTGATCCTCAAAAGTAATTTTAACCGTACTTACCAGTAACTTGAATTTCCTTCCATAGGATATCATTGCCTGCTTTTTGCTGAAAAAGTTTCTAAGTGTTGATTTTTGAAACATACAAATATTCCTCTAAAATCAGCCGAAATACGAATTCCGATTTACTCACCTGTTATCAGGAGAGACCTCAGTGCTGTATCTTTCAGCCCAGTACTGGTCCTGAAAAGTAATTTTAACCGTACTTACCAGTAACTTGAATTTCCTTCCATAGGCTAACATTGACTGGTTTCACTTGGAAATTCTTCTAAGTGTGGAGTTTTCGAACTTTAAAATATTCCTCTAAAATCAGCCGAAATACGAATTCCGATTTACTCACCTGTTATCAGGAGAGACCTCAGTGCTGCATCTTTCAGCCCAGTACTGGTCCTGAAAAGTAATTTTAACCGTACTTACCGGTAACTTGAATTTCCTTCATAGGCTAAGATTGACTGGTTTTCAGCAAAAAGTTTCAAAGTGTTGATTTTCACAAACTACAAATATTCCTTAAAAATCGCCTGTATGACTTAAACGCATTCTTTCAACTGTTTACAGGAGATGCACCAGTGCTGGATCCAGGATCCAACACTGAGTAAGAAAAAGTAACGATAACAGTTTTTACCTGCTAAGTGAATTTCCTTCCATAGGATAACATTGGTGATTCTATGAGAAAAAGTTTCTAAGTGTCAACTTTTAAAATACAATAATATTCCTTAAAAATCACGACTGTAACCAAAACGCTTTTACTCAACTGTTTACAGGAGATGTACCAGGACTGAATCTAGGATCCAGTCCTGTGGTTACAAAAGTAATCCATAAAGTAACTAATTGCATTTAACTAGAAATTCACATTGAGCTGAATGTTGCATTGTGTTTGAAAATGTGTTGCCCATTGCAACAACTGTAACTACTGTACTTAAAAGTCTATTGCCTATCTGCAAAGTATTTAAACTAAAGTAATTCATTCTGAGAAAGTATTTTTTGTAATGTAATGTATAATGTAATTACAATGTAATTTAAAAATAAAATATGTAAAAAAAATTGTTTCTAAAAATGTAGTAACTCAGTATGAAAAAAATTAATATAACAATTAATACATTTAAAAATTGTCATTTACAAAACCTTTGAAATTCACTGAAAAAACCGTAGGTTTCAGGCACGTTATAGTTAGAAATTAGCATTTAAAAAACCTTTGAAATTCACTGAAAAAACCATAGGTTTCAGACACGTTATAGTTACAAATTAGCATTTAAAAAACCTTTGAAATTCACTGAAAAAACCATAGGTTTCAGACACGTTATAGTTACAAATTAGCATTTAAAAAACCTTTGAAATTCACTGAAAAAACCATAGGTTTTAGGGACAGTTATAGTTACTTGGACATTGCACTCGTACAAAACCTGTGAAATTCCCCGTTATAGTTAGTTCAGCTAACTATAACTCGCGCCCCGCAATGCACTGCTGATGACGTCACATATTACATCACTCATGACATGGTCAGTGACATCACTGATGACATCACTGATGACATCTCAAATGACATCACTGATGACATCATCCACGTGATAATCTGATGCACCTCCTCACACCCTAATATAACCTTTGATACACCCACTCTAAATTACAGACTGCCATTCGCAAAACCATAGACACTCCAACACCAATAACTACATACCCACTCACTGATTCTTAGGTCTACACACACACATCCACTCACTCACCCGTACAGTCACTCATACTTACGGTCACTCAGTACAGGACTATCATATGCACTCTTACTCCTATATAGACACTCAAACAACGCCACTCATCCATAGAGATACTCACACACCTAGTCAGTCATGCAAATAATTAAACACACTGCCATTTACTCACCTATACAGTTATACACACACCAGCTCACTTACTCATACAAATAGTAGCACATTGTTACGCTCTTATACAATCACTGATACAAGCACACACTCATCCATACAGCCACTATCACAATCACTCACTCTTGCTTATAGCTATTTATATACTCCAACACACATATATACTGCCTTTCACATATGTAGTTACTCACACATGTACCACTGGGACATACATTCACTCACTAACATACTCTTACACACACTTACCCACCCATACAGTCTATCACAGATGCACTCTTGAAACCATCCACCCAGTGAATCACCCACTCACACATCTATGCACAGAGTTGCACACACCCCTCCCACACAAACAGTCAGGCACCCATACAGATACTCAGACAAGCATTCAATAACTCATATAGACACTCATGTAGCTATTCACAAACACATGCAGCCACTTACACAGCAACAGACAGACGGATACAGACATTCATCCAGTTTAGTCACTAACCCATGCATTCAGTAAGATACGTTAAATCACTCACTTATAGAGTCAGTCACGCACCTACTAAATCATCCATACAGACACTTACACACCCACTCATTCTTCAATACGTCTTTTCCTATATCTATTAAAAATATTTAAACTTTACAGAAACACACAGTCACTGGATGATGTCATCAGTGATGTCATCAGTGATGTCATTTGAGATGTCATCAGTGATGTCATCAGTGATGTCACTGACCATGTCATGAGTGATGTAATATGTGACGTCATCAGCAGTGCATTGCGGGGCGCGAGTTATAGTTAGCTGAACTAACTATAACGGGGGAATTTCACGGGTTTTGTACGAGTGCAATGTCCAAGTAACTATAACTGTCCCTAAAACCTATGGTTTTTTCAGTGAATATATATATATATATATATATATATTCTGCTCCACACTCCTCCGGGAAAGTTCCTCCCAAGGATCACAGCACTCACGGGGGCAGGTTCAAAAAAGCTTTATTCCGGAACCTCAGGCACAGACGCGTTTCGGCTAACTGCCTTTGTCGATGTTTGCCTCGAAACGCTTTCCACCACCATTTTTAAACATTACATTTCCGTGTGGCAAAACAGAAAAAGGACTAATCCTTATTACAAGCTCATCAGAATTCTGAAGCTTAGGCGATTGGAGTCACGGTATATCATCGATCATCGATCTTCAGACTAAGGCCCCTCTAGGACTGAACAGTAGCGAGGAACTGGCGATCCATTTGGGGGATTAGAAAGGTTGGATCTAATGTCACTAACCAAGTCTGTGGTTTCTTTGATTAAAGACAAGGTGACAATGAGAGACAAAGTGGGACTCTTCTTGAGTGACCCTGCTGGTGGGTTTATGGGTTTATACTGGGTATTAATTTTGTTAGCCCAGAAACATTTACTTATGTGTACTGTATTGTTTTCTTTTCTTCTTTTTCCCCCCTTCCCCCTTTTTCCCTCCCCTCCCCCTTCCTTTTTTCATTCTCTACCATGACTTTGTGTATATTGAATGCTCTTAAGTGATCTTATGAAGAATCTGATGAATTATTGAATCATGAATGAAACTCAGTTCTGCTTTATTTAATACCATTATTTTATTTATTAGGAACCATTAGTGATGTGGCAATTAGGATGCCCCTTAGGAGATGTCCTGGGGTTGATTGAAATTCTGTTAGAAAATATACTTTGGTTACGGTCATATGACTATAAGATGTGTGATTGCCCATTCAGGGCATAATTGGAACGGGGGATATGACTGTAAGATGTGTGAGCGCCCATTCAGGGCATAATTGTAACAGGGGATAACTTTGGATAATCTGTATTGACAGATTTACGGTATATACCACGTTATGTAACGGGCATCGTTGCATCGTGAGTTTGGAGCTGAGATTTGTCTCACAATAACGCACAACGATAGATCCTTACCTGTTGAGAAAATCGTTATGTTCACACTGTTCTTTGACTCAGTAATTGTATTAATATGTAGAATTTACAATAAAAGACGAACAGTTCAAAATGGCGCCGATACTTACGGCGAATGTTGATGAGCTTGTAATAAGGATTAGTCCTTTTTCTGTTTTGCCACACGGAAATGTAATGTTTAAAAATGGTGGTGGAAAGCGTTTCGAGGCAAACATCGACAAAGGCAGTTAGCCGAAACGCGTCTGTGCCTGAGGTTCCGGAATAAAGCTTTTTTGAACCTGCCCCCGTGAGTGCTGTGATCCTTGGGAGGAACTTTCCCGGAGGAGTGTGGAGCAGAATGGATATGCGGGAGCACCCCGCATGACCGGCACCCGTCCGCGAGTGCACCGAGCTGGTGCATGGTGGAGCAGTAATATATATATATATATATATATATATATATATATATATATATATATATATACATTTTTCCACAAGCGGCGCAATGAAAGCCACAGAAGGACGCACTTGTGGGTCAATTCCTCACGTTTTCTTTATTGTGCGGACCCCCCCCGCACCGACAGACGCGTTTCGGCGTATAACGCCTTTCTCAATGCCGGTGTCCTCAAGCCAGGAAATGACTTAAGTACAAACCCATTGGTGCATGTGATACTGAAATAGAATAGACACAAAAAACAGTATTGACGGCTCAAACTCATGGCGGCCATCTTGGAACGTGCAAAAATTAATAATCAGTGATAATGGTGAAAAACATAAATAATTACATTATATAGGGGATAAAAATGCACATTAATCATGTTTTTCCAATTAAAGAGAAATATACAACTATTTCAATAAAAAGTGCATAAAAATCAATTCTCAAGAGAATCTCCCAAACCCCTCATAATTGCGCCCTGAATGGGCTAAATTCATAAACAATATACAATTCATGATGGGTGAGCTGATATTAGGATTTGAAGTTCATTAATCCCACAATATCTATGATCATTCAACTACATATTGACTTTAAACAAGCTACGCATTTCATTCGGTCATTCTGCATGTATTGCTGGAATGGCAAAGCGCTGGTTTAAACTAGATCAATCAGGAAAATTCCTACATGTCATGTATATGATCTATGTGTGTAATGAGTGGAAGAAAAAAAATCTCTAAAGATCTAGGACAGTAATGGACGCAATCTTACAGAATAAAAGGTATTGCCTAAGATGTTATTTCATATGTGCAGCAATAAAGCATAGGAGAACAGTAGGAATCCTAGTCTAAGTGGACCCACATCTCTTCATCTCCGTTCAGGCCATCAGGAGTCATGGTTTGAAGTTTGATGATATACTTTGATTCCAAGATCCTCAATTTCCTAATTCTATCCCCGCCCCTTTCATTCTTCTGTACTTGATCTAAACAAAAGAAGCTGAGTAAATCTCTGTTGCTCTGGTGGGCTTCCTCAAAATGGCGGGCGATGGGATAATTAGTATCTTTATGGCTAATCGCCCGCATATGCTCCAGAATTCGCTTTTTGGCGGGGTGTATCGTGCTACCAATGTACCGCTTATTGCAAGGACAAGTCAAGCAGTAGACGGTATATTCCGAATTACAGTTAAGTAGCAAGTTTATTTTCCACAGGCTTTTGGGGTCATTATTTATAATCCTGTAGCTGGAGACTTTTTTGCTATATTTGCACACCTTACAGCGCATGCAGGGGAAGAAGCCTGTAACCATATCTTTTCTGGGACGGGTGGATTGGAAATGGCTGTGCACAAGATGATCACCCACTGATTTCCCTCTTCTGTAGGTGATCCTAGGTCTGGGTGGGAGGTTTCCACGCAATATCTGGTCAGTTTGGAGAATTCTCCAATTTCTCTTATAGATCTGCATAATCTGAGCAGATCTGCTGTTAAACTGTGTGATCATCCTCACCGGTTCTGTAGTTTTACCCACTAGGCCTCTCCTCTTGGTATTTTTAGTCATCAATAGTTGTGTCCTCGGTATCTGATTAACATTTGCTTCCACTGTACGGAGGCCATTAGTGGAATAACCCCTAACAGTGAAGCGTTCAAGAGCCCCTACCTTTGCTAGATGATATTCAGCATGTATGCTGCAATTGCGTTTAATACGCAATAGTTCCCCATACGGTATGTTGGAAATAAGGCTCTTGGGATGGTGACTTCCCGCATGGAGAGTAGAATTACCTGAAGTAGGTTTCCTATACAGTCTGTTAAGGAGTTTGCTATTCTCAATATATACATCCAGATCCAAGTAGCAGACTGTTTCACTGCTAATGGTGGCAGTGAAAAATAGATTTAACTCGTTGTCATTCAGCGATTTGACATACTCCTCAGCCGAGAAGCGGTCGCCTCGCCAAATGACAAACAGGTCATCTATATATCTGGCCCACAGTATAATACTGTCAACCCATTGTTCGTTCCTTCCTGCCCAGGCCACGTGCTTCTCCCACCAGCCGACGAATAGATTTGCATAGCTGGAGGCGAAGCACGTGCCCATCACAGTCCCCCGTTGTAGTCTATACAACTGTCCTGCGAAGATAAAAATGTTATTTTCTAAGCAGAATTGTGTCATGTCTATGAGCATCTGATTGTGCTGCTGGAATTTAAGTGGCCTTTTACCTAAAAAACACTTAATTGCACGCAGGCCCTGAGTGTGATGGATACACGTGTATAAACTTGTGATGTCTAGGGTAATTAACATCATGTCGTTCTCCATTGTTATCCCTTCAATCAGTCTTAAAAAGTCTTGTGAATCTTGTACATAGGAGGCAAGGTCTCTCACAAATGGTGCTAAAAACAGATCGATATAGATGGAACAGTTTTCTAGGAGACTTTGCATAGATGCCACAATTGGTCTTCCTGGGGGATTCACAAGGTCTTTATGGACTTTCGGTAGATGGTAAAATGTGGGAAGGACGGGGTTCTCGCAGTTAAGTAAGAGATATTCATCATGGGTGATCATTCCTTCGGTTTCCCATTGTAGGAGAAGTTGGTGGAGAGTACAGATACAGTCAATGTATTCTGGTTGTGATATAGGGATGTAGCATTCTCGGTCGTCAAGTTGTCTCTTTGCTTCCCTATAATATTGTTCCTTATCTAGAATGACAATGTTACCTCCTTTGTCAGAGGGTTTGAAGATTACATTTTCATCCTTTTTCAGTTCTTGTAATGACTCCCATTCTTTTTTGGTGAGATTATACTGTTGATTATCAGGAGTTTTGTCGCTCATCATCTTTATCAAATCATTGATGATGGCCTCATTAAAAATGTCAATAGCGTCATGTGGAGTCTTAGGTATAGTTCTCGATTTCGGTTTAAGATTACTTTTTCCGCCTACTTGGGTGATCCCCATCTCTCTCACATGTCTTGCTGGAGTTACTAGAGTGTTTTGTTCTCCACTAGTGTTGTCGTCTCCCAAGGATATTAGGACTCCCAGAGTTTCAAGGTCATGTTTGGTGATCAGATCAGAGTCTATTTCTGTGTTCCCCAAGTTAACAGATGTCGTGCTGGGGTGGAGCAGATGGATTTTCTGCAGCTTCAGCTTGCGGATATATTTAAAAAGGTTGATTCTGATCTGTGTGTAATCTGGTTCCAAAGTTGGGCAGAAGGTTAGGCCGTATTGTAGCACCTGTTTCTCATCCGGTGTCAAGGTTCTCTTGGATAGGTTGATAACCGTCATGGTGTTTTGATGGGTTACCATTTCCCTTTCTTTCCTCGGCTGCGTGTGACTCTCTGAAAGGATTCCTCTCCTCCTTCGTTTCTGTCCCCTCCTTGTTTTGCGTTTCTTCCTTGATGTTGCTGTGGGGGGTGGGTTCTCGGTGCCGGTCTCTGGTTCGTCTCTCGCATCAGTTTGTACTCCCGAAAAAGCCCCGATTCACTGGTACTCGGTACTTCCTCAGTACCTGAGGTTTGTTCATTTTCCGAAGTTTCGACTTCTGATTCCGAAGTGTCTCTGGATGTACGGATTGGCCCCCCTTGTTGGCTCATCTTCTTCCTGGGAGCATCATATTTACGTGCGAACGTGAGTATTCTGCCAGATAAATAGTCTTGGTCATCCCTTTGGAATTTAGTTTGTTTCCACTTTCTGATCACTGCCTCGTATTCCTTGAGTCTTTTCAACATATGTTGTTTTAAATCCTCGCTCTGTTTTTTGTCTTTTTCTTTACCGATCAATTCCTCTAGGTTTTTAATTTCAATGAGCAGTTTGTCTCGATCACTCCATGCGTATTTAATAAAAATTCTCCACATCCCTTTTGCTGAGTTGGTGGTATATTCAGCCCAATCCTTGAGTAACTCCGGATCTGGGTTTTCGTAGGATGGAACTGTAAAGATTCTTAGTCCCCGAGGAATACGTTCAAACTCTAAATACTTTTGTAAGGAGGTTGCCTCCCACCATTTCCGTATCTCCTTTTCGTGGGTTTTCTCCAATGTTTGATACAGAGTTCTTAGATTGCTATGTGGAGTACTGCTGGAGTGCATTGTAGTTGCTGCCACTCTCCCACCACCGGTGTTAGGTTTGAAGATGTCCGCAGCTGCCTCTTCTCGCTCAACCACAGAGGACATATTAGTTAACTGCACGTTAGTTTGGGGGGCCTGCTAGGTGTCCACTGGTTAAGGAGACCCTCAGGACTGTTGCTTACAATTAATTAGATAATTCTCAAGTTCGGTCAACCGTCGTCACTCACCACTTTCCCGGGGTGTACCATCGGTCGTCTCCTCCCTCCGTTACGGCCTTCGGTAGTTGCCGGTACTGTTGTGGTAAGATCACAGCGTCTCCGCTCCAGATGGTATCAATGCTGCTACGCAATTGTTGCAAGCACGCGGATTCCCAGTCTAGCAACGGGGCTGGCGGTCATATTTCTTTTGAACACGGAGGTCACCACCGCCGCACCACTTGCCCTGGGTGCTGTCGTCGCGGTGGTGAGCCGCGATATATTTTTCCACAAGCGGCGCAATGAAAGCCACAGAAGGACGCACTCGCGGGTCAATTCCTCACGTTTTCTTTATTGTGCGTACCCCCCTGCGCACCGACAGACGCGTTTCGGCGTACACTGCCTTTCTCAATGTCGGTGTCCTCAAGCCAGGAAATGACTTAAGTACAAACCCATTGGTGCATGTGATACTGAAATAGAATAGAAACAAAAAACAGTATTGACGGCTCAAACTCATGGCGGCCATCTTGGAACGTGCAAAAATTAATAATCAGGGATAATGGTGAAAAACGTAAATAATTACATTATATAGGGGATAAAAATGCACATTAATCATGTTTTTCCAATTAAAGAGAAATAGACAACTATTTCAATAAAAAGTGCAAACAAATTTCAATTCTCAAGAGAATCTCACAAACCCCTCATATATATACATATATATATACATATACATATGTGATCAAGGCCGAGTCTGGCCGAAACGCGTCATGGCAGTAATGGTGGCTCACTGCAAATAAACGAAAAGTTACACCAAATCTGGGTTCGTCTTCCGTTTGTTCCCGCAGGAACGTTGAGGCGGAGTGTGGCGACATATACATATATATATATCTTCAGCTCCAAAGTTGTCCACCAGATGAGCAGCACTCAGACAACAGCAGCAAGACAACAGCCTTTAATAGGTATGAACGGTATTCAACCTGCGGATACTTTAAACAGCCGTTCCGTATAGGACTGCCTGACGCGTTTCGAAGTTCCTCAACTTCTCCTCAGAGGCTTTAACGGAAAGGATGCGTGCATGTACCGGTCCCAGTTCACATTTAAATATTGCACGCCCCCAAATGGGCAGCTCCTATGAGACTGTGCATGATGGGAGCTGTAGTCTCGGTACTTAGTAATCCACAAATGGATGCACACATAATGTTCTGTTGAATTCACAGTCCTCAATGGACCCCGCAGACGGGCCCGTGCTAAATCCTCTGCTGCTGCCCCACATATACGATTCAGTCAATACCAAGTTGCGTGGCCCCCTTGATTCGCGGGGTGGTGCTCGCTCCGCGGCAGGACGGCCGCGTATAGATTCAGCTCCAAAGTTGTCCACCAGATGAGCAGCACTCAGACAACAGCAGCAAGACAACAGCCTTTAATAGGTATGAACGGTATTCAACCTGCGGATACTTTAAACAGCCGTTCCGTATAAGACTGCCTGACACGTTTCGAAGTTCCTCAACTTCTCCTCAGAGGCTTTAACGGAAAGGATGCGTGCATATACCGGTCCCAGTTCACATTTAAATATTGCACGCCGCCAAATGGGCAGCTCCTATGAGACTGTGCATGATGGGAGCTGTAGTCTCGGTACTTAGTAATCCACAAATGGATGCACACATAATGTTCTGTTGAATTCACAGTCCTCAATGGACCCCGCAGACGGGCCCGTGCTAAATCCTCTGCTGCTGCCCCACATATACGATTCAGTCAATACCAAGTCGCGTGTCCCCCTTGATTCGCGGGGTGGTGCTCGCTCCGCGGCAGGACGGCCGCGTATAGATTCAGCTCCATAGTTGTCCACCAGATGAGCAGCACTCAGACAACAGCAGCAAGACAACAGCCTTTAATAGGTATGAACGGTATTCCGCCTGCGGATACTTTAAACAGCCGTTCCGTATAGGACTGCCTGACACGTTTCGAAGTTCCTCAACTTCTCCTCAGAAGCTTTAACGGAAAGGATGCGTGCATATACCGGTCCCAGTTCACATTTAAATATTGCACGTATATATATATATGTTTGAGATACTTCAAGGGGCACTAGACCCATTATTTAAATGTTCAGCAACAGCACAATATGATGTCTATGATGTGGTATGAATTATATATCATCAATTGATGATTTGTTGTATAAGGTACAATTTAGATATACACCTTAATTTATATTTACTTTAAAATGCATTTATGCTAATTAACAATGCCTTTTGTTTTCAACTTCTTAAATTTTAAACAACTTTGGAAATCACTGCAGTATTTTCTTTATGTCTCACTGCACGCTGTGCCGTGCATGTTAGTATGTCTTTAAATAGATGTGGAACTGACTAAGAGGTCATGTGACCAAGATCTCGCTAGAGATCTAAACGCGTCGTCTTTTGTTGCCGTAAATAAACCTGGAATACCTTTGAACTTTGAAACTGGAGTGGCTCGTTTTTTCCTGCGCAGGACTGCAGGGATCTACTTTGTATATGTCAGCGGTGGCGTCCGCTAACGAGCCCCAACTCGGAAGGAAGGGCAGTGTTTTTCCCGCCAGCCAGTCGTTTGGAAACCCAATGAACACGCCCGCCGGCTGTGTCCTGTAAGGAGCGGATGCTTCACACACCAGCACGCCAGTACTGGGAGAGAGAACAACAAACGTAAGCACCAGCAAAACTTTTTCGGTTCTACTCTCACTCTCAGTTCACTTAACCGCTCGAGTTACAGAACTCTACACGAGCGGATTTCCGGACACGCCAGAGTTCGCTAGTAAATTATTTACAACAGCGCAGTTTCCGAAAGGTTAATGACTTTATAATTGAAAAGGTTTTTTTACCATGGCAGCAGAATGGTTAAAAGGACGGGAAGCGTCCGCGAATTTAATCTTCAAGCGGAGTTCAGAAACAGTGGGGAACGCCGATAATCAACAAACAGCCCTGCCAGCCATGTTGACGATCAAACAAAAGGGTAACCAATTGGAAAGATTACGCAAAAGAGAAACGAGCAGATGGTGGGAAGCCACTTCTCTGCAAAACTATCTTGAAGTGAATAGAATTCCGAGAGGATTAAGGATTTTCATCATACCCACATTAAATAGCCCCAATCCACAGCTGCTCAAAGATTGGACAGATAACACTAACACATGCTCCAAGAATATGCTCCACATGCTGATCAAGAACGCATGGGAAGAGCACAAGGAGCTAACTCAGCAAATTCAAGTACTTATGGATGAACTAGATAAAACTTGTGATAAGACTGAGGTGAAGAATGTACTGATGGCTGTGGATGAAAGGATCAAAACGTTTGAAAAGGGAGTGATCGAGAGGAAAGAAAGAAAATTTCAACGGGATGAGAGGGATTACCGGACCGGGCGAATACTAACTTTCGCCAGAAAATTCGATAAAACAAGAGCTGAAATGGCGAAGGACAGAGCCCTGGGCATAGCAGACAAAGGCATGGATGGCTCCATCACGGATCTAAGTTCAGACCAAGAGTCTGTGGATAGTGGTGCATCAAATCAAGGGGAATTGTCTTCTTTTTCCGAGGAACTGCGCCTCATACAACGAAATCAGGAACAGTCATACAGGGGAAAACCCGGGGGAAAAGGAAGAGGCGCCAACACGAGAGCTACAAAAGGCGCTGTAGGAGAAGAAAAGTACAGCAGCACTGGTGTGGGAACAAGAAGCCAGAACAACAAGAAGAAATAATGGAGAACAACACTCAGCAACTTACGGTAATGAATCTTTCTTGTAGAGACATAACTGAAACAGAAGAACAGGTCCTGAAATTAGGATTATCCTTTTGTCCAGATGCTCCCATAGATTATGCTCAAACACGCATTGATTTATATCAATTTATACGCAAAGTCAAATTGTATAAAATGCATGCTATGCGGGATAATGTCAATAGTAGAAGTATAGGCTCAACCAGTGATAATAGTGATGTACTTCCACCACTAGCCATAGCAGATATCCCCACATTGAATATTTTGCAGCAATTACAAGAACAAACTGCAATCACAGCCAGCACCCAAAATCCCCTCGACCAGGCACATGATGATACTACTCTACATACATTGGGCATAGACATAGGGGCCTCTAGCCTAACTAAATTTAGAGCTCCATCAAAGTATGTACCCCAAACACCAAAGGACAACACTGATCTGTTTCATGAAACAGTAAGTAATGACTTACTCGAACTCACAGCCACCAACCCTAAAAAGAGGAATATCACTAAAGAACAATGGGAGGCAGTTTCTAGATTACAGAAAGATGATAAGATTGTCATTAAATCATCGGACAAGGGGGGAAACATTGTGGTGATGGACAGAGACAAATACGTCCAGGAAGCCCAGAGACAGCTCAGTAATACTACTTGTTATGAAAGGGTAGATAAAACATACTTGATCACCTTACAGACCAGATATCACGAAAACCTAGAAGAATGGTTTAATAACAAACTTCTGAGTTGGGACGAGAAACAGTTTTTAATGAATAAAACACCCACCACACCCACTTTTTACCTTTTACCAAAGGTACATAAAAATGCGGATAACCCACCAGGACGTCCAATTGTGTCTTCTAAAAATAGTCTATTAGAGAACACCTCTGAATTTGTAGACCATTTTCTTTTCCCATATGTTAAAGATCTTAATTCCTACCTTAGGGATACGAAAGATTTTCTGCAGAAAATCCAAAACTTGCATTGGGAAAGTAAATACTGGATGGTCTGCTTAGACGTTGAAAGTCTCTATACGAGCATTAGACACATAGACGGCCTCAAAGCATGCCAACACTTCCTCAAAGCAAGAAATATCGAATTTTTAGAACACACACGCATGATCCTGCAGATGATTGAAATATGTCAGACAGAGAATGTGTTTATGTTTGATGGGAAGTGGTACAAGCAACTACAGGGCACATCGATGGGTACTTGCTTTGCCCCTAGCTATGCTAATCTAGTGGTGGGGTGGTGGGAGAAGCAGATACTCTGGAGTGAGGAAATGGAACCCTGGTCCAACAACATAGGACTATGGTTAAGATTTATAGATGATGTCTTTTTTGTGTGGGAGGGTAATGAATGCGATCTCCTTGACTTTGTTGAATGTCTGAACAGTAACACCATGAATCTAAAGTTTACTATGTTACACAGCCAACAGAGTATTGACTTTCTGGACATCAGGTTAACTATAAGTGATGGCAAATTGACAACAGACCTATTTAGAAAAAAGACTGCAGGCAATTCTATTCTCCACTCAGCCAGTTGTCACCCCCTAATTTCAGATGGAGTATTCCGTATAGTGAGTTTCTTAGAGCTAGGCGCAACTGTAGCACAGAAACCTTGTATGAAAAAAACAAACTAGACATGGTCAAGAGATTCAAGAATAGAGGTTACACGACCAAGATGTTACGCAGGGGTATCACCAAAGCTGACTCTGTCAGTCGTGATGAAGCCTTATTCCAACCTCCCAAGATTCGAGAGAAAGCAGATGACACAGGAACCCCAGTGCGGTTCATAACCACATACAGCACACAGGCAGGTGAACTGAGAAACATCTTGAAGAGAAGATGGCATATCCTGACACAAGATCCACTACTTTCCAAAAAGTTAGGTAACTCACCAGCAGTTACTTTCAGAAAAAACCTATCCCTTAAGGATATCTTAGTCAATAGCCACTTACAGAGTAACAAAAAGACGTGGCTAGAGCAAAGGGGAGGCTTTTACAAATGCAGCAAATGCAAAGCCTGTAGATACAGTGAGAATGTAAGTGAAGTGACATTACAGAGATCGAGAAGTAAATGGAAAATAACAAAACCCATAACTTGTGGGACTGATTTCGTTATTTATGCTATCACCTGTCCATGTGGGAAATGGTATGTCGGTTCGACAACATTCCCGGTCAAGAAGAGAATCTTGGAACACTGGAGAGCGATAACTAATCGCGACTTCAGTTACAGCACATCTAGACACTTTAATGAGGCACATGAGGGCGATTGGACCAAAGGCAAGTTCTTTGGTCTAGCAACAATTTCCAAACATCCTAGAGGAGGGAATCGAATCCAAGCACTACGCAGACTAGAGTCCAGATTAATTCTCCTAGCTGGCAGTATGTTCCCTACAGGTATGAACAATGACGAAGAATTATATGTACATTTATAAATATTGGGACGCTTCCTGTTAACCAATTGAATAGTTCCTATTCAGTTAGATTGTAGATTTCCTAATTTTAATTTCACTTGTTGGTGGTTTTAACCTGCACTGTTGATTTCCTGTTTTGTTTTCCAAGAATACATGTTGCATTAAGTAGAAAATGTGGATATAAATTAACTCTTGATGGTTTGTCTGTTCTTGAAATTGTGATGCCCAAACTAGGTTTTGCAACTATGATGTTATGATTATGGGTCTAATTATACAAGTGACATTAACGGTTTCTGTTTTATCTATTTTCAACAGATCGGCTTCACCACATGAGAGGAGGATAGCCACTAAAAAATATTGTTAAGAGCACAAGAGAGCCAGTATGTTCACAGTAACTGCTTTCTCCACAGAACCTCTGGGCATGTTATAGTCTATATTGTCAATTGCACTGCACTGAAAAATTGGGGAATCAAAAAATCCATGCATGATATTTTAGTTCTAGCAATTAATGTGAATGCACCTAGGTGCAAGACCATTTTGGACTACAATATATGCACAGTTCACCTACCTCCCTCTGTTAACAGCCACGTTATGCACCAATCCCTAGACACATACACATATGTATAAAAATTCCTTTCAACGTAAACTTAGCGGTCATCACAATTAGGTCTATGCGAGCTAACTTATTAACACAAGGGTACTATACCCAATAAATAATGTTTGAGATACTTCAAGGGGCACTAGACCCATTATTTAAATGTTCAGCAACAGCACAATATGATGTCTATGATGTGGTATGAATTATATATCATCAATTGATGATTTGTTGTTTAAGGTACAATTTAGATATACACCTTAATTTATATATTTACCTTAAAATGCATTTATGCTAATTAACAATGCCTTTTGTTTTCAACTTCTTAAATTTTAAACAACTTTGGAAATCACTGCAGTATTTTCTTTATGTCTCACTGCACGCTGTGCCGTGCATGTTAGTATGTCTTTAAATAGATGTGGAACTGACTAAGAGGTCATGTGACCAAGATCTCGCTAGAGATCGAAACGCGTCGTCTTTTGTTGCCGTAAATAAACCTGGAATACCTTTGAACTTTGAAACTGGAGTGGCTCGTTTTTTCCTGCGCGGACTGCAGGGATATACTTTTTATATATATATATATATATATATATATATATACATATATACATATATATATATATATATATTCTGAAAAAACAAAAGGTTACAAGGACGTTATAGTTAGGCTTAGATTTCACTCGTACAAAACCAGTGAAATTCAGCAGTTATAGTTAGTGAGCTAACTATAATTCGATCCCCGCAATGCACTGCTTATGACCTCACATATTACATTACTCACAACATGGTTAGTGACATCACTGATGACATCTCAGATGACATCACTGATGACATCATCCAGTGACTGTGAGTGTTTTTAAAAAGTTTATGACTTCAATATATATACCAAGGTGTATTGGTGAATCAGTGGGTGTATGACTGCCTGTATGGGTGATTCAGTGGGTGCATGCCTGACTGTATAAGTGAGTGATTAGGTGTCTCAGTGAATATATGGGTGAGTGACTGGTTGTTTGAATGTCTGTATCAGTCTGTCAGTTGATGTATAAGTGGCTGTATGGGTGTGTGAGTGGCTACGTGAGTTTCTGTATGGGTGAGTGATTGGATGTCAGAGTAGTTCTATTGGTGTCTGAGTGTCTGTGTGGGTAGGTGAGGGTGTGTGTGACTGCCTGCAGGGATGAGTGAGTGGGTGAGTCAGTGGCTGTACGGGTTAGTGAGTGAATGTGTGAGGGGCTGCATGGGTGAGTGAGTGTGTATATGGCTGAGTGAATGCATGTGTCAGAGGTATATGGGTGAGTAACTGGATATGTGAAAGGCAGTATAGGTGAGTGATGGGTTATGTGAGTGATTGTATGGGTGAGTGAGTGAATGTGAGAGTGGCTGTATGAGTGAGTGTGTGCTTGTGTCAGTGACTGTATAGGTGAGTGAGTATGTGTTAGTATCTGTATGAGTGAGTGAGTGTCTGTGTAACTGTATGGGTAAGTGGCTGTATGATTGACTGTATGGGTGAGTGAGTAGATGTGTGAGTAGCTCTATGTGTGACTGACAGTGTGTGGGTGACTGTATGTGTGCATGAGTGTATACATCAGTGTCTGTGTTAGTGAGTGAGGAGGTGTATGAGTGGCTGTATGGGTGAGAGAGTAGATGTGTGTGTTGATCTATGAATCAGTGAGTGACTGTGTAAGTACTGGTATGGGTGTGTGAATGGGTTTGAGAATGGTAGTGTGGAAGTTGGAGTGGGTGTATGAAAGGTTATTTGGGGGTGTGAGTGGGTGCGTCAGAGATTCTGTGGATACTGTCATCAGTGAGGTCATTTGAGATATCATCAGTGATGTCACTGACCCTGTCGTGAGTGATGTAATATGTAAGGTCATAACCAGTGCATTACGGGGGCGTGAATTATAGTTAGCTCACTAACTATAACTGCTGAATTTCACTGGTTTTGAACGAGTGAAATCTGAGCCTAACTATAACGACCTTGTAACCTTTGGTTTTTTCAGTGAATTCCTAAGTTTTTTTAATTCCATTTCCTAACTATAACGTCCCTGTAACCTTTGTTTTTTTCAGTGAATTTCTAAGGTTTTCTAAAAGCTAATGCCTAACTATAACATCCCTGTAACCTTTGGTATTGTCAGTGAATTTCTATGGTTTTTTAAGTAGTAGTCACGTTTGCAGAGTGCTGGAGAATGGGGGCGGGGCCTCCAACCAGCTCTCAGGATTCCCCCAGTGTAAGACTTACAGGAGGTACCAGGAGGGCTTCTTGGCCCCCAGGGTCCCTCAGGAGTTAAGTGGACTTCATCCCCCAACCAGTATTGCACCAGGAGCCGTGTCTGTAGAGTGGTGGAGAAAGGGGGCGTGGCCTCAGAAGACCTCTTAGCAATCCCACTGTGTGGGACTTACTGGAGGTAACATGAGGGCCACCCTGCATTTACAGTGTTCAGTGCCCCGGGGAGGTGGCAGCCCCGGGGCTTTAGAAACGCCTAGGAGGGGGGCCCATGAGCATCTCTCCTTGATTACCCTCATGCCTCCGGGATTTGGCCCACACGAGGGCTTTATAAAAAAGACAAGCGGGAGCCCGCACGTCTTTTTTTAAATTTTGCCACAGATTCGCATATCCACCCACAAGTCTGAGGCAACATTAAAAAAAAAAAGCTTTTAAACCCCGGCGTGGTCCTTGTGTCCACCCACCATATCTGGTGCATCAGGGTATTCCTACCCTGCCCCCTTTTCTTTATTTTTTACTTTGTTTGTGGGACTCGGCTTCAAGCCAAGTCCCAAGATGGCTGTCAATACTACCTGGTTGAAGTGTTGGCAGCCAATCAAATTTTGGTAGGATCCCCAAGTCTACTGCAGAAACTCACGTCCCCAGATAGCTATATTTTTTTAAGTTAGATATCTCAAAAAACTACTGAACGGATTAACACCAAACCACAAAAAGCATGCTTTCTGGGCCAACATCTAGCTTTCTGCCAAATTTGGTGTAGTTCAGGAGTTCAGACTATAGTTGTGTTCAAAAAATGAAAAATCCCCATAGGCATAACATGGGGGAAACGCATTTTAGGATCCCCCTTTTTTCTCGGTCCACGCTTGATGGATCATCCCAAAACGTTTAACACAGCAGCTGAACCAAAAAGGGGAAGTTCTGTGAAAATTTCGTGAAGATTCGTCAAGCGGTACCAAAGTTATTGGCAAAACAAAAAACGCTTTTCCTATGGAAAGTTTGGCCCTAACTATAACTACTTACACGCGACCGCCAGTATGTTTTTTTTATGTGTATATATATATGTATAGCATCGTGGGCTTTGTGTCAGAATACACACCTTGATGATATATATATTTTTTTGTCATTTTACAGCTCGGCACGGATAGCACTGTGCTAATCCTATGCTTAAAGACTTTGCTGAAGAAATGGCAAAAGACTTTGTCCCTTTCTATCTTGGCGTGGATAGCACTGTGCTAATCCTATGCTTAAAAACTTTGATAGAAAAGCAGACATTTGAGGTGAGCAAATTTAGAGTGTCGCTGGTGCTCTATACAGGAGCTGCATTCCACCTAAACTTGGGAACTACCAGAGTTCTCTTCTTCTTTTGCGTCACTCTATGCCTGCAAGGGTATTGTTTTGATATATATATATCATCAAGGTGTGTATTCTGACATAAGACACATGCTGCTTTGCCTACCTACACGCAGCAGTATAACGTAAGGAAGCGTTACTTTCCACTATTGCACTCTGCCCATATTCTGAGTCCACATTTTATAACAATCATAAGAGAAAAAATATTCTCAGATACCACAAGTAAATCTAGCACTCAACATGTACGCAGCAGCCACATGCATTAGGAAGCTCAGGAGTATTACATATTCAGAGCAAGTAGAACCTGCAGAGGTAGCAGGAAATTGTTCAGCTGGAGATGTTCCACAGCAAGACCACGCAGATTTTCTCTGGTACTCCGCCTGTGGCTGGGTGTGCTTCTATCCCTCCAGCGCCTCCATGGATCAGGACATAAGATCACTAAGTACAGGCTGAGAAATAGCCAACCATCAGAGATGATCGGAGTGGCCTCCTTGGTGCCAGGTATGGGGTGATGTATGAGATAGAGGAGGCAGGGTGTGGCTCTTGCCAAGTGACTAATCATAAAGACCCGAAAAGAGGGGATAAAAGGAATGAGCGGGAAAGGAGCTGTCCTGGGTTGAACCCTCTCAGTCACTGTAATAACAACAATAAGCAACCATGACCAAATAATAGATGCACCTAAAGTAATATATCCAATATTAGGAAAGCCCCCACACACCACTCTAGGTGTCATGGTTCATCACAGGGCAGTCTCATTCATCAGAAATGATTATAATGACAAATGGGCTCCCTATATTCAGGGAGTCCTTTCATTGGTGATAGTGACAGTGTGTGATCCAGAGCTAAAGACTAAAAATCTTAAGCTGCTTTCCAAGGACGCTACCTTCCAAGGGGTACATTCCTTCTTGCCGTGTGGGACTGCCCAATGTTCAACACGTAGTGACTTACAACTACAACCCACAATATCCTTGCGTAAGTGACTGGGAGTGGCCTGCCGAAGCACCAAATTGGGCACTCTCAAGGATAATGTTTGGGCAGGAAGGGGGTAGGGTGAAACAGAAACTGGTGGTAGTGGGCTAAATGATCACCGGACAGGAAATAGCCCAAACATGGCAGGCGTCATCTGCCCTTGCCATAAAAGACTGTAAAGAGCCATGGATTTTAGCGCAGCAGCGGAAGAAAGGATTTATAATGCGAGGGATTGCCCCAAGAAACACACCAAAATATCGGGACTATGGTTGGACAAACTTAAGCAGGCAGCGGCTGCAAGATGGAAATTAGGCAGGCAGAGAGAGGTGTATTAATAAAGAAATGAGGTTGAGAGGTGTGGTAGGGAGTAGAGATTGAGCGAATGCATGGGATACCTTTTCTTTGCCCCTAGTGTCACACTAATCTAGCATGTGCACCGAGGCATAGACGTGTCCCTTGTAAAAAGTGGTCCGGAACCTGTTCTTTGACAGGAGGGGAGCACACAAAGGGTACCCTCATAGCAGGTATAGGAATACTGTATATACCGTGGGGTAATCACAGAAAGCAGTTGTGGCAGTGAAGTACGTTTTTGTGAATCAGTGTGATCAGACCTTTTCCTCTGTGTTATGGAGAGTGTGGTCTACTGATCCCTCTCAGTTCTGCTGTTATGTGAACTCCAGATCCTTGCACTGACATACAGTGTGCATGTTGAGTATGTATGTGCAGTGAGTGTGTTATGCATGCATGGTAGTAGGGCTCTGTGTAGTTAGAGTCTGAATACTGGGACACGTGGGATCCATTTTGGCTGCCCCTTGTTTAATTTGGCACATTATGGAGGGTGGATTTAGCTCCCTCTGATAGTGGAAGAATACTGACTGAATTCCTGTGGCTGGAGGATGGATATTAAGATAAGGAAGTGAAGTATAATGGAGATAAGGATGCCTTTAGAAATTAAATGAGGACCTTAATAGCAAAGGGCTGCTGATTAGTTCTTCCCAAGCACTGCCCTTTGGTATGCTGTAGGGAGGTGGGAAGTGGGGCTGTTGCTCAAGGTGAGAAAGTGTATAGGCAGGGCCTGTCATTTTCTGTATCCCCGATTACCGTTCCCGGACAGATGATGACAGCTAACTGCAGGCATCTAACATTTCAATGCTCCCCTGGTTTAGATACTCTTGCTTGGAGCCAGAATCATTGCAATCTGCTGTGAGCATCATGTTGCACAAAGGCTGATGAGCAACTAGAAAATGACATTTGAATCAGAAACAACCCAAACTGACTCTGATTCCTTAGAGAGTGGATCCACACCCCCTTCTGGAAAATGAGTTTACAAGTGAGAATCAAGCCACCCCACTTTGTTCAAGTTCCATGTTCTTCATGACCATCTAAGAGAGTGACCAGAGTACTTTCTGGACTGCTATGTGACCAGGTACGGTGTTTGTGTGACAGCCAGTCTCCCACAGACGATGGGACATCACCTAAAGTCTTTACTTTCTGCTCAAGGAGCTGCCTAGAAGCCTGTCTACTGAGGGAAGGAATGAGTCTGCCTGGCCCTGCAGGAGGAAAGACTATGCATGAGGAGAACTCCAGGGTGATCCCAGCAGACAGCGAGCAACTGCCAGGGAGCAAAGCCAAGAGCAACCTGTATTGAAGGTGCCCCGGGACTCCCTAAATGGTTCTGGTTGTACATTGCAACAAGCATTCTACAAAAATCAAGTATTGAGTGTGATCTGCATTCCACCATGACTGAGAGACGTCAATGTCCCAGTGATCTATCAATGTCCAGGTGAGCGTCCTGATAGGCCCAGAGGCTGCAATTGCCAAAGTCACTGACTAGGTCGAGATTGGCCTGGGGATGCACCTGCCTTACTAGTCTCATTTGTGGCAGGCCTAGCTAGACTGCAACTGCCGAAGTTTTCCATGTTCCAAACGAGGCCACTGCCATAGACCCACGACTGTGAAGTCACAGAAGCAGAACTGCTGCATGCCCCTGTCCCACACCCTCAACTTGGCCTCCCAAATGCAGGTAACCACGGGGCTTGAGAATGACAGACTGAATAGGAGGCCGAGGTCTGCACCAAAAACTAAGGGCCTTATTTATGAAAACTGTTGCATCGCTGCGTGAAAACAGCGATGCAACAGTTTTCACTGTGCCCTCCTTGCGACATGATGGATGCGTCATATTTACTGTGGGATGCATTATGTCGCAAGGAATGACAGAAACGTCAGTATTACTGACGTATCTGTCGGCGCAAAACTGACGAATTGCTGGAGTTGTGTCAGAAGCGTGACGCAATTCCATCAATGCAGGGAGGAGGGCTATGATTATAGCACTGCGTCACCCTTATGCCTGCTATGAGGCAGGCGTAAGGATTTGACGCAGTGGTGTCCTAGAAGTGGCGCACTGAAATCTTATAGATTTCAATGGGCCACTTCTACGAGGCTTTGATGTGGGGGAATGCCCACCCTGCATACATTATACCTGATGCAGGTATAATGTAGCGAGGGGTTTACGAAGTGACGCTTCTGCCTAGATGCGTCACTTCGTAAATATGGAGCAACATGGAGCATATTTTACGCCACCACTGAGTCACAAACAATGACGCAACGGCAGTGCAAAAGTGACGCAGGGGCTCATAAATAAGCCCCTAAGACTTTCTACGAATAACATCAAGAAGTCAAAACTTAACTGAACTGTTGGTTGCTTATAATTCTTGATAGTGATTAAGTGAACTGCACCTGTGCCTAATCTGCACCACTGCCCAGGTAAAACAACTGGGATTGCAGACTCTAGGATACTCTGCTAGTGGGGTGGTTACTGAAGGGCAGCACCTCAAGGTGGCAAGCAGGATTTTAACTTGTATCGCAATCCCCTAGCAGCACTGCGTAGTGCTAATTAATGCTGTGTCATTAAAGTACTGTTTTTATTCAAAAGATGAGCACTGGGCTTGACAATACGTGGGGAATGACAGAGGTGGTGTAAAGTAGGAGAGATATATGACGCAAAGATATGTGAGTCTAGGAGAGATTTAGAGGGTGGTAGGGAGAGGAGAGATAGAGGAAGTCAGAGAGAGGGGTGGGTGGAAAAGTAAGATAGAGAGAAGGGCATGAATTAAATCATTGATGAGGCAGAGAGAGATTAGATACAACAAAATAGAGAGGAAGTGAGGAAGAGGTGAAGTGGAGAAAGGTGAGCTAGACATGGGAGAGAGTGGGGGGAGGTAGACAAAGGGAGACAAGGAAGACTGAAGGGAGTAAGAGTATGTCAGAGGGTACCAGAATGAAGTTGAGGCCTAAAACAGGGTAAGCAGGGTAGGGGGATAGATGGTAGAGCAAAAGATAGGTGATGTAAAGAATGAGATGTACATAGAAAGGTAAAGACTGGTGAGGCAGTGATAGAGAGACGGTCAAAGGTAGTGGTAGTCAGAAAGAGGGACTGAGGTTCGGCCAGAGAAAGCGAAAGAGGAGAGAAAAAGAATGTTCCTACTTTCCCTTCACTTTATCAGGGCCACTTTGGAAGTGGGGGTACCTGGGCAACTGCCCCCTCTGCCCATCTTTTAAAATGTCTGCTCCTAACCAGCGTTGATAACCATCTGCTCCTAACCAGCGTTGATAACCATCCTCAGGTAAACTAGCCCAAGTTCTGTGACTCTGTCTCTCTTTGCTGCATTCTCTTTGCACAACTGATGCCTTCTGCGTTCACACTCTGCTTTGAGTAACTTGTTGCTTCCACTTTTTGCCCTAGAAGGCACGGAGTGAAAGGGGCTAAATTCTACACCCTGCATTCTTCAGTGTACCCCAAACGTATTCCAATTATGCTTATAGACCTCTTGCACCAAGAACACAATGGTTTCACTGAAGCAGCCACCTAGGCAGACTAGAATCAAACCTAGAACTTTGGAAGACTAGACCAGGACAATGTGGACTAGACAGCGGCAACACTGACCCCCGTGCATCATGGATGGCTTCTGTCAGAACGTCGATGTCCTTTTGCACCCCAAAGATACATACACTTAAAGAATGACTGAATGTGGTACCTGGTAGCCCTTCAGCTCGTCCTCTTCAAACTATAGGTACATTAAGATTCACCTAAAGAAAGTCAACAATAATCCACGTAGTAGAGCACATCTTTAACTATATTTACAACCAGATACACATTTAAAAAAGCTTACCATCCCTACGCTATACCAGAGGCATAGTAAAACATGCATCCTTTGCACACATTGTGTGTTGATGACGTGTCACTTCCTTTGCCTGTTTCCAGCTCGAAGCGCATGAAGTTTATGGATTTTTTCATACATTGCTTTAAATGAGAATATACATGAAACACACTGAAACTCAATTAGGTGCATCCCTTCTCATGAGAAGGGTGAGAAAGGACCTTGAACAGAGATGCAGGAAAAGTAAACTTTCCAAACTCTGAGCTAGTCATTTGTGAGTCCTCGCTTAGCAGAGCAAAGCATGAGAGTTAGGCTGTATACTTCAGAAGCAAGAGAACAGAAAAAGCTATGTATAACATGGACACAATACAAAAAGCAAGATGGCAGTAGAGAAAAACTCAAAATGGCAACTATTACGATGATTTCAAAGCGTTTTTAGCGCCATTCCGCAGTCCCAACCTTTTGCACTAAACAGTGGTCAGTGTAACATCTACAGCAGATCTATGGTCATTAATCTATTGAGCTCATTAGTTAAGCTGTATCAGGGTATTTAGCAGGATCAACATCAAAGGCACTACCAGGGCTAACATCGTTTTTCCAGGATGGTATGTGGGAAGACAGTTGCAAAGCCTTTATTAGAGGTGAAACGATGAATAGCACACATGCAAATACATGTGAGTAAATAAATGAGAACTAAAAGAATAAGAATATCAAAATATACAGGGCAGGCACTATGTTTTCCAATGCTGTGGTAGTAGCCTGGGCCCTAGTGGAGTGGGCTATCAAACCTTTTGGGGCTGCTTCTTGGTCAATGTGTAGCAGATCTTAATACAGAGGACTATTCACCGGGATAACGTCTTCTTCTGCACTGCCTAGCCTCTGTTTGCCCCAAAGAACCCAACAAAGTGCTGATTGTTTGCCCAATGGTCTTTGGTATAATTGATGTAAAAGCTCAGTGCTCTTCAGGGGTCCAAATGATGGCGTCTCTCCTCCTCTTTCGAGGCGGGAGGCAGAGCAAAGAACATCAGAAGTGTGATGGAATGTCTGACATGAAAGGGAGCCAGAACCTTCAGTACAAATGCCGCTGTTGTCCTCACCACCAGTTTGTCCAAAAGAAGGTGGTGTAGGGCAGCTGGACTGACAGAGCTTGAAGCTCACTTAAACAACAAGTTAAGGTTATCACAATGGGAAAGACAATAATCTCGGTCAGGAGACATATGGGACAGCTGTGCAGCAGCTCAGAAAGAGTTCACATAAGAACAGTAAGAACCAAACTAAGATCCCAATGAGGCATTATGAAGGGTGTAGGAGGAAAGATGTGCATTAACTCTTTAAGAAACAACAGGTGATTTGAACAAAGACAGTTGGTCTGGTAAATACAAAAAGGTGAAAGGGGCCGACAGATATCCTTTAACCGTGACCACTGCACGGACTTGCTGGGCTAAAGACAACACAAATAACAAGACATACACTAGCTTGGCCTGCAACAGGTCTGTATTACGGGTGCTACACCATGTCACAAACTTGTCACAGCATCTGGCATAAACATACTTTATAGAAGGACGCCTGGCTGCAAGGATGATATCCACTACTTTGTGATTAAGATCCAATGCAGTCAACAGCCACTGCTCAATCTAGATACATGAAGGTGTAGATTGTGCAGGCCCGGGTGTGAGGCCTTGCCATGCGGCAGTGACAGAAGATCATTTAGATGCGGCACCCTGATTTGAGCACAGATGCTCATGCTCAGAAGTTCTGGTACCATGCTCTCCTGGGCCAATCCAGACACACTAGCATGACTTGGGCCTGGTCGTTCCTGGTCTTCAGAACTCAGGACAGGAGAGGTTGTGGCGGAAAGTCGTACAGGAGTTCCATGCTCCACTCTAGGTGGAATGCGTCTCTGACAGAGAGCCTCCTTGGGAACTCCAGCACGCAAAAGTGTTGATATTGCATGTTCTTGGTGGTGGCAAAGAGATCGAGCCAAGGTTATCCCCATTGCTGGAAGATGTCACGTGCCACCTACAAGTGTGACTGCCATTCAATATCTGCTGGGTGTTTCCAAATGAGTTCATCCACTCTGGCGTTTAAAGTTCCTGTCAGGTGGTGAACAATCAGGGAAATGCCCTGACAATTCAGCCAGGTCCAGAAGTGCAGGGCCTCCTGACACAGGGCCCCGGACCCCAACCCATCACAATACCATGTCATTGCTGTTGTCCATGAGGTTCCAAACCAGCTTGCTGTTGATGGACAGTAGGAAGGCTTTCAATTCCAAGTGAATGACCAGCAACTCCAGCAAGTTGATGTCGATACAGGTCTCCACCATAGACCAGGGATCTCTGATCTCCACCTTTCCCAGATAAGCTCCACAACCAAGGAGAGATGTGTCTGTCATCACTATCAGCTCCAGGTGGGCTAAGGAGAGGGGTCTGCCGCTAGTTCAATTCAGTCCAGCAACCAACACTGCAGATCTTTTGTAGTCTCCTCAGAAACCAGGATGGACTCTGACAGACTCCCTTGGGGCTGTGCTAGGCCCGCTGTCCTAATAATCTGGTTATTCAGATTGCGTTGTCTGAATGAATGCAGGAACTTCATACCGAGCAGCAGCATTAGAGTTTACATTTGGGCAATCACACTTCAGATGTCCCAACTGACCACAATTAAAGCATACATTTCCCAGGAAAGGCTGAGTTCCTTCTCCCCTTGCCTTGTCCCCATCTCCCATTCGGTTCGTTGTTTTCCCACACCTCCCTCTGGCTGCTTGTAGAAATGACTGCTTCTAAAGACATCAGTTTGAATTTGTTTGATTTCTTCTTGCTTTCTTTTACAGGCACACAATGGTTAACTATCAAAGCAACGATGTCTATCCAGGTATCACTCATAAAAAATAGAAAACTATTCCAAATGGTTCAGTCAATAATTAAAGGGACAAAAATGATAATGAATGTGTTCAGTGTGAAAAGGTAAACACACAGTACTGGTGAACAAAATAGTCCGAATCTGTGATCAACACAAAACGGTGACAAACTATATGCTGAGTAGTTGCAGAGGGTAGCATTACTAAGTAAGTCCATAGAAGTCATTTCTATTGTTCTCTGCCACACAATTAATTTCACAGAAAGGTTTTAATGGCCATGTATGTCAATGGCGTTTCAACCCTCAGGTGATCACAAACTTATTGTCATGACATAGTGGATAACCTAAGAATACACCGGAGCATATGTTACTATGGAGTACAAAGAACAAAGTAAAGAAATTATGTGAAAAAACTATAGAAAGAAGGAATACATGGTCCGAAGGGCACATAGATCCTAAGCTTCGTAGAAGGTGATGACCTCAATGGAAGAGGATGGATCCAGAGAAATCAAGAGGCAAATACACTGGCAGGCCTGTAAAAGAAATAAATTAGTACCAAGCAAAATCCAGATCAAAACAGTGGAAGAGGTATTAAGGTTTGAACTTACTGGCAGAAGCTCCTTCAATAGAAGGATGTTTTGAGTACGAGTCACAGCAAAGGTGCACTTAAAATTGCTGTAGAGTCCAGCAAAGGAATTCTTATTTCAAGGGAAGGGGTGCACCTTCAACAAGGGAAAGGCACACATATGGGCAAAGGAAAGGAAAATGAGATAACAATGTAGAGTCCAAGGGAGCAGCACAATACACCACCTCCAAGAACCCTCAAGATGGGAGGATAAAAATTAAAGCAAACTAATTCAATAATGAACAAAATCAACTTTTAAATTAGCAACTTATTAAAAAAGGGTCAAGAGAGGTCCAGATGAGATCTGTACATGGTACCTAATTAAGGTCATGAAGAAAAGGACCAGTGGGTGCAGCAGCATGAAAAGACCATGGGGCAAATACGTACATGAATGAAAGATAATATGGGCCAGAGCCACTAATATGAACCTTAAAAGGCTAGAAGGGATTGAGAGGGTCATACGATTAGCAGGAAACCAGCTTCAAGGTAAGTATATGAATGTGAGGGAACAATCAAGCATAGTGTAATTTCAAGGACTACTATCACATGTGGGGGTGCAGTCATCCAAGCAGTGATTTGTAAAACCCAAGGTTACTATTATCTGGCAGGGCAGAAGAGATAATTAATTAAGGGGAAGCTGCAAAATATAGAATCACATCACCATAAGCAAACTGGCATCCAGATATGACTGTTAGAAAATGCATGTAATGTATATACAAAATAGCTACAGCAATGAATATAGGCAACAATGCTGACCTCCAAGGAGAATTTGAGAGACAAAGTGACCTCATCCGCTAATACTGAAGTAGGGAGGAAATGTAAGTGGATAGTCCGGCGGAGATCCGTCCAGAGGGCCAGGTTGATCGCAAGTGAGAAGACCAATATCTGTCTACTCAACATGGTGAATCAAGCCTGGAAGGTTTGCTGCAAGGTCAGCATGTAAGTACACGAGTGCTGCAGGGATGAAATGTTGCCGCATATAGGTAATGAAGTAGATGGGAGGGAAAAGTGAATTTAAAACGTGTGATGGTAAAGATGTTGTCGTATGCACATAAGGGTCAGTGTACTGCCAGAAAATGACAAAGAAAGGACTTAAACCAAGAATGTGAAAAAGAAGAGAAAAAGAAAGAAAATGAGGAAAGAGTAGGCTCACATTCTAATGTACAAATGCTACTATTTATATGAGAATCACGATTTTCCATTCATCCATTGTATTAAGACCATTGGTCACAGAATTGCATTTCGTAAAGCACCTGCATTCACATATGTGCAACACAACAGTCGATTAATGGCATTAAAGCGTGAACCTCCCCTAGAGCAACGTACCATCTCGCTCTGCTTTGTCTCCATACCTCACGCCCTCCACCATTCCCAACAGGGGAGAGGATGTGGCCTAACGGCTAGAGCGGTCGACCTCCAAGCGGGGTAACCAGGCTCTAGCCTCGGCAGGGACACTCAACATACTGTGATTCTTGGCAAATTACCTAATCTCTCGTGCCTAAAAACATGAATGTGTCCGTCTGTAACGCAACTTGGTGCCATGTAAAGCGCTTTGATACCTTCCGGTCGAGTTCACGCTATATAAAACTAAAAAAAATAATACTCAATCTCCCAGGAGGTTTGTTGCTTCCCTTTCTCTCCCGTGTGACTGTTTGTTGAAATGACTAAATTTGTAAAGACATTAGTTGGGATTTGTTCGAGTTTTTCTTTCTTGGACTGCCACACAGTGATTAGTGATAGTAACTACCTCAGCTAAACCGTTAGTTCGCCACCAAATGCATATTGTTTGCCACAGTCCCTGCAGAATGGCAGGCCCCACAGCTTCCTGAGCCTGTTGTACGGTGAGGGCAATGCCTGAGTACTTAATGAAAACATTCTTTAATCAATTAATATTATGGCCTAGGAACTCTTCTTTGTTCTGCTAACAATTTGAGATTTCCATCTAATTAGTCTTGACAGGACACACTGCCATCACAGCATTTAACAATTCAACAGCCCATCTTTACATGCAGCCACAATAGCATCATCAGTCGGTGCATGTTGCGGCCAACTGTTCTTCTCTAGGAATCGATCTCTCACTTCACTCAATACCACCAATCTCAGCAACTGATTCACATCTGCCCAATTAGGCTTGCAACTTTCAAAGAGAGTCTGCAACTGCTCACCGAATCTCAACAGGGTTTCACGGATATTGGGGAACTGTTTCTCAATATTCACTGAGTCTGAGGGGGCAATGGGACATGAATGGCCATTCTCCCTCCTTAGGGGTAAAACGGCATCCGAGTGCTCTTCTCGGGTTCATCCTTGATAGCGTTGCTAGAGGATGCTATATATAGGCTCTAGCTAGTCACCTAGCGGAGCGTCTGAGACTAACTCAGGTAATAGACTGCAAACTCAGTCTGTATGGGGTCTAGCAAGCTGCGAAGTCTAGATCAGGACTGTAGGGTGGTTGAGCCAGCCTCTCAATGCGATCACTGCACAATGTCTTCTCACACTGCTAGTCTCTGATCTCTCTGCGCCTCCTACCCTCGCTGGGCACACTTACTTGCTGTTTCCTTGGGTCCCTAAAAATGGTTGGGCTGCTGGCCCTGTACCACTTTCAGTTGCACCACCTAGAACTCCCACAGCATCACCTGTTGGCATGGGTAAACTTAAAAAATCCAATATATCCTCCTAATTTTCCTTTTCTGGTTCAGACTTTTCAATGGTAATTTGGGGAAATGGTTAAGGAGAAGGCAGGGCAGTAGGGGTACACGCCCTAACCCTGTCCCTCAAGTTGCTACTTTGGTAGTGGAGTATTTTATGGGTCTGCTTTGTCCGACACATCTACTCCACAATTTTTCTCTTATTTGCTTCTTCATAACAATTTAGAGAAACCAGCCATTGTTCGTTATCTATCTTATTCCTCAGATCCTTTATCTTTCTCTTTTAGCTGGTTACGTGCTCTGAACCATAGTTAATTTCCTCCTGAAAATACTTCTTTCTAACTTTGCTAGTGAGTCCCATCCACTATTTTAAACAACTGCATGTGCTTTTAACCATACTGGTGGGACATAGCAAGAGAGTGGAAGTTCCCTTTGGCAGAGCCTCTTCGTGTTTAGATTTTCTAGTGCACATCTTCTCTCTGTTTCACATTCTCTAGCTTAGGAATATTTAAAGAAATTTGCCAGCATTGTGCTGCCTGCAGCTTATCCCATGGAGGGAGGTAGGGTAGAAGGGAAAAGAGAGAAAGGAAAGGAACAGTCTAAAAATTGTCTGCCTTACTGCTTGTGTGACTTGGGTATGAAGCACTGCCTTGAAATTGATAGTTAGAGACGGGGTATCAGTAAACATTTTAGTTTGTTTTATTGGGGTTCTTCTTTTGATATGGCAAGCTTTGTAGTTGTCAGGCCATTATTTTCCATAAGTACTTAAGACACGGTAGTTCATTTGTTAGTAGGTTCACTTTTCCCCAAAAATCTGATTCATTTTTCTGTTGTTTTCCAGGCATCTGGTGTTACAGCACCACAGGACCCCCTCTCCTCAAACTCTCGAGAGAACATAAGGTAGGTGTCAGTGATGGCATGGATAGAAAGAGAAAATTAAATAAATTACAAAAATAATAATAAATCTTTAACTTTTGTGCTTATTCTTTCCTTTTACAGATTTCTCCTTGTGACTCTCGGATTCCTAGATTGCAATTCTTTCTTGCTCTATCTTACTTTTTTCAGTATAGCCCTCTGGGTCTCTGAATGAATTGCCTTCCTCTTTCTCTTTCCTTTGTCACTCATTTTCTCTTACACCCACATTACCTCTTCTTATGCTGTCCTGTCATTTCCTTTTATGGATGTGCCCTTTACATGGAATTGAGTGACCAATATATAACAGGACCCAAAAAATAACAAGCATTTGCAATGCAATAGGTCTCGCATTACTGATAGTTTGAGGTATTGGGGTTGCTTGCAAATAATAATGCAACGACAATAGCTCATACATTCAGTAATGCGAGACCTAGTGCATGGCAAATGCTTGCGTAGTGAGCCAGGAACCAGCATTGTATCTCTCAGTGCAGTACCGCAAGCTGCTCCTAGAGGTCCCTAGTGAGCAAGGCACCAGCACTGCATGTCTAGGTGCAGTACAGCAAGCTGCTCCTAGAGGTCTCAAGTGAGCAAGGCACCAGCACTGCATGTCTCGGTGCAGTACCGCAAGCTGCTCGTAGAGTTCCCTAGTGAGCAAGGTACCAACACTGCATGTCTAGGTGCAGTACCTCAAACTGCTCCTAGAGGTCCCTAGTGCGCAAGGCACCAGCACTGCATGTCTAGGTGCAGTACCGCAAGCTACTCAAAGAGGTCCCTAGTGAGCAAGTCACCAGCACTGCATGTCTACAAAGTTAGAGTTATTGGCATTATAAATGGCAATGTTTTTTTACCTAGCCATGTTGCAGGGTTCAGTACCATATGTGGCCAAAAGGGGACCTCTTTTGGTCGCATATGGTGCTGCACCCTGCAGAAGATATGGTAAATCCACCCTACCCATAATGCATTGCATGCAAGACAGTACTACGAGTACATTCAAATAGCTATGTCCATATATACAATTAGTTGCTTTGAAATGAGACAAAAGAATTATTACATTCATTTCGGATTAGGTTGTACTCTGTGTGGAGCTGATGAAGGGAAATTTATAGACGGTCAAATATAAATGTGAGATGTTCTAGTGAGTGAAGTAACCACTGCCAGCCTAGCTTAGGACCAAGTGTGTGCCCTGCCTGAAGCCTTTTAAGAAAATAGTGCTTTGAGGCTGTAATTAAAACCTAGGGAGTAACAACACATGTAACAGGGGGTGTCCTCATGGGAGGGTACAAGAAAAGACAAGGCGGAGCTAAGGAGGGACTACTAAGCCTATTGACCAATGAAAAGCCCCCATTTACAAAGGACAGGGACAGAAGCCAATTAAAAAGATGGGCGGAAAGTGGGCGGAGCTTTATGCCCATATCCTGAATACAGCATGTCTCGAAGAGACAGCGCAAGCGCTGCCTAGGCGAGATCTAAAAACAGAATGGAAGCATTTGGGTTAGTGACAGTCTTTTCTACATCATGCTGCTCAGGAGATTAGAAGGGCTATGTGTGGAATCCCTGTTAATTTGGAACAATGCTGCCTATGTCCTCTTCTTTGCTTGCCTTGTGTCTTCTTGCCACCTTCCCATGGCCCCTTCTCTAAAGCAGCTCTTAACAAGCAGGCAAGGGCCCAGGAGGGGCGAGTTTGGGTTAAGAAAAACATAATCACCAGCTGCATCACCAGAGAGATACCCAAGTGGGAAGCCAGACCTGGACCAGGAGGGTCTGTGACCTCTTCGAGTCCCAGACTTGACACGAGTCCCGTGTTGTGGTGGGTCTGGAACTGGAAGAGGTGGGCTGCCATGCATGCCTCCTAGTTTCAATTTAACAAGTTGGGTACTGAGTCCTCGGGCTTCAGTTCAGTGCTTCATGTTTGGTCCCACTCCGTGTGGCGCACATGTTAATTTGCACGACATTGCCTACATCCTCTTATTTGCTTGCCCTGTGTGTTTATTGTTTCACAAAATCTGGAATACCAGAATAAAAACCTAACCGTGGGGAAGAACAGGGTTTTCACTGAACATGTATGAAAATCCTCTTTCCAGAAAGAAAAATTCTTTTCTAGAGTCCCCTCAATCACCAGGGTTTCCCCTAGGTGGCATGCTTCATCATTGGGGTCCTCTCAATCCGCTGCGGATTGAGGCGTGCTGCGACTTGCGGAACTACATAGGAGCACTAAGTTGTGGAAAATGTGTAGTGCAGTGAAAGTGGAGTGGAAAAATAAAAAGTTAAAAATGCCTAATTAGTGGGCTAATATTTTATTCCTGCCCCTAGTCTGTTCGTCCTGACTACATTTGACAGGAGACGTTCCGACTGCAACTGCCGATCTATCGAGGTTGTATATGGCATTCTGCCTTTAATATTTGGCCCACCCTATTTTGGTTGGTCCGGGGTTTCAGCGCTACATGACTTCACCCCATAATTCGGTTGCTTAATTTATGTGAAGGGTACTCTGCTTGCCTGATAAAACAGTGAAGTGGACGGGATTTACGATATCCCCTGCTGCTTTGAGATTTTATGTACAGAATGACATCAAACCTCATACGTTATTAAACTAGGCCCTGAAGAAGTCCATGTGTATGGACGAAACGCGTCGGCTGTTTAGTTCATCCTGATCGCTTTTAATCGTCTGTGAATAAAAGAAGAACTTTAAAGAACATACTTTTGAACATAGATCTGATTCTTTTCCTTGTTTATGTTTGGGTGGTGCACATTTGCTTTTGTTTGAAATTGTGACATTCCTGTTCTTGGATTGCACTGTGACAGTGGGTGCGTTAACAGTGTGCACACAGATATCTGGGTAGTCCCAGTGTAAATACACTACATAGGGATAGCGGGTCAGGTGCTGTGTCTCATAGGGTTCCACTGTCTAGGTCTGTCTTTTTTAATGTTGAGTTATGCATCTTTCAGTTCTGTAAGAACTGATTGGAGATTTTGTAGGTGTTCTGGCTAGGTCTTACTGTAAATAATATCTTTAAGATATGCAGAGGCATTAGCTTGACGTCTATTAAGCTACTGATTCCTTAATTGTTGAAACAATGCTCCATACAATTCGAAGGGTAATACAGTGAAATGATATAACCCTTTTGGAAAGGAACTAAACAGATGAATATCATTACTGATTGACAACAACTGGTATCTAACAAGGCCTGCATTGATTGTTCATTAGTTTGAACAGGTAAATTAAATTGTGGATCACTATGTTCCCCATAACACACAGGACAGGTTCCAAAACTAAGGGCCATGGGTTCCAATTCTTCTTTCTTCTGCCTTGGGCACAACTAGGCAATATGCCCCCAAGCACCACACTCAGAACAGTTCAGCGATTCATGTTTGGTTTCACTCAGTGGTGGTCCAGCATCTTTTGTGGCATCCTCTTCTACCTGTTGTCCCCTTTCTTCCCCTCTGTCCTTCACTCCTGGGGCAGACGTCCTGACTTACAGGTCCTGTTTTCAAAAGACACTGCATGCGTGACCCCTGTGTCTTCCTTCCGTGCGTCTTCTTTCCAGTCCTTTTTATTTGTCTTTGTCATGTTGTTTGAGTCTTTTTCCTTCTCTAATTATTGTTTTCCTTTTTCCCTCCAGGTGGCTGTAGCAGTGACAAGGTTGGCCGCCCCGTGGGATTCCTGTCACCCCATCAAGCAAGTAGCTTTCTCACTGCTCTCATGAAAGGGGACAGGAAGTGTCTAACATTCATCTTCACTGATCCCATTGCACTTGGCAATTGTCCGGTTGCAGCTGTGAAGCTAGCAGAAAGACCGGTGTGGCTGGATTAGTGAACCTCTGTCACACATACATTCATCGTTTTAGATTCTGCACTAGAGTCCTGGAACTGCTCCCTATCTTCCCCTATTCCGCAGTACTTCTATAGACCCACTCCTTCAATGCTGTAGATTGCCTTCACACTCTCCTACTCTCATGGAACTCCCCGTAGAACTACCTAACCATCCCCGCTTTACCAATCATCACCTACTCAGACAACTGACACTGAGTTTCCCATTAGTGTTCCCAAACCACAGGAATAAGCATGCACAGACTTCACATGTTCTAATCTGACCACACTAAAGCTGTCTGACCTGATCAGTGGTTTGAGTGCTAGGCCATTCTTCACTCCAGTTCCCCTGGAAAAATACAACCTAACCATGGGCATATAAGGTCGTTATAGTCCGGTTCAGCTATCTCTCCATCTCAGTCAAGTGCACGTAGTACCCACATTCTCCACCAGACTGTCAGAAAAAAACACAAACCACTCAACACCTTTTGAGAATTCTGCACAAGTTTATTCCGCAAAACAACAAAGTGCTAATTAGTCAACCTAACAACACATTTCCCTTTACATATAGACCACACCAATAAATGCCTTTTTCAACACGCATGCATGCATCTGCAGGCCTCTAAGTTTGAGCGCTCCAGAATATTAATAGCAGTATATAAATAAAAATGACAATGGAAATTAAAATGCAATTCTAAAAAGATCAATAAATCAGTAAATTCGTCACCAGGCATTTTATGGCCTGTATCTAACAAATTTCCCCATCAAATGGTAACTTCCCGATTGACACCTAATTCCAAAGGCTCTGTGCACCTATAAGTGATAGCACTGCCTTCAAATTTCATTGAAGAACAGTGTAAAATAAATCATTTTATATATGAGCCAATACCTTGTACATTACATACTCTAAAACTACAAAAAGCTGGAACGTATGAGCGCCCCTAAAACACGCAAATATATGTCTGAAACAGACAAAAAGTTTTAAAGTTGCCATAAAAGGGACAAAAAGGGTTTATTTCAAACAGAATCACCAGCACACAAACCTAAGAAAACTAAAAATAACCAGTGAAGTTCTACATGAAAAAGTCTAACCGTTTTCACCTCCATCTACACATCAAAGTGTGTATGTGGCCACATTAACTTTATGTTTACTTACCCCTGTTCAGCCTATCAGGTCTTTGGTGCATCCGATATCATTGAATAGAAACATTTACATCATTTAAAGTGAAGACATACAAATGAATAAATACTGAGCGAAATTTAAAAAACAAACTTCCAAAGGAACGAAAATAATGTAAAATATCTCTCTAATTGGCTTTCAAGAAAAAAACGAAAATAGTCACCAAGGAAAGAAAACTGGAAGGTATATTTGGGTGGCAGCGGGATGCTTGTTCTCAATGAACAGGATTGAACAAGTGTCTCGGGGGAGGTGTGAGTGGCTTCATAGTCCTTTGTGGACGCACAAATAAATTCTTTGTCTTCAATATCTTAACACTAAGGGAGTAAATTGAACAGATTCAGCAACAAATATCCAACTATCTACTCACCAATTACGTGGTTATCTCTCCCTATTTTCACTCATTATAATCACCGATCACCAGCTGCCAGAAACTAAAAAAAAGATAGTACTAGGTCAGTTCCCTTTTTTCCACTGCTTGACATCTATATCTGAATGTGACATGACATATCAAGATGTACAGCCAGTCTAAATCATCTTACAGGTTATCATCCCAGATGCCATTAAAAATCTAACATAGCCTAATGTTAGTTTTGTTGTCTGCACCGACCTTGCTAACTCCACTCTAGTGTAAACATTCAGTTTGTGGCTCTAACTCTCAAAACGTAGTGCCCAGTGCATACCCACCTGAAGTAAGATACTATAGGTGGGCAGAACTGCGCGGAATTACATAAAATCCCTGCAAGATTCCGCAGAGTTCAACGAGAGGGCGTTTTCGGCACGTTGCGCTGCTCACGCTGATTTTCAGCACCAGTAGTTTGTTCCGTGCTGTAAAATCAGTGCGAATGGCACCAAGCAGCACGCCAGAGGGCGCTGCTTCTTTCTGTTGCTTGAGTAGATTTTCTACTTGAGCGGCAGCTTTCTCAATGCTAACGATCACGACCTGCTGCGACCGCTTGCATTGAGAAGTATTGCCGGGAGGCATTCTAGCGCCCAAACATCGCGCTAGGGGATGCAAATTCTCGCTCGCACTTGCCACCTTAACGTTGGCGAGCTGCACGCAGGAAAAAACTCCACCAAGTGGCGGTTGGCAGAGTTTTGCTGGAACTTTGCGTTCCAAGCAGAACAGGGAGTGGGAAAACTCCACGAACTCCGCCGGCATTGCAGAATAATTCTCCCAACCCTATAACATACCTGCGAAAAAATGAATATCTCAAATACTTTCGCTGTAAAATATGCTATCAGTTTTGCAAGGGGCCTTTCTCCCTATCAGACAATGCTGTCCTGTGGAATTTGAGCAATATCAGACCTTTCCACTGTTCTATTCAATATCTTTCTAAAACCTCTGGCAAAATTCATCCACAGCTCATCTCAAATTTCACACGTTCACCCAGGCCTGTTTTGCACCATTGATCACATATGAGTCTTTCCTATGTACTTTCAGAAAATCCTATAATGAATGAGTCCAAACAGGAAAAAAATAAGTTGAAAAATATGAGAGAAATTATATGGATCAGTAATACTTATGTGTAAAGTCATGTAATTCCCCCCCAATATTATGTGAAATGTTGGCAAAATTATGTCAAACTATGCAAAATATACTTTGGGGTATCGCGAGTGAAGGCACACCATGTGTTCAAGAGTCAGTTGAGATACTAGCAAGGGGAATGACAAGGGCCGGTGCGATACATGGGAAGTGTGGGCAGCTGCCCAAGGCCCCATGCTAAGCTCATCATCACCATAAATTACATCTCTTTTTCTCTCTACCTCAACTGCCCCTCACTGGATCATACCTACGAGGTCCAGCAGATGGAGAGAGAAAAAGGGCCCCCACAGCTGGGCCTCACACTGCTGGGTATTACTGCAAAACCCAATGGAGGGAGACCCCCCCCACACACACACAGCCACAGTATAGCACTGAAAGGCCCCGTGGAGAGGGAACCCCTGCCCTGTGCTTTGTAACCAAGGATCATTGTGGTGAGGCCCAAGGAGGGGTTCTCGGAGGCTTGAACTGCTAGACCACAATTGTGAGGTCCAGCTGAAACGATCCCTCTTCCCTTTGCCTTGCAGCTGTGACCCAGTGCTGTGAGGCCCAGCAGAGCGAGAAAGAAAGAGTTCCCTCTCCCCTGGGCCTCATACTGCTAGATCATGGCGTGAGGCCCAAGGGAGTGAAGTCCCCTCCCTTAGGCCTCGTATTACTAGACCAAGGCTGAGGCTTAGGGGAGGGAATCCTCTAACCTGGGCCTCGCAGTGCTAACCTATGGCTGGGGGGGCCCTCCTGTAGGTCTGACAGTGCTGGGTCAAAGCTGTGAGGCCCAGGAAAGGGGATTCTCACCTCATAGTGCTAGTCCACGTCTCTGGGGCCTAGCAGAAGAGGTCCTGGCTGACTTGAATCATGACTTTGAGGCCTTGGCGAGTGGAGGGGTCCCTTCCTACGCCTTGTAGTGATAGACCATAGCTGCGAGGCACAGGGGAGAATGCTCCAGTCCACTGGACCACACACAGTTGGCTCTGGGCCTCGCAGTGCTGGATCATGACTGCAAGGCCCAGGAGAATGGGGCACCTTCCCCTGCGTGTTGTAAAGCTGCATAATGGCTGTGAGTCCCGGGCTATTCCAGGGCATCATGGCGCAGGGTCATAGCTTTGAGATCCAGGTGAGGGGGTGCCCCTGCCCTAGGCCCACATCATTAGATCATGGCTGCCTGGCCTAGGGACGGGAGGCCCCAGCCCTGGGCCTCTCAGCACTAGAGCATGGCTTAGAGACCCATGAGATAGGTCCACCCTCCCATGGGCCATGCAGTGCTAGACCATGGTTGGGGTCCCACCTTTCCTGGACCTCACAGTGCTGGATCATACTTACAAGGGCAGGGAATGTGGCTTCCCTCCCTGGGTCTTGCAGCACTAGACCATAGCTGCGAGGCACAGGCGAGTGAGGCCCCACCCCTAGGTCTTGCAGCGTTAGACCTTGACTTTGAGACCTTGAGGAAAGGGACTCCCTCACCTGGGTCTTGCAGCTCTGCATCATCATGGTGAGGCCCAATGTCTCGAAATTGTTAATTAAATCTGCATCATACTAATTTAGAAAAAGGAAAAGTACCCTGGATCCGCCTAACTGTATTCTAATAATAGTATTGGAACTTTAAATGTTGCAGTAGGAGTTGAAAATGCCCTGTAGTAATGGCTCAGGGCAATCACCATTGAACAATTTTGACCTACATATCATTGCATTCTGGTAGTTTCACATGATGAAAAATCCCAGAATGCTAATCACTGTCAGAGAAAACCATAAATAATAATGATTTGGTTGTAGAGCACTCAAACATGTGCTTTATAATCTTTCAAATATTAGGCAAATGTATCAGAACTTAGATTTCTCACTAGATCCTTTTGCTTAATTGTACACTGACTTGAGCCATGCCTTCAAAAGCAATCAAGCTATTTTCAATTGTTTTGTTTGCTTTCATATCTTTTTGAAAAATCTGCTGCACCATACTCCTTATCTTATACTGGGTATCTGGGAAACCATCTCGGAATATTGATTCACAATACACCCTTGAAGTGCATCCTAAATGCTGTGGCATGCCTCATCATGGCCTGAAGAAATATGACCTTATCACCCCTCCCTAATAGATCTCCAGACCCTCCTAGTCGGACAGTACAACCTGTAAAACCAGTCACTTCATCTACAACTTGATCATGACCAGCATCCCAGGTTTCTTGCATGACAAGTTCACCCTCTGCACTCCCACAGCCAAGACAACTTCAGTAAAAGTTCAAAAAAGAAAAAAACAAGAAAAAAGATATTCTCCATCTATGCACCAAGGATCTGGAACGATATCCCTGTACCCTTGCGGACAGCCCTAACCCACTGCATGCAAATTAGAGGAACCTTGCACACTGGCTTTCGGCCCAGAGCCCCAGAAATCCTACAACCGGTCAGATGCAATGAAAATGTCACGCATAACACATTTTCTGCTCGAACCTGTCTCCCACAAGACATTTTCTGCTTGAACTAGACCTCTACAGTAAAAAAGTTGCGCAACATTTTAGACCAGTATAATGTCTGACATTTCGCGTAATTTAAGTGATGTGAATATGTATGAATCACATGCAAACTGCGCAAGCATAATTATTAATGGCCGGGCTCTGTTGTGGCTACCTGGCGATGTGCAACATCTGAGTGTTTTCGTTTCTTGCTTGATGACAGGATTCTGTCTGGACAGCTCACACATAGCAGAGGTGCAAAGTTATTTCAAGCTGACAGTTCAGGGCCCAAATGCTGGTTCTAGGAAGTCGTCTGCAGAGAGTGCTATACCTTCCTGGTTTCTTAGGAAGTTAGAGTCTCAGATTTAGAGTTTCAGATTAAAAGAAAGTGTAAGACAGTAATTAATTTACATACCTGCATTATATTTACCTGCAAAATTAAGAACAGTGCAATCGATGTGAATGTTTTGTTGTAACAGGAATACTTCTGCTGAACAGACTCGCAATTCAGCAGCGAAGGAAATGCAGCTATCAGTTAAAGGTAGTATAGTTGATATTTAGTGCACTATACCAGGGTACAAGTCCTAAGTAAAATTCTGGGGGATAGGGGGTAATTATCATATCAAATTCACAAATGATGACGCAGGAATTGACGCCACAAGTAGTGATGTCATGCCCTTATAATAATCCTTACCAATGTTCCCTCTAATTTTTTTCCTCTGTGTGCGGTAGTGTAAGGTCTTTGTGCGCTGCAACCAAGGCTATGTGCGCCAGTAACCAGACCGCGCGTGTGGGTGCAGCGCCAAATATCACTCCAAACTTTTGCTTAAAAAGTGAAAAGACGGTGCATTTCCTCACATACAGATCCACGTGAACGATGTTGAGGCAGGTTTGAAACCGTCCCACATAGCAATTAGAAACCTTGGCAGCTATGTTGCTGCATTTCTTTTCTTAATAGAGCTGGGCTGCGGGGTGATTGTGTGCATTTGTTCAAGTTTTCATGTTTATTTCAGCTCATGATGGGCGCTGCGATTAACATGAAAACTTTAACAAATGCAGGAAGAATAAAATTATAATAAAGTTGTTATTATAAGTTTACTTTTCGCAGTTTCAGGGCTGGGTTAGGGTAGGGCCGCATCAGGCTTTCGACTAACGCATTCTAATGCTAGTGTCCGCATTACCATATTAAAATGCATTAGTCACGTATTCTAGCGCCCCTCTGACAATACTGCAATTGAGGCACACTGCTAATGAGGCAGTACCAGCACGCTAAAATTGTCTAACATATATGAGCATGCAACTGCGCCTTCAAATTTGAAATGCTATGCGTCAGAGATAGAATATTCATGAACAGCGCTGAGCAGGCAGGCCAGAATTTAACAGATCAATTAGCCGTGCCCCAATCAGCCTTCCTGTGAGTCTACTCTGGGGGTACCTGCCATCACGTGGGTGATCCATGGAGCGGGTCAAGCATTGCACATGCAATCGGTCTCGCAATTGGTTGAGTTAAAGCTATTGGCGCTGTAAATGACAATGTGTTTTACCCATGTGTTATGGAGTGTATGTATGTATGTATGTAGTGTGTAGTAGGATTATGTGGGTTGGATTGGAATTGATAGTTGTGGAATTGTGTGGCGTGCAATTGTGGGGTGTAGAGTGGGCTTGTGTAGTGGAATTATGTGGCTAATAATTATGTGGTATTAAGTGTACTGAAATTATGTGGAGTGGGATTGTGTGTTACGGAGTGTATATATATGGATTTTTTTTAGTGTTGTGGAGCGGCATGTAGTGGAGTTTAATTATGTGGTGTGCTGCGGAATTTTGTGTCATGATGTGGAATTTTGTGGTGGGGATTTGATGTATGTGCTGTGTTGTGTAATTGTGTTGAGTTGAATTATGTGATTTGGTGTTTTTGTCCATTGGTAAATGTATTGTTTTGCCAGTGATTAATACTTTTTTTTGGTTGTAAATTTTAGTTTGTTGAGCAGTTGTTCCATATAAGTTGCTGACACTTTGTGTGCCAATAACCAAAGTAAATGAACATAAAATGCAGGATAGAGTTGGCGCAGGGAGATCTATAGTTTTGACTTCAATCAATCAAATGCTCTCTACCTCTTAGTATGTTGCCCACACAGGAGGCAATCAGAATGCATCCATCAGTCATTTCATTCCTATAGCTCATTTGTTGTGTCACCGGATGCCAACAGCATCCATTGATAATGTGTAACATGGCCCTTGTTATTGTCATTGCCTTCCCACATACTAGTAGTAACCAAATAACTAGCTTTAGGTACAAAGTCCCGATAATACGAAGGCATGTAGATTTTAATGCCATAAGCATTAAAATCTCAAGTTGATCTCTACTACAGCGGAAAAAAATGTCATTGGCGCTTTCCCAGGGTATCATTTTTAATCACTTGAAATAACCAGGGCCCCAGTACTGAGACACGTGAAATTGAGGCCTCGGTGGATGCTGGAGTTCATTTAAAATTTCTGCAAATACTTCTTGTGGAAAATGTGTTGCCATATAAAAATTGATCATGTTAGAGTTACAGTACAGATGCATAACAGCTGCTTGAAGATGCCGAGTGTGCTACTTTGGCAGCATTTTTAATTTTTGAGAAATTAAATTACATGGTTGTAGTAGACGCCTACCTGATTATGACTCAGGATATGGCAAATGTCTTTGGGAATTCAATTGCAGATTAAGTTTTCAAGCTGTTAAAGTATGCGTTTTCATTTTTTATCTGAGAGGGACAATGAACGCAGTTGAATCGTGTAAAGCTGACTAATGGATTGTGTATGGGACATAATTTGGAATATATGTCTTCTACAAAGCTTTATTTTAGTTTGACATCACCCCTGACGAACCCATCCCTTTTAAACACGATTAGATAGCTCGAGGGTGAGCGGCTGCGTTAGACCTGATTAATAGTCGCCGGCCCCAGTCCAACTTTTATAAATGTTTAATCTGAGACGCACAGAATAAGCGAATAACAACAACTTTTATTTTAAAGCAAAGGCATCTTTCGATTTGTGGTCTGTGCAACAGACGCCAAGTAGAAGGCTTAGTGGGTCGAGCACCCACTGGCCAAATGGGTGTAGAACCTGAGGCTAACAGGTTCAACCCCAAGCAGGGCCTGCTCAGCCTTTCATCGTTGTGAGGTATAAAAAACACACGAATGTCATCATTAATTGCGTAAGAACCCTAATTATACTCGGAGCAGTAGACAATTTAGTTTGTGGTGTGTACTTTATAAACGGTTAATTAGAACTATCTCTATTAATTTTGAAAATTCTACCCTTCCCTCCCACCCTCCCCCCAGACGGGCAGTTTGATTTTAGGGTGATATTCGGTGCATGCTTTTTCCCGTTGCTCTTTCAAGATATATGTAAGAGAAAAGGGGAGAAGAAAAGTGCAGCGTAGTGAGGGTTTCGTCTGCGCCTGTGTGACAAGTTGCAACTTAGCCCTCAGAGTGGGGTCTTACTTGCATCATTTTCTGCTCTTCTACGTCATTTGAAATGTTCTCTGCAAGTCTGGAAATCTGTCAAAATGTGAAATCGCTTGAGACTTAATGTCGTCCCCAAACACACACAGACATACACTGGAAAAGATAAGGAAGAACCGGAGGAAACATGTCACAGGTGTGGCGGCATACAGCCTATGTGTGCTGAGACAGGGGCGGATGACATCAGAGGCTCCAAAAGGAAACAAGGATGGATTATCAATACCCCAAGTCTGCTCTGTTTCCCTCTCGATTGCTGGCGGTATTGGTGGTGGTATCGCAGATGCGCAGGAAGTCGTTGACTCTCATGGAGTGACATCCGGCTGGCAGCTCAGTATCTCATTGCTCCAGCCTCACCGCCCTATGCCCTCCTTGAGAAGAAGCCAATACTCCTTCAGAGTCGACGGCCTTCATAGCTCCTAAAAACAGGACCTGCTGCAGAATCCGCGCTTCAATATGTCAGAGCCTGGCCTGCAGGGAGAGGCGGTTGTCTCTCAGCATGTGGGGCGCGGGAGGAGGCATTCTTAAACGTAGGCACTGCTCCCGGGCCTGCTAAATATATACCACTTTGCACTGACAGAGATAACTCTGTCTGAACAGGACAGCACAAAAACACAGGAATAAATCTGTGCGAGCAGCTGAGGCCGCGACAACAGCTTACAAACCAAGATAAATGCACGCGCTAAAGGCACCTACAAATGCCGCGTTTGTAGGCTTGCTGCATTTCTTCTCTTAATAGAGCGCAGCTGCGGGGCGATTGTGCGCCTTTGTTAACGTTTTCATGTTAATGGCAGCGCCCATCATGAGCTGCAATTAACATGAAAACTTTAAAAAAGGCACACAATCACCCCGCAGTCCAGCTCTATTAAGTAGAAGAAATGCAGCAAGTCTACAAACACAGCGTGTGCTTTTAGGTGATTCTAAAAGCACACGCTGTGTTTGGTGCTGCATTTCTTTCGTTTTCTAGAGTGTTGCTGCGGGCAGATTGTGTGCTTTTGTTTAAAGCATTCATGTTAATCGCAGCTCCTGACGGGCTCTGCAATTAACACCAATACTAAAACAAAAGCAAACAAACAATGAGCCCCACAGTCGCACTCTGGAAAGCAAAAGAAATTTAGCAAGCACTTGCTAAATTCCTCTGCAAGTTTGAAATGCCCGTTTTTCGCGCTGCAGCGGCGGCGCCAATGCTCTCGGGGATGTGTGTGCGCGCCACACACACAGCACTGCGCGCTCGGGGGCACTGATGTGCGCGCGCGCTCAGGCGCGCACGTTCGAGGGAACACTGATCCTTACTTACAGAAACATCAAATTAACGTAATCACAAAGAATAGGAATATCCAATTTTTTGTTTTTTATCTTCTATAAATTACATGTATATTTTAAATATATCAGAGGCCTAACAGCTTGGAAGAGGCTGACAGTGACAATATATTTTAAACAGACACGTTGAACTTACATTTTTTACACTGCTTTAAGTGAGCAAACAAAATGTGGTGTGTGTATTTTTTAAACATTAAACTTGCTGTTAAGCCGCGTTTGTTTACGGCTTTTGTTCTTTACCTATGTCCAAAGCACAAAGTGCTTCACATTTGCAGTTCGTTAAACAATAAAAGGATTAATCGTGTCAAGTTCTCTGTTCCTCAGCTAAGAGAATAAAACATAGCCCCCTACTGGGTCATTTACACAAATAAAGGGGATGCTGCAAGTGGGATGGAGGTTTACAAACATCCAAATACAAGCAGCTTCAGTGCAGCGAACCAAGGTCACACCTCTCAGGTTTGGGCTAAGGGGACCAGAGTCCCCTTTCTTAAAATAGTGAGGGGACTTCGTCCACCTCCGACTTGTGCCCTGCCATATCTACAATAGAGTACCAACAGTAATTTAAAAAACATTACTCATTGAGGGCCTGATTTTTAATTTGGTGGACGTGTTAGTACCAGGGTACTTTACTCCTACCATGGCGAGGGTACTCCACCCGCCAAATTTAGAGTTGTCAACCAGCCCAGTGGACATCTCTTCCATTTACAGGAACTGTTGTCACTGTGGTCCCTGTAAATGCATTGAAAGCATGCCTTACGGCTCTGTCAAAATGATGGCACTGCACTGCATACTTTAATTTTTTCATTTAAAAAAAAAAAATCCCAAACAGGGATTTTGTTTTTGAAAATAGAAGAAGCAATGACCCTCCTCCTTGCCATAGGAGTTTTCTCCCATGGCATGGGGTTATTCAAAAGTTTTTACTTTTACATACCGTCATGTTTTGGGTGGTTGTTTGTAAAAGTAAAACATGGGCAAACCTCCAACAGTCCTTACTCTGTGGAGTTGCTGGAAGGGTATGTAGGCAGTGGAGACAGAGTAGTCTCCTTCATCTACATACTGAAGGTCCACCCTTCTGCAAATCAGGCGGGCGGACCTTCAGTTTGGCAGATAGGGTACTCCGTCGCCTTTGCACCCGAATACCCTCTCTGCGAAGCTCTAAATTGGGCCCTGAGTCTTTTGTATGTTCAATTGTCCTTGTATTAAGTTTCCCCTGAAGGTCCTGAAAAAATTCAATAAACTTGCTGTCTATGAAAACTTCCATTCCCCTTTTCTCCAATTCCCAAAACAAGTAGTTTCCAGCCTTAATATTTGTGACTGGTTTGCTAGAGGGCCTGGGAGTAGGTGGAAATACATCAGTCCTGCATAACTCCTTTTTAGGCCTCGCCTAGTAGCCAGGCCATGCGCTGACTGTTGCAGAACGTATTGTTAGCTTACAGTGGGCTTAGAGCCTACCTATTGCTTAACATTCTTTGGCTTTATTGTTACTTTCATTTGCTTGCTTCTTATTCACCAGCTTGTGTTGGATTTCCTTCCTCTGCTTGTGTTTGCCCCTCCCCTGAAGCATGGATGCATTGCTTGTGTCTTTTCACTACTCACTTTCCAAGTGCTACTTTTTTCTTTTTGTTTAAGCACTCAACAAGGCTGCATGTTTTCCAGCTGTATCTCTCTTGTACTCCCCCACAGCACTTGTGTTGCTCTTTCTCTGTCTATGTTGTTTTCCCTGCATCCTCTTGTGCTTCTCCCCAGCCCTCAGTTGCACTCTCTTGTCTTTTTGCTTTACCCAGCTCCACATTCCTCTCTCCATTTGCTTCCCTCCCCATAATCTTCGCCTTGCTTGCTCCCACCCACGCGTTGCTTTTCCCACTCCCTTCTGTTGTTTCCCCACCCCAATCTTCATAATACCAACCCTCCCTCTGTGTTGCTTCCTCCACTCGCGTTGCTTCCCCCTAACCCTCTCACGCTACTTTTGAAAATGTTGTTTATTGATGCAACTCGGATTGGGAAACAAAAAGAAAACAACAGGCATTGGCAAAGCCAATAGATCTTGCCTATGCAAGAGCTATTGGCTTTGCAACTGTGTTTTAGCCATGTTGTATGCCAACATGGTTGCTGTTCGGCATGGCTATAAGTTAGTGGCATAGAGGAGAGTGGAGTGGCGTAGAGCGGAGTGTTGTAGAGTGGAGTGGAGTGTTGTGGAATAGAATGGAGTGTCATAGAGTTGAGTGTTGTTAGGTAGAGTGGAGTAGAGTGGGGTGTTGTGGAGTAGAGTGCCATGCAGTGTTGGAGTGTTGTGAAGAAGAGGGGAGGGGCTTATAGTGTAAGGGTGTAGACTTTAGAGGAGTACAGTAGAGTGGAGTAAAGTGTCATAGGGAGGAGGGGCGTAGAGTGGAGTGTTGTAGAGTAAAGGGGTGTAGAGAGTCGTAGAGTGGTATAGACTATCAAAGAGTGGCACAGAGTGTCGTAGAGTGGAGTCTCATAGAGTGGAGTGTCATAGAGTGGAGTCGCAGAGAGTTATAGAGTGTCATAGATGGTCGTGGAGTGTTGTAAAATGTTGAAGAATGGAGGGGCGTAGAATAGAGTGGAGTAAAGGGCTGTAGAAAGCGAGTGTTGTTGAGTGTCATAGAGTGGAGGGTCGTAGAGTGGCATAAAGTGTTGTAGAGTGGAGTGGCATAAAGCAGAGTGGAGTAAAGTGGCATAGAGTTTCGTAGATTGGAGTGGTGAAGAGTGGAGTGGCATAGAATGGAGTAGAGTGGAGTGGAGTACAGTGACAAAATGAAGCAGAGTGGAGTAGAGTGAAGTGACAAGGAGGGGTGGTGGAGTGGCGTAGCACAGAGTGGAGTAAAGTGTCATGGAGTGGAGTAAAGTGACATAGAGTGGAGTGGAGTGGCAGAGCGTACAGCTGAGTAAAGTGTCATAGAGTGGAATAGCATGGAGTAGTGTAGCGTGGAATAAATTGGCATGGAGTGCCGTAGAGTGGAGTGGCTTAGAGTGGCACAGAGTGTCGTGGAGTGTCATGGAGTGTCGTAGAATGGAGAGGCCTAGAGTGGAGTGGCATAGAGAGTGCTAGAGTGGCCCAGAGTGAAGTGTTGTAGAGTGGCGGGTCGTAGTGTTGTAGAATGGAGAGGCATAGAGTGGAGTGGAGTAGAGTGTCATAGAGTGGAGTGATAAAGAGCAGAGTAGAGTGTCGTGGAGTATCGTCGAGTGTCATAGAGTGGAGGGGAAACAGCATTTACAACTCGGGCGGGGCCACATGTTCTGTTACCCCGCAAGCGTTACCATGCTTGCCTTTACCACGCATATGCCTTTACCATACATATGCGTGGTAAAGGCAGGCAGCGATCTAGATTCAGAGCAGATGGGTGGGGAGAATGGAAGGAGGAACTGGAAGGATGGGGTCAGGAATGAGCGGGACGCTGCTTGGTAAGTAGGGCTGGGGGCCGGGTTTTAGGCCTCGGGGGGTCGGGTAGTTTTTATGGCTGAGGGCCGGTTTTTTAGTTTAGGGTGCCGGGTTTCAGGGCCGAGGGCGGGGGAGTCAGGCTGTTTTTAAGGCTGGGGGCTGGTTTTAGGGCTCAGGGCTGAGGGGCTGAGGTCAGGGTAGTTTCTAGAGCTGGTGACCAGGTTTTAGGGCTCAGGGCGGGGGGGGGTCGGGTAGTTTGTAGGGCTGAGGGTTGGGTCATTTTCAAGGCTGGGGAGCGGGTTTTAGGGCTAAGGGCTAGGTGTAATCTTTACCACGCTTATGCCTTTACCAATCATGCTTTTACAACAAAATTCGTTGCAAAGGCATGCATGGTAAAGACGCGGTCGTAGTAAAGACTGCGTTGTTAAGGCATGCAATATAATCGCACGCATGGTTCCATCATACAACCAGCTCAAAGTGTCATAGAGTGGAGTGTCACAGAGTGGAGCAAAGTGGAGAGACGTGGAGTGGCGGGGAATGCAGGGTCATGGAGTGTCATAATGTGGAGTGTAGCAGAGTGGCCTACAATGAAGTGGCATAGAGTGGTGTACATTGGAGTGGAGTAGAGTGTTGTAGAGTGGAGTGGAGTAGAGTGTCGTAGATTGGAGTGTTGTACAGTAGAGTGGCATAGAGTGGAGTGGAGTGGCACAGATTGGAGTGGAGTGGAGTAGAGTAGAGTAGAGGGGCATAGAGTGCAGTAGAGTGGTCTAAAGTTGAGTAGAGTGGCATAGAGAGAGTGGAGTGGCATAAAGTGGAGTGGAGAAGAGTGGAGTGGTGTAGAGTGGATCAGAGTGGATCAGAGTGGTGTAGTGTAGAGTAGAGAGGCACAGAGTGTTGTAGCATAGAGGGGCGTAGAGTGGAGTAGAGAGGCATAGAGTATAGTAGAGTGACATAGATTGGAGGGGCATAGAGTGGAGGGGTATATAGTGGAGTGGTATAGAATGCCATAGAGTGGTGTAGACTTAAGTAGCATAGATTGAAGTGGTATAGAATGACAGAGTAGAGTTGAATTTCACAAAGTAGAGTAGAGTATTGTGGAGTTGAGTGAGGTGTTGCGGAGTAGATTGGAGTAGAGTAGAGTGTCATGCAGTGTTGGAGTGTAGAGGAGTAGAGTGAGGGGTACAGAGTTTTGGGGCATAGAGTGTAAGGGCGTAGAATGTAGAGGCGTGTAGCAGAGTGGAGTAAAGTGTCATAGAGTGGGGGGCGTAGAGTGGAGTGTCACAGAGTGTCGAAGAGTAGAGGGACACAGAGTGGAGGGTCATATAGTGGAGGGGTGTAGAGAGTTGTAGAGTGGCATAGACTGTCGTAGAGCGGCACAGAGTGTTGAAGAGTGGAGTCTCATAGAGTGGAGTGTCGTAGTGTGTCATAGAGTGGAGTCGCTTTGAGTGTTGTGGAGTAGCATAGAGTGAAGTAAAGTGTCATGGAGTGGAGAGTAATAGAGTGCCGTAGAGTGTCATAGAAGGTCGTGGAGCATTTTAAAGTGTTGAAGAGTGGAGGGGAATGTAGGGGCGTAGAGTAGAGTGGAGTCAAGGGGCGTTGAGGTGAGTGTTGTAGAGTGTAGTAAAGTGGAGGGCAGTAGAGTGGAGGGTCATAGAGTGGCATAAAGTGTTGTAGAGTGGAGTGGCATAAATTAGAGTGGAGTTAAGTGGCATAGAGTGGAGTGGCTTAGAGTGGAGTGGCATAGAGTGCAGTGGCGAAGAATGGCATAGCATAGAGTGGAGTAAAGTGCTATATAGTGGTTTAAAGGGGCGTATAGTGGAGCGGCATAGCGTACAGTGGAGGAAAGTGTCACGGAGTGGCATAGCGTACAGTGGAGTAAAGTGTTGTGGAGTGGCTGGTGTCAGAGTGGAGAGGCATAGAGTGGAGTGGCATACAGTGGACTAGAGTGGCCCAGGGTGAAGTGTTGCAGAGTGTTATAGAGTGGAGTGGCTTAGAGTGGAGTGTATTAGAGTGGAGTAGCATAGAGCAGAGTAGAGTGTTGTGGAGTGTCGTAGAATGGAGTGTCACAGAGTGGAATGGGATAGAGTGGAGTGGTGTGGCATGGAGGGTCATAGAGGGGAGTGGCATAATGTGGAGTGGCGTAGAGTGGCCTGCAGTGAAGTGGCATGGAGTGGTGTGGAGTGGCATGGAGTGGAGTAGAGTGTCGTAGAGTGGACAGCTGTACAGTGGAGTCAAGTGGAGTGGATTGGAGTGGCGTAGAGTAGAGTGGCGTAGAGTGGATTGGCATAAAGCCGAGTGGCACAGAGTGAAGTGGAGCAGAGTGCCATAGTGTGGAGTAGAGTAGAATGGCTTAGAGTGTTGTAGAGTGGCGTAGAGTGGGATAGAGTGGAGTAGAGTGGCTTAGAGTGGCATAGATTGGAGGGGCGTGGAGTGGCTTAGAGTGACGTAGACTGGAGTAGCATAGAGTGAAGGGACGTAAAGTGACAGAGTGGAGTAGAGTGTCGTAGGGTAGAGTGGTGTAGAGATTCGTAGAGTAGAATGGCATATAGTGGAGTATGTATGGTATGGTAGTGCACTGCCAATACAGACAACACATTTTCAATTGAAATGACCATTACATTTACACAGACATACAGTTTTACTGATAAACTATACAGCAGACAAACTATAATATGTGGATATCAGCATTACCTTGTACAGTGGTTCTTAACATGTGGTCCAAGGACCCTTGGGGGTAAGCAAGGCCTACTTAGGGGGGTCCACAAATTTTCACAAAATTAAATATTAACATTAATCAATTAAAATGAATAAGGTATATACACATAAGGAAGCAACATCGACAATTTGAAAACATTTTTCAAATATTTGACTGTGAATTGCACAAAATATTACAATATTTGACCATTTATTTGGTGTATACTTGGTTTTGTACTTTTGTGTATTGTTTTGGGGTCCAGTTCATCAAAATTGCTTAGCCTGTGGTCCTCGGGTTCCAATAATGACTCAGTGGGGGTCACCGAGTTGCAGTAATGATTCAGTGGGTGTCCACCGAAGTAAAAAGGTTAAGAACTGCTGACCTAGTGTATTTATTTGTTTTGATCATATTAAAAAATGTGCTTCATTTATGCTTTCCTAATTCATATATTCCGAAACATTTGCACAGTTCATTTACAGACATTTAAATTTGTTGTGTCCTAGGAAAAAATAACAGCCTACAGCCTTTCCTCCAGTACACTCCCAGTATCCAGCAAGATTGTCACATAAATCCTCTCAGTTTGAAGTCAGAGAAAGAAAAGTAAACACCAAGCTCCCTCGAAAGACAGAACCTGACATTTGGCCTCTGTCTTTGAATGCACAGCAAAGCGGACAAGATAAGAACAAAATGTAAAGGCCTATTTACAGAAAGCGAGCACTCTTACAAGAATACAAGGAGCTCATCAAAGAGTGGTAAATAGGCTATGATCCACAGGAGGGACAAAAACATGCTGGACAGCCTAAAACAAATAAGGCGAGCAAATAGAAAGTAATCAAATGTGAGTTACAAACCACAAAGCCAATGGTAAGCAAGGGGAGGAATGCATTCCCAGGGAAGTTTTCAGAATGTCCCTGGACGTCAAACAGCAATATAAGCTTGAGCCAGCCCTGGATAACATCCAGCCATTTCTTGCAAAGAAATTATATTTTCAATTCAGATACGGTGTGCTCCCGCTCTGAGCATTTACAAACCAGTGGAAGGGTGCCACCAGACTGGATTGCCCTGGGTGTACGTCAACTGAAGAGACAGAACTTCATGTTCTTTTCTTCTGTCCGGCGTATAGAAGGTCAAGATCTAAGTGGGTTCTCCAGCTGTGTAGAAATGTGGGGATCAGAGACCACACAGAGGCCTACAGGCTATTAAAATACGAGATGCACCCACTATTTGTTTTTGCCACCTCTAAATTTTTGTTTGCAATGTGGTGTATTCGTAGAGGCATCATTAAAAAAAAGAGCTTAGGAAGTATTTAAGTGTGCTTATCCATTGATCATGCTGCTAACTTAAAATTGCACATCTTCCCATCTGAAAACTTGTTAGCTATTTTAATTGCTTTATCTTATATTTTTTTAAATACAAAATCTATTTTGGTATTGTTTTTAAAAACGTTTTTTTAATTGTTTTTATAATTGTGACATTTTCTCTGGACTCGAGTAACACTGTAGGTTGTTAAATATCGAGCGATGAGTGGCTGTAGGGGTTAGAATACATTGTATAAACTTGTAGTATACTGCTATATATGTGCAGCAAGGATACTCTGTGCTTCTTCCTGACTGTATAAATTCTTTCTTATTTTAAATTTCCTGTATATTATGAATGTTTTTAATCAATTCTGCTTTTATGGCTGTACAGCCGAAATAAAGTTCTTTTGACTGACTGACTGAATGTCCCCAAGACGTTTTAGGCAATTAAACAGCTGCGCTGTCTGGTAGGCTTCGGACTAAAAAGAATTTTTGTCATTTTGCAGACATAGACACACGCCTACAAAATGACGTGACCAGCCACATGTAGGCTTTTTTTCTTCTCTTTTTTTCGGGTATGCTGAACAGCATCAGGAATGCTGTACAGCATAGCTAAAAGTGATTGGTAAAGCCACTGCGCTTATTGGTTTTGCCAATGCTTGTTTTATGTTATGTCTTGCTCCCATCTCTTCCCTATCCAGCAAAACATTCTATTAAATAATTATTGATTTCAATACCAACGCAGCTCTCCTGAACCGTCCAGCGTATGTTGTTTAATGGGAGAGGCAGACCCCAGTGCATGTGTTGGCCATGTGTCTGCTGGATCACAGGGGTCACGAGGCGAGCACGTGAGGCCTCTCGCAGCCGTGGCGGGTCCGCCCAGCTCTGCAGATCCCGCTGCTTGCTCTGAACGCCTTGCTCTGAACGAGGCCGTGAATTGGTTTTTCATGCTCACATTGACAGATCAGAAAAGCAGTTTGTTCTACCAAATTTAACAATGATATATCATTATCGCAACTTTCGACAAAATCTTTAAAATCAATGGCGCTCTAGCTGGCGGAAGAGGACTGGCGGCGCTCCCTGGAGGGCTCGGTGTCAGAGCGCGGAGGGGATGGATTGAGTCACGGCCGCAAATCAATGGCGCTGCACTGAGTGTACTCAATAACAAGGCCCGTCGGAAAGGAAAACATGTAAAAGGCGCAGTTCACTTCACACCGATTCAGGAGGCAGCTGCCGCAACAGCCTCTTCTTACACGCAGTTAGATTCTGTGGGTTCCATTAACAAAAATTCGATATATGAATTTTTGGAATTCCCGAAGAATACCTGAACTTCTGGCCTGGAGATCAGTAGCAGTCATAGATTTACAGAAGTACTGATGGCTGTAAGTAGTTGCTCGTGTAAGTAAGTATACCTACTGTACTATCAGGCGTGTGAAAATGCTTATCAAAAGAGCATCTACTCTTGCTTTTTTTTATCTCCACTGGGAAATATTTTTCCACCGTGCAGAAACCCTTCCTTCCCCTGCACGTGTGCCAATTTTAGGAGTATCCCTAAACATTCCCATCCTGAAAATACATCTACTCTTCCCCATAACAATAGCAAATCTCCAACTGCCTCAAGGGTGGCAATGTTCTGAGGAAAGTTCAGTGGATACGCCAAGATTTTCGATTGACTAACTTTCCAAGACAACCCTTCACTAGAGCATCCACTCCTGCCCTTGGGAACAGATTTACTTCCAGATAATGTGACAACATACAGGTGTCATTTTAAATGTGAGTAAATTGATTTACAAATGCAAATTCATGATTAATGGATTTCAAAAGGTTAATTTGCACTTGTATTTAGGCTATTTGTGCACTTAAGTGTGCACATGACTTTGGGACTCAGGCTCTAGATCTTACACTCACAGTGCATCCATCAGACTGACACACTCCCACTGCTTCAGTTAACTCTGACATATACTAGTTCTACACACCCGCACACCCCCTACACACAAATTGCTCCTGTTATACTCAAACACAAAGCATTAATTAAAAACTACCGCAAGCTGCTCTAGTTTCACCCTCTCACACACAAAAAAGGCGCACACACACTACAGTTAAACCCACGACCAAGGCATTAATTAGATTTGCAGACACACAACTGCTTCAGTTAATTACAAACACATCAATTAAACCTCTGAACAAGGCATTAGACACACACACGCTGCTCCTGTTAGACACACAGATCAGTTAAACAGACTAAGCTGTTTCAGCTAAATTTTGACAGAGGTTACTAGTTAACACACACACAAACACGCTGCATGATTTACCTTGCTGGACCAGTTATAAAAACTGCACCACTCATCCTCAGCTTTAAATAATCTCTCTCTCTCACACACACACACACACACACACGCACTCTCTGCATCAGTAAGACCCTCACACATTAAATTAGGTATGCCCTCTGACTGCAGTTTAACTCCCTCAAATTGCCTGGTAAACTCATATGTGCAGCTTTCATAAGCCTTACATGCTGTGCATCAGTTAGATTCACTCACACTTCAGTTAGACTAAAGTGGACACTCCTCAGGTAAGCTTTGTCACACTTATACTATTATCGTCACACTACTTGAGTTAGTCTCACATACAGGGCACATTTAAAAATGCACCATTTAAATAAACAACAAGGGTGCATTTTTAAAACACAAGCTAAGAAAAATCTCACTTCCAATAAAAACAAAGGGAAATGTATGCTGAGCTGCAATCTTTCTGTTTATAAATGCATTAAGGGTGGAGTACCTTATGTGGCTAATAGAGGTCCCTTTACAACTCCACAGGGACACCTAGTAGCAGGCTGTAGTACTGCACCCTTTCCTTGCTTTGTGGAATATCTTTTATTACTTGTGCAACTACAGGGATATTTTTTAACCCCAAAAAAATAAATAATAATAATAACAAACATTAGCATTTGGCAACGCCAATAGCTCAAAGTTTCACTAATGCACGACCAATTGCATTGCAAATGCTTGTTTTTTCAAGAGACCGGTCAGCCTACCTCTATGACAAGGTCACAGGTGACACCTAACGCCTCCCTCTGATATCAGAACCTTCTCGTTACTCTCCCAGTCCAACTGAATTGTTAGAGGAAACTGGCCTGTTGTGGTACGTGCCTAGAAACCCTTGAAGAGTCTCAAGCTCCATGCCAGAAATACTGATCATCAAATCATCTGAGATAGGATTTCCTGAGCTACCTCTTTCCTAAAGCTGCCGCCTTAGTTACTTCTATTGGCATTGTGTTACCTTGTAACCAGTTGGTGTGTGTCTTGACCTCGCAGTTTCTTGTAAAGCAGTGACATTTACTGTACTCTGCAGAGAAGTCACTGCCGCACCAATTTTCAATAACAACCCATTTACCTCGGTCACTTTCTGGCTGCCACGCCTTGCTTTGGTTTGGTTTGCGCGATATAAATTGTTATTAACGCCTTCACTGCCAGGGCTTCTAGGCTTTTCTATATATATATCATGACATATATACATCATAAGGGAAGCGAGGAATGTGCTTTGTTCACCGTTGATGCATAGGTGAAGGGTCTTCATCATCATCTATGAGGAACTTCCGACGGTGCGTAGGCTGCACCCCCTGCTTGCGCACAACTCATTGAATTTTCCTTGTCTTCCAACACAAATTAAATAAGAGAGACAGCCGCCGATTCTAATTAAAGATTTATTACTACTTTAGACAGCCGTATGAACATCGGACAATTAAGAACTGGCACACAGTGTTAAGGCGCGGCCCATGATATAATATATAGTTAGAGCCTTATAAAATTGCCTCCTAGAAAACGTTACGGGTCAAAGTGGCAAAAGCAGCGGAACAAGTAATCACAGAGTCTGCATATTATGAGCAGGTCTTGTTCCATCCTGGGTTAAATCCCGAAGGTGAAAAAGCACTGGCAAAAGAGGTGCAACGTTTAGTAGCCGTCTATATCAGTCATGGCCTTAGTTGAATGGCGCTGGAGGCAGTTGTGCGATGTGTTTGACACAGGCTGCCATATTGGAAAAGGTGATAAGTATATATCATAATTATAAAGGAAAACAGTTATTCCATATTCTGGAGAAAGTATTATAGCGTGAAAAATATGTATTATCGGATAATCGCATATTGGCGGCATTATATTTGATGAAACAGGTAAAAAAGTATTGCCTTAGTGTGCTAACTATCTTCCAAGGGGACTGTTATTTAAAAGGGCCACAAAAAGTAAACATACTATCTCCTGAGCCAGATGACTAAAGACGGTCTAAAGAGGTACACAATGTCAGGGCAATAGTATGAAATTAGAGGGGAGGGACAGTTACCCCAAGATCAAAAATACGACTAACTGTGTATGCTCTTTCGTTTTCCAGAGTCAACTTCGTGCTATCTGAATTTTGTGCATGGAATGCCGCAAGTCTGTAGGCAGTGCTGTGCCGGGACATGAAAGCAGGGTGGGAGAGAGTGGAACAAACGGAGTGGGATGTGTACTGACGTGGACAGTGTAACACGAGCAGCGTGCACATGCACCCTGCAACCTAAATAAAAAGTCTAACAAAATTGTGCCAACAAACGGTAAATAAAACATCCCAAGTAAGATTACTACTTTGACTACAATCCCTCTGCAGCTGCACATTGAACTGCTTCTCCGCATGCAATATTGTTGCACAACTACTTGCACCCCTCCACCATAAAAGTCACCTTCCACAAACTCACTGAAGACACTCTACACAACTCCCTACTCTATTATTCACTTACACACTGCTTTGCTCTACTCACCACCTGTTTATCCCCACAAAGACATCTCTTCCCACATATCAAAAGACCACCCAACAAACTCCACTCCCCTCATACTTTTTTTTCATCCACACACTTTATTGATCACTCCCACCAAATGCCACACTGCCGCTACAACACACAAAAACCACCTCACCATTGAAAACCTTGAACAAATCCCCTACAGAGAACCCCAGACCAGCACAACACTGGTCTACAATAACGTTCAACTCTCAAATATCATCCACAGTGATCATCTTTCAATGGCAAGTGCTTCTAATGAATACCACAATAAGTTGCATTACATTGTTCTGCTTATCCCAGAACACCTCAACTCGACACTCACCCAACTTGAAGTTACTACTTCCCACCTAAGGTCTAGGCTGTTTGCTGTTTTAGACTCTCTACTCCCCTACCCGAGGGAACACCACCCCTGGCACTCAATATCAAGGGGCAGACATCTTACTTGGCCCAAGAGATTCCCTCCGAATCTCTATGATGCTGAAATTGCAAACTTACTTGCAAGCTAAAAGACTCTGACAACATCTACCCCCTATAGTCCCTCTACTAGCACCACTTCCGACAAACCAAATCAACACAGAATACCAACTAGTCCCATGACTCGATCCAAACACCAGACCCATCCAAAGCAGGATGGCCAACAGAAACATTATTCTTATAATGACTAAAACTCATGGCATCCCTTACACTAAATCAGTCACCTCAGCTTTACGATGCATGATCTATAACTGCAGATCAGCAATGAAAGACAAGCTGGAAATTTCAGACACTATCACACGCTACCTTGACCTACTAATCCCCACAGAGACTTGGTTCAAAGCCACATCCCACAACATACTTGATCTTCTACTTCCTCCAAATGACTCCATTATCAGAAACTACCAAGTAGGTACAGTCAGTGGAGACATTGCTGTCATCTTCAGGGACTCCTTACAATGCAGTGAAATTCCCAATTGCTCCTTTTCCACATTCGTAAACCTAACTGTGGACCTCTCTAGATGGTAGGTTTAACTGTGGCTCATTCCACCTAAGGCATGGGTACTCACCAACATTTTCCCAAGGGCCACAAAGTTTGGTCTGTGATGTGACTGAGGGCCGCATTGATGCCAGGAGGGTGGCATTCGGGGTGGGGAGTGTTGGCGATAAGGTGGGTGCAGGGGAAACCAAGCATATACATCCAGTGTTTAAATTGCACAATGTGAAACCAAAAATGTGAGATTAATCTTGGCTTCTCCACTTAATCAAATTGTGTGTTCCTAGGCAATTGTTTTATTTCACTTTCCCTCCTTTTTCTTCATTATCACATATTAGGACCTAGAAATACATAACTTCAGGATGTGTGCTGTACATAACCTTCTCCTGTGTTTGATTTAATAAACTACAATGTTGTTCATGAGTAATAGAAACCCAGGCCACCCAAAGAGTGCTCATAACAACTGACTTGGCTCTAGTTCACTATTGGCATTGTTGCCAGGGGAAGGGGGGAATTAATGTTTCTAAATTCATGTTTGAAAACTATCACTTTAAAACAAAATACTTCTCAATTCACTAATATAATCTGATGTGCTAAGGTGAAACTGTTCTGCATGTTAATGAAATACACCTTTTGAATTTTTAACAGACTTTTTCCTACTTTACATTTTTGCAGCAAGATGTTTTTGTTTTTTAAAATGAAGGTGTTTCTAAAGTTAAGCGGTGCAGGACACCCTAGCTAATTGCTTTCTTTAACTTCAGGTAACTTTTAAATAAATGCTTGCCTGTTTGTTTAATATTTTTTCATGTTAGTGCTGGATCCAATAAACAACAGCCCAGTGCTGCTGTTACCCAGGGCAGTGCATGTAAAGGTCATGAAGGCCGCATATAGCCCCCGGGCCGTACTTTGAGTATCACTGGTCTAGAGTGTAAGCAGTTTCTTTATTAGATGCCTCAGACGGAGAATGAGGTGAACTGATTTTAAACAGCAGCTTAGAAGGTTTAGGGCGCCATGAAGGGAGTGTGGAGGTGGGGATGTTACCCGGAGGCTGAAGTGATAAAGCCTAGCTATTTAAGCCTCTACCCCTTCAGACCTCAGATTAGAAAATTACAAAACCGCACAGGGAATAAATACCCTATAGCGTGAAAAGCCAGGTCTTTAAGGCTTTTCTGAAGGGATAGTGTAAATGATACCAGTCAGATGACTTGACAGCAAGGTTCCACAGTCTTGCTGCTGCGATCGAAAAACCTCTGCCTCCCCACATCTTCTTCTGAATTCTGGGAACAGTCACCACGTTAAGGTGGGCTGAACGAAGATTTCTCCCGGGGGTATACCTTGTGAATCACCTCTGTTTCCTGTGGGGAACTGAATAGTACATCGGATTCAGGCACAGTTCCCTTTCCTTCTCAAAATCTCTGTGGTCCTTCTGAAATGAATCCGTCTCTCAGTTGTGAGCCTGGAAGGTTTCTGCAGATTGTTGTTAAAAAGGAAAATACAATTAAAAGCGTTTGCCTCATTCCATTTCCTTCAGGTCAGGCCAGTAGATCTATTTCCACTGGAGGCCATCGCATAAGTCATGAACAGGTTGCTAGTCCTCTTTCTGTTTTTATGTTTAGTCATTTGGAATCACTCTTGTTTTGGTTTCTATGCACTGCAGTCTGATGACTATCCTAAGGTAAGCACAGTGAATTAAATGGACAGGTACTGTCCGGTACTGAGTACCTGAACTTGTTTAATGTGAAAAGGAGATTACCTGCACTTCTCAGCATTGCTGCATTACTTTTAATGGGAGAGTACCTGTACTTCTCAGGAGCAAACAGGTACTCTCAACAGTGAGTAACTGCACTTCTGTATATTCATTTAAACCACTGGGCAAGCAGATGCCAAACCAAAAGAGAGATGGCTCACTCTGTTAGGTGATCCCTGACCTCTTCACCTCTGCAGGCAAGCCAGTAGACGCCAATTGTCAGTTGCCAGTTGGGGTTGGAGCAAACCTTAGTATGTTGGGGTGGGGGATTTACAGATTGGTGAGCCTGCACCCAACACCACACATCCAGCAGCCAGTATGACACTCCTGTTCTCCGAGGCCATAGATGCTTTCAGCAGTGTGCATGCGACTGAGGCACCCTGATGCTGAGCCAATCAGCTACAATTCTCCAAAGGCCTGTGTCAGCTCCCTCGTGGGAGCATAGTGAGTAGAAACAGTTGAATAGTTAAAGTGCAGTGAGAAGACAAAGGTCTGCAACTCTCAGCAAAGGTCAGCCATATAGGGGGCCCAATAACGTGGGAGGCCAACAGAGCCTCAGGGGAGTTGAGCGGAGGGCTGCAGCCAAATGGTGGGCTGGTAAGTGCTACACACAGGCTCCACAATACCCTCCACAAACAGAGTCCTTAATGCACGCACTCCGAGCCGTGCCCCACCTTGCAGCACCCACCACTCACTGAAAGAAGACTGCTGAACTACCGCTGACATCAAAACGTGGGCCACCCACGTCGATCTCTGGAGGTAGAAAAGGTACCACACTCTTGGTTCCTCGACCCCGCTCAGGGCCACATTCAACTACCCTTGATTAAAGAACTTTCGTGAGCGGGTGGCACTAGCAAAAAAATAAAAAAAAATAGAGATTTACACTGGATGTGATCCCTTGCCTTAGAGAGCTTGATGAAGAGCTCCCTCATCAGCGGCCATCTTGCCGTTGTAGTCATATAGTCTAACACGTATTCCTAATGGAACAAGTGTGAGGCTTTATGATGTGTGAATGAGTCTATCTGATGCAGTGTGCACATATTGATGTAACCAGATCAGTGTCAATGAATCTGAAAGATGTAGTGTGTTTGAGTCTAACTGGTAGAGAATGTCAATCAAATTAATGCAGTGAGTTTGATTTTAAAAGTAATGGTGTGTATGTGTTTCTGTAGGTCTGTATCTGTGTGCTTCTGGTATGTCTGTATGTGTTTGTGTGTCAGCATGCGTCTGTGCGTCTAAATGAAGAATTGTGACAGAGTCTGCAATGTAATGTGTTTGAGTATTCACCGCCTATAAATTTTGCTTATGCAGTAAGCTTGATTCCAGAGTTGTGTGCTAGAAACTGATTAGGTGTACTGGAGCATTTTTTGCATTTGTACTTCACAGCCTTTCTGATCTTGGCTTTTCAGTAAACTTTGCAATATCCTTGCTCATATCATCACAGAGTGTCAAGCTCATAGGGCAATTCTGGACAAAGGCCAGACCTCTTCTTCAGGTTCAAGAATAGCTTTGTGATTCTAAAGGTTTATGGGACATCTGGCCCGCCACACTAAGCCAAATATGTGATCCTCGTAGATTCATATAGCAACTGCACCTGGCTGAAAATTGTTGACCAGCAGCTGGACAGTCTAACCAGGTCACTGGCACCAGCTCTGGTGGAACCAATGTTCCCAAACATACTGGGATGCCCTTTTATCAAACAAAGCTGTAAATCTGAGTTATAGGACCCGGACCCCCCAGGTTGACCCCGGTCCCGCCCCCCACGGAACCCACAAATCAAGGCTTGATTACCAGAGTTGTGGGTAAAACAGGCCATGTTTAATCCAAACAATCACACATAAACATGACAATATCTGTCTAATCAAATTCACATTTCCTAAGATGCATATTTATCAACTAGATCACTAAGCAATATTTACATTTTTACATTTGATCCTAGCATCATAAATCATCAGCAAGAAATGACAGATTTAATTTATATCCAAAAAGTTCTCTATCACTCCAACACTAAGGGGCCCTCTGGCTCGCATCCCCCAACTGAGAACCACGTAAGGCGCAACCCACCTGCGTCCTTGAGAGGTGAGCCCCTGCCATCTGGTCCTTGTCCACAACCCTAGGGACCCACCCCTCCACCACCAGGCTGTCCAAGGGGGGCTTGTAACCTGGCGCCCTTGCCCCCAGCAGGTGTCCCCGTTCTCTCTGAGGTGAGCTTACCGTCTCTCCCCCTCAGTGCTGGCCTAGGGAGTATGCAGGAGTACTCCCGTTAACAATGTAAGTAAGTTTCTGTGGCCTCCTTACCGCCACTCACATTTCGAGTTCCTACATCCTCCCAAACTCTAAATCTAAGGGGCGGGTGGGTGGGAGATTGGGACAGAGTCCACTGTGACTGGGGCCGGTGCTGAGAAAAGAGAGGATGAGGGCCTGGGCAAGGTGCCCTAAATAGGCCCCCACCAACTCCCCCCCCCCATCGCCGGTCCCGGCAGGAAGTGACGTCACGTCCTGCCCCGGAAGTAATTTCCCTCCTCACTGCTGCCCATCGGACAACCCTGGAGTCAAGAGGGCGTGGCGAGAGTCCCAGGGCGCCGGATCCTAATGGCGCGCTCTCCTAAAGTCCGCACTTTCCATAGGACCCGGATGTAAGAAAGTGGCTCTGTATATACTGATCCAAAGTAAGGTTCAGTGTGCACAGAGTCCACAGTCCCCAGAGGTTTGGCAGAGGCTAAAGTTAGATATAACCTTACTCTCTAAAGTGGTAGCTTGGTCGAGCAGTAAGGCAGTATCAGAGGACAGTGTAAAGCATTTGTTGTACACACTCAGTCAGCAAATGGTTTTACACACTCAAGAACTGAACTCTAGGCCAATTGTTTTGTATATAAAAATATATTGTTGTTTTATTTTAGAACCACAAGTAGGTATAAAAATACTTTCTCAGAATGAGATGCTTTAGTTATATACTTTCAATACACAATAGACTTTTAAAGGCGATAGCTACAGTTGTTGCAATAGGCAACACAATTCAAACACAATTGTAACATTGAGCTCAATGGGATTTTTAAGTAAACTGTAATAGAATTACTTTACGAAGGTTTTTCTCACTCAGGGCTGGATCATGGATTCAGCCCTGGTGCATTTCCTGTAAACAGTTGAAAGAAATCGTTTTTGTTACACAGGAGATTTTTAAGGAATATTTGTATGTTGCAAAAAATCGACACTTAGAAGAATTTCTGGCAAAAACCAGGCAATGTTATCCTATGGAAGAAAATCAAGTTGTCGGAAAATCACAGTTGTGGTCACTTTTTCAAATCAGTGCTGGCTACCTAGATCCAGCACTGGGATCTCTCCTGAGAACAGGTGAGTAATTTTGTTTTTGATACACAGGCGATTTTTAAGGAATATTTGTGTGTTGCAAAAATCGACAGAAGAATTTCTGGTAAAAACCAGGCAATGTTATCCTATGGAGGAAAATCAAGTTATCGGAAAATCACAGTTGTAGTCACTTTTTCTAATCAGTGCTGGGCATCTAGATCCAGCACTGGGATCTCTCCTGAGAACAGGTGAGTAATTTCGTTTTTGATATTCGGACGATTTTTAGTGAATATTTCAAGATTTCAAAAGTTGACACTTTTTTCGAACAGTCCATTGAAATGCATTGACTTTTACTGTAATATGCAGGTAGGTAATTATCGCGTAACTTTTCTAACCTCAGGACTGGGTCCTAGATTCAGTCCTGGGACACTTCCTGCAAACAGGTGAGTAAAGTCGTTTTGGTTAAACACACACTTTTTAAGCAATATTTTTAGTTTTTGAAACTCCACACTTAGTCGTTTTTTCAGAGAAAAATACCCAATGTTATCCTATGGAGGGGAAACAAGTTATCGGTTTGCAGGTAAGTTTTTGAGTGTGGGAGTCCAGGTTCTGGGGTTAGACTCAGGGGTCCCCCAGGGTCCGTGATGCACTCTTGTTGCACCCACAGCGGCACTAGGGCGGCCGGATGCAGAGTGTTGCAGCCCCAATGTTATCCTATGGGGGATAGGGGGCCTCCGGTTGGTGGCTGCTGGCTAGCAGGCCACTGGGTTGTGGGAGCAAAGCTCCTGGCTGTAGACTTGGCACAAAGGGGGAAGCAAGTGAGCACCAAAAGCGCACCCACAGCGGCACTCGGGCGGCTGGGTGCAGGGGGCTATTATGGCGTCGGGTTCCCTGTTGAAGTCTATGGAGATTCTCTGGACTGGACAAACACTGCAGGCTTGGAAACGAGAGTCTCCTGGGATCTACCAACACTTCGAGGGGTAAGTTGAGATGTCTTGGCTTAGGTAGGCACCCTGGGTTTGGGCACACAAGGCCGTGGGGCGTCGGGTGCAGGGGTGCCTTTTAGTGTCGGATTTTTCTTACCCGCTCTGGTCGCGGTAGGGGGACCCTCTGGACTGAGGCTGCAGGCTTCGTCTGGAGGCTTGAGGCAGGTCAGGAGTCGCCGGATTCCAGGTCAGGATCGCCGGGGAGACCTCCTCTGGGTGTTTTTTACTCGAGCTCGGGCCGGGTTCGGCGGGTGCAGAGTGGGCTGGATTCGCGATCCCGGGCTGGTGCCAGGGGTGCTGGTTTTGAACAAATCCGGTGTTCACGGGAGAAGCAGGCGGTTCAAGTGAAGGCAGGCAGGTCCTCCGGGGTTTGTGAGGTTGCTGGCTGCAGGACACACCGGGATTTCGCAGAAAGCAGGTTCGAGGGGAGACAGGCCGGTAGGGCTGGGGCCAAGTCAGTTGTTGTCTTCCTCTTGTTAGCAGGCTGCACGGCTGTTTGGTCCTAGTTCTTCTTTTCTTGTTGTCGTTGCTGGATCTGAGGAAGGAAGGTTCAGGGTGCCCCTAAATACTAGATTTAGGGGCGTTACAGGTAGGTAAAGGGCAGGGACCAATGGGTCCCTTCCCTGGGGTGGGTACACCCCTATCCTGCCACTCTCCAGTGGGAGGGGGCAGGAGCCTAGTCCTGATTGGGCAGGGCTCCCCATCTTCAAGATGGCAAGAGCCCAGAGATGTGCTTCACCTCGCCTCCCCACCTGAGGGGTGGGGTTGGCAGAGGCTGGCACACCCCCTTTCCTCCCTTGGGGTTTCCCGCCAGTCTTCCCGCCAGAGTGGGGGCTAGAACCGGTGGGGACCAGTTGCTGAGTACAGCAAGTGGTCTGGGGAGGCTCACAAAGGCGGCATGCCTTTGAAGCTTCCCCCTGCCCATCCTGGGGGAGGAGACCTAGCACCAGGACGTGCATTGTTGCAGGCCCAGGAGAGCGGATGGCTCTCTACCCAGGGGTCCAGCAACATGCCTGCTGGGTGGCAGCCTAGGCAACCTCTCAGGCAGGACGTGGATGGTGGGTTAGGTTCAGGGGGCAACTCTACGTTGCCCTCTGTCGTGCATCTTACATTAAATCCCACACTGGCATCAGTGTGGGTTTAATGTGCTGAGAAGTTTGATACTAAACTTCCCAGTCTTCAGTGTAGCCATTATGGTGCTGTGGAGTTCGTAATGACAAACTCCCAGCACCATATACTCTTAATGGCAGCACTGCACTTACAGTGCCCAGGAATGGACCTGGGTACTGTAGGGGTACAGGGCTCATGCACCTGTACCCTCACCACTGGCATAGGGCACCCAGCCTGAGGGGTGACTGATGTATGCCAGGGCAGTGGTTTGTGGGCATGGCACAAGGGATGTGGGCCATGTCGACTCTTCACTTGGTTCTGCACCAAGACACGCAGTCTGCAAAGGCAGAGTGTGAGCGTCAGGGTACAGGGCCTCTAAGGGTGGCACAATAAGTGCTGCAGCCCTTAGAGGTCTTCCCTGGTCACAGTGCCCTGGGTACCTGTGGTACCATTTACCAGGGGCTGACCTGTGGCCAGAGATGCCAATTGGGTATAGTTTTGGGGAAAGAACACAGGCCCTGGGAACCTGATTGGCAGGGATCCAGGGCACATCAAGTCAAAGTGCATCAGTGGTCTGGCAAAAAGTGGGGGGGTTACTGCAACAGAAACCCACTTCCTTACACCGGACCCCCCAGGTTGACCCCGGCCCCGCCCCCCATGGAACCCACAAATCAAGACTTGATTACCAGAGTTGTGGGTAAAAAGAGGCCATGTTTAATCCAAACAATCACACATAAACATGACAATATCTATCTAATCAAATTCACATCTCCTAAGATGCATATTTATCAACTAGATCACTAAGCAATATTTACATTTTTACATTTGATCCTAGCATCATAAATCATCAGCAAGAAATGACAGATTTAATTTATATCCAAAAAGTTCTCTATTGCTCCAGCACTAAGGGGCTCTCTGGTTCGCGTCCCCCAACTGAGAACCACGCAAGGCGCAACCCACCTGCGTCCTTGAGAGGTGAGCCCCTGCCATCTGGTCCTTGTCCGCAACCCTAGGGACCCACCCCTCCACCACCAGGCTGTCCAAGGGGGGGCTTGTAACCTGGTGCCCTTGCCCCCAGGCGTTGTCCCCATTCTCTCTGAGGTGAGCTTACCGTTTCTCCCCCTCAGTGCTGGCCTAGGGAGTATGCAGGAGGACTCCTGTTAACAATGTAAGTCAGTTTCTATGGCCTCCTTACCGCCACAAGGGCGACTAGGGCCAACCGGTCATTTGCCCACCCCACCACAGAACAAATTGACCAAATGCCATCGATCCATAAGTCCGTTCCAATGTCCGACAAGTGCACGCCATCGCAATGGAACATCTGGTCCCCTCTGAGTAATCGGTGAGGTATGTGACAAAGGCGGCCCTGCCCGGAACACAGTTTGGCCAATTCTCCATTCAGTCGCCTCTCTGAAACGTTCAAAGCCCTCGACCTCACTCCGGGCCCCCATGTACTCCGCGGGATCATGAATGACCATGCGATCTGCGCCCCAGGGAATGTTCTCCCTAACCATGGGAATTCTGTCAGTAAAGCCTCCCTGACAGCCCGACGACCAAGAGTCACCATGTCGTTCCCGCCCAAATGCAGGATGATTAAATCCGGGGACTGGAGTCCCTCATGCGCCCTCGTCTCTCCACCAACCGCCGCAGCTGCCCGATTCGGAGGCCCGGTGTGCCCCGCCAGTGGAATGACATCCCTTCCAAACATGCCGGTTTCGACCTACGTTGCTGTTGCAATCGGTAAGCGACCCGCTGCACGAAAGAGTGTCCCAACACCCATATCACTTTAGAGGGCATGCTACTGCAGAAAGAGAGAAAAGACGTCAGAATGGCCACGCACGAACATTTTGCGTAATATCACAATAAGTCAGGACGCACATAGCGCTTGAAGCATGAGGAAGACCATCGACCCACACGCTTAACCTCGTCAACTGACAGACCTGCTCCCGCTGCCAAGGTTGCCGCCCCAATCCTGAATGAGTGTGTAGAATAACCAGTGGGAGCTATCCCCAGACTTCTCAATGTGCTTTTGAACACAGCCCTGAATTGGTATATTGATAAGCACCCTCCCTGTTCATGGATAAATAGGGCGTGCTTCTGCCCTTGCGGATGAATAGCCAAGTAAGCTTCCATCCGCGTAACTGGGCACACTAGGGCCCCCGTGGCAGGTTTAAGCCGAAACTTAGTCCCTTTGCCTAAAGGATCAGTCTTAGATCTCCGTAACGTAATGGCCAGCCCTCCCTGGCACAGTTTCACATCCTGCCATTGCAGCCCCCCAGCCCTATCTACTCTCGAGGTCCCCACCAGTTCGCTTACCCTGAAAGCCCCATACCCCATAAAATGCTAATGTGAAAGCGGCGGCGAACAGGGTTACCTCATATGCGGATGAGCACACCGCCTGCAGGGCCTCTACCATATCCCCCAGCATGCGCCAATCCAGGGGACTTCTGCCATCTTTCTTTACACCCTCTAATCTGGCCCACCCCGCAAGAGCCTTCCTGACCAAGAATGAGTTCCCTAAATCCTGAACCCCTGACAGTTTTGCAAATGCTGCTAAGTGGGCCCTCGCATAAGACACTGGTCTGCCTTGCTCTCTCAACGCCTGTAAGGAACCACATATGGCTTCTGATGAAAACATGCTCACAAGCCCTTGCCGCTGCACAAAAAACCTGTACGCTTTAAAATGATGTTGATATGCCTTCTGGGTGCGCTCGCTGAGTGAGGCCCCTACGAGACCCGCTAATGCGGGGCTCCAATCTTCCACAGGGATCTCGGGAACACTGTCATCTGGTCCGCTGTTTGTGGGTGGAACTTCCGGAAATCCTGCAACTTGGAGTGAGACAAAGCGTCAGCTGCCTGATTCTCAACACCTGGGATATGTGCCGCTCTAAATGTTAAGTTTAATTTCAGACATAACAGCACCAAATGCTTCAACAATCTAAGAACATGGGTACAAGAGGCACCTTGCCTATTAATCGCCTCCACTACCGACATGTTGTCTGACCAAAAAGCTACTGACTTGTTGCAAAAGAAGTCAGACCATACTGTGACTGCCACTACAATGGGAAACAATTCCAAAAAGGCAATATTTCTCGTCAGCCCACTTTCGTGCCAAGCTGCTGGCCAATCGTCCCGGCACCAGCGAGGCCCCAACACTGCCCCAAAACCAACACTACCTGCTGCATCGGTGAACAAACCCAAGGCCTCACTGCTAACCGGTGGCGCTGGCCAAACCACCTTTCCATTAAAATCCCTCAAAAACTCACGCCAGACCTTCAAGTCATCCTTCACCTCTGCACGCAACCTAGTATGGTGATGTTTCTTCGTCAGCCCAGACATTGCTCTCGCAATCGATCTGGAGAAAGGGCGACCCATAGGGATGATGCGCAACGCAAAATTTAATTGGCCTACAAGTTCTTGAAGTTGATGTAAAGTCACTTTTGCTCCCTGCAGAGCAGAATCAATTGCCTGCGAAAAAGCCTGCACTTTGTCCAATGGTAGCCTGCACTCACCTACGACTGTGTCGATCTCAATCCCAAGGAATGCCATGCATGTCGCAGGACCCACTGTCTTCCCTGGTGCCAGGGGGACTCCTAGCTCCTCAAACAATGCAACTAGATCTCCCAAAGCCCGCCCACAAACTCCTGAAGAGGGTGGGCCCATCACCATGAAGTCATCCAAATAATGAACAATATCTGTGTGACCTGTTCTGAAGGTGAACAACCACTGCAACATTGAACTGAACAGCTCAAAGTACTTGCAGGATACTGCACATCCCATTGGCATGCATTTGTCATAGAAATAGTGGCCCTTAAATTGGGAGCCCAGTAAATGGTAAACCTCAGGATGCACTGGCATGAGCCGGAAGGCTGACTCTATGTCGGTTTTTGCCATGAAGGCATTGGGGCCCAGACCACGTAATTTTGGCAACGCAGCGTCAAATGAAGAGTAAGTCACGGAGCATAACGCAGGGTCTATCGCATCGTTAACTGAGGCCCCCTTCGGTGCAGACAAGTTATGAATCATTCTGAACTGGCCTGGGTCTTTTTTAGGCACTACCCCTAGTGGTGAACAAACATAACTAGGCCAGGGGGGGGTGGTGAAAGGGCCCGCTATCCTCCCCAGCGCGCCTTCCTTCTCCAACTTTTGGGAAACAACAGTGGGATGGGTGCGTGCAGACAGTAAGTTCTCGCAATGCATCACAGGTGGTACCCCTCGCGGAGGTATGCGAAATCCCTTGGAAAAACCTTGATAAAGCAATTGGGCTGCGTTCCTATTGGGATCCTGATTCAGCCAGAAAATCAGTCCCTCAATTTTCACTGGAGTGGGCAAAGACCTACTGGGAAGATGCCTTGGGGTCCCTCCCCCTGTCTTTGGATCTTTTTGATACATTTGAATTCAGGATGGGATGGGTGGCCACAGAAGGCGCACGCGTGTTTAAATTTACACGATCCGGCTGGCTGTGTACAAATTTTTCGGTTGAATGCACACCTGATCCCCATTGTGTAGTACGAAAGGACTGTTTAATTGGTGTCTTGTTATTCACGCTCTCCAACCAAACATTCACCTCTGTCTGGTCCCAGCCAATCTCAGGATCCTCTACTTTTGCCCATCTGAAATCCCTATCGTAATCTAACCATGCCATCCCGCAGTACATTGCATGTGCCTTCAAGATTTTGTTAGAGTAAAATATCAATGGTGCCGCCAACTCAGGCCTCTTTTCAAGTATCACTGTTGAAAAAACATTCAATCCAAAGAGCCAATTTGTGATTGACTCTTCTACCTTTGGCTTTCTCTCCTTGGAAGAGCTATCCTTCCCATCGTTTTCTCTAACCTCTACCTCCCTCCTTCTAGGCCTTATCAATGAGAATATATCAATGAATTCCCCCTTCCAAATCTTTTCCTTAACATCCGCTAGGACATGAGAAGTTAATTTCCCAGGCTTGGAAAGTAATGTATCCTGCCAGCCCAGAGCTTTCCCCCCGCCACTGAGATTCTTGTCTGCGATCTCTGACCCCTTACCTGTTGGGGCAACTGCGGGTGCATTGGTTTTTGCAGGGGCCTCCAGACCCACTGCCATAGGGACCGCGCTTGAACCATCCTTCACCTGCGCCCTTGCCAAGAGTTCTATCTGTCTGTGTAAATCAATCATGGTGCTTCCCCAGGCCGTTGACGATGCCCACGGGGCCACTGAGGCTCCACTGCCCTGCCCCCCAGAAGCAGGCGCCGCTAACTGCTCTAGTAATGCTGCCATTGAGGCAAGTATGCCCACTGTGGACCCTTGTGTTAAGTCACTTGACCCCCCGGGAATCCCTGGCGTGGGCTCAGGCGCTACTCCTGATGTTGAGCCCTGAGCTGTCCCCCCCACCTATCACAATGTGCGTTGCAGGTGTCTGTACTACAGCAGGCAGCACCCCTGAAAGTATGCCCTGCGCTGGTCCTCCTCACCCCAACGCGGCATTTGCTGCAGGTCCCTGTACCACAGCAACTGTATTCGGGGTTGCGGGGGCCAATGCCCTCAGCACCCCGCGTATCTCAGCTAATACTGCCCCCACATCAGTTGAACTAGAAACCTCCTGTTGTATTACCACCGGTATTGCCGGCGGCTTTGCCATGTTGGGTGTCCCCTGGGGAACTTCCTTGGGGGGAGGCTGACCATCCTGCCCGTTCTCAATGTGTTCGCCAGCTGGCTCCACTCTCTTACTCTTATTTTTTCCCTTACTGGGGCGTGTCTTGGCCCTTTTTTCCAGTGGTGGAAATGCTGCTCTAGGAGGCACATTAGCCCTGCGAGGGCGATTTCCCCCCCGGGCGCTGGTTCCTGCTCAGGAACCGGCCCTGTGGGTGCCTCCTCAATCTCCTCGTTATTGCCCAACTTAGCCAAAATCAATTTGAGTAACTGGGACAGCTCAGGGTCACTGTCCTTCCTCTTCCCATTGCGTCCCCCTTTAGCAGGCATCGTTCCCTACCTTCTTTCAATTTAACACTCTTCAAAACTCTGACTAGCAAAACACCTTACACCAGGCTTGCCGAGTGCTCGCCGCGACAGTAGCCACTTGTAATCCCCGCCTTTTATCCCCGCTATGCAACAAGGAATTACACCCCACTGGGCACCGCTTTACGCGTAAGTGAGCCGGCTGGTAAAACAAGCGATTCCACCCCACCGGCACCGCTCGCAAATAGGCAGGTATACACGCAAGAAACCCCTGTGCCCTGTGCTTTGTTGTTACACTCGGGCTGTTGTCCTGATGTTAGCCTTGCAAGTAACCCCTACTCCAGCAGTTGATATGTGAGGTTGAGGGGGGGGTTAAATTCCGAGCAATACCCCCACGCGCACAGCCAGCGCGCGTCTTCCACACTGTGCACCAGGCAGCCGCAGGACAAAGAGGCGCGAGGGGTCACGTACTCCCGTCCCCCCGTAAGTTTTACTTTGCTGTATCACGCCTCCCCGCGCGACTGCCCACTGAAAATACCGAAGGCCCCCCTCCCTTTACCTCTATGTGCCGGAAAGCACACCAGCCACTAACTCCTGCCCGACTGCCAATGATTCCTATCCCACTTGACTTGAGGACCGCGACCGCGCTGCTACGTAGGAAACCCGGTCTACGACGGCAGCTGGGTGACGACGAGCACCGGCCCCTGCTTCAGACCATGAATCGGTGAACCTGCATAAGAAAAAGAAAAGAAGCACGGCTCCTCGACGCAACGCGATGCCGATTCGGTGCAGAGATTGGGACGGAGTCCACTGTGACCGGGGCCGGCGCTGAGAAAAGAGAGGATGAGGGCCTGGGCAAGGTGCCCTAAATAGGCCCCCACCAACTCCTCCCCCCCCATCGCCGGTCCCGGCAGGAAGTGACGTCCCGTCCTGCCCTGGAAGTAATTTCCCTCCTCACCGCCGCCCATCGGACGACCCTGGAGTCAAGAGGGCGTGGCCGGAGTCCCGGGCCGCCGGATCCTAATGGCGCGCTCTCCTAAAGTCCGCGCTTTCCATAACAGACTGCCAAATTCAGATGGAGAGAGCTCACTTCGGAGACCTTTTTTAAAAAAAATTATGGGTCAGGTGCAATACATTCCTTCACAAATATGATGGAGCTGAAAGCAGTATTCCTCGATGTAAAGATTTTCCTTCCAGAGGACAAACCCAAAGTGGTGATGACACACAGTTTAACAGCAAAGTCCTATATCGCAATTCTGATTTTTCACATATCCAGTGTGTTCAAAATTAGGTTTTCTAACCTGAGAAGGCAGAAACACTTACCCCCTGAATGGGAGCTCAGATCAAGCAGTGGATCAAGCCTGAGGTCGATCAGGCATTTACGATACACACACACACCTTAGTTTGCAATTAAACAACTTTGCACATTGCACTGGGCACATTTCTTCACACTGCACAGACCACAATCTTACACACAGCACAGGCGATACCCCTACACTGCACATGGCACGTTCCTACACACTCTACATGCCACATTGCTACACACTGGGCAGGCCACACTGCGCAGGTCACATTTTTCCACCTCTCATGCCACATTCCTTTACAGCACAGAGGGCAGGTAATGTAAGTGTACGGTTCACATTCATTAGAACCCTTCAGAAGTCAAATTCCTATAAATGGTAAAGGTTACATTTCTATGCACTAGACAGCTCAGAATCCTAACCACTCTTGACAGTCCGACTCCTCGATCCACGGCAGATTCCTTAGCACTGCATGGGCAAGAATCGTTTTAAATGTATTTGTCAAATTTCTAAAAACTGCACAGGCCAGACTGAGTAGAATTCTATAGGTGAAATTGCCAAACAATGTATAGAGTACTTTCCTAAGCACTGCACACCTCAGATCCCTAAGCACTGTGCAGACAAATCAAAAAGGCATTTAAAAGTATTGGAAGAAGTACGTCTGTAGTACCACTTCACATACTCTTAAATGCCTTTGTGAATTGGACCCAAACCATATAAAAATGAGAATAAAACCTGAATATTCTTGGACTGTCCATTTACATTTAGTACAGATAGAAAGCACAGTGCCCTCTTTGCACTAGTACTAATATGGCGTTGGACATTTCAGGGCCGAGTCACAAAGGTATTTATGAGTACGTACAGTGATACTGCTTCGCAAACTCATGAATACCTTTGTGAATCAGTCCCATTTCTGGCAGATAACACTGGCTGGCACTGGAGGCCTCGAATTTGGCGACACTGTGCAGCACAGATTTCTAATTATGAAAGTCTCTGAATCTGAAATACTGTCTAGTCAGATTCCTTAGCATTGCACAGATCCATTTTCCGAGCCTTACACACTTCGGAATCCTTAGCACTACACAGCTCGGGCCCCTAAGCACTGAGCAGTACAGGTTTATTAAGGAGAGCAGAGCCGAGCCAACGGTCTGGTTCAACTCTAACAGCCATAACATGAGCCGAGCGCTTGACATATTTGGCCTTTAAATGTCTCGTAAAAACATGATAAAGACTATTCAAAATTTTAAAAGTATATTTCTGTATCTTGCAGAAGCATTTCACTTTTGTAAATCAGATTGTATCACTGCATTGAGCGACATTTATCAAAAGTGATAGTTTCTAAACATGAACTTGGAAACATTCATGGCCCTCCCCCACCGCCTTGACGACAATGCCGTTAGTGAACCAAGAGGCAAGTTAGTTGTCATATGTACCCTTCTTATGAGGGTATTACATATGGGAGCACATTGGAGTCCAATAAAACATACAAGAGATGGTTTTGTACAGCAATCATCCTTAACTGGTGTATGGTGGTCTCAAGTGTGACCATAAAGGAAAGGGGGACACAGGAAAATCAGCTAATTGACTGGGTCACACAGTTTGGACAAATGGGGAAGCAGGGGTTGATCCCTGGTTTCCTGCCTACACGTTAGCCTATTCATCCACTAGATGAAGGGCAGGAGAGTGGGGATTTAGATAAAAGGGTGGACAGAAAAAGCTACATACCACATGAAAGCTCAACTCAGTTCCAAGAGGACCTCAGGCTGAGCTAGAGCCAGGCATCTGAGTCGAGCCCGGTACGAGCCTTCAATTGCTTGCCCACCTCTACTGAGCAGGCCACATACTGAAGAACTGTGCACCTCAGATACCTAAGCACAGTGTAAGTCATATTCTATAGTGCTGCACTCCGCAGAATTATTGACACTGCATGTCTATTATTCATTAGCGCTTCCCTTAGATCACTTAGTACACCCATACCTGAAAACTCACACAGTGCCACCGTGTGACACACGCTATCTGCTCCCATCACACGGTATACCGGTGAGGACCCGATATCACATGGCGGCAGAGAAAACGAGCTGAAAACCACTGTAAATAGTGTTTTTCTAGCTCGTTTTCTGAGGCTTTCAACTGCCGACGTCCATTAAGGGGTGTGAAAACACCGCAGGACATAGGCACCAGCCTCAGCAAGCTTTTTATTTTTTTGGGGAGGAGGGGGCTTGGGGGTAGGATGGGGTTCAAAAGTGCCTCATAGGTACAACTGGCACGAGGCCCCGCCCCCTCCTCACACGGTGAGATTCTTTTTCCAGTTGGCAGGTATGCACACCTCAGAATCCGCACACCACAGAAATGCTTCGCACCGTCAACCCCGAATTCCTTAACACTGCCTAGATGATGTTCCGAATGGTAAACTGGTTGCGCAATGCAACCAGTTTACCATTCTTGAGGCGCTCAGCAGGTGTCTGGAGTCGCCCGTCAAAGCTCCGTGCCTCCACTGCCTCGTACAGACTGCGAGCGCCACTCGCTTCATTGGCAGAGCGCTTCCCCTCTGTAGCCCATGGATCGAAAGCGGGCCCGGAGGGGGAGGGCGAAAAAGGGCCTTTATTCTGTGCGCGGAGGCAGGATAAAGCAGCCTGCTTGTCTGCTGGGAAAGGACTCCGTGGCATTATTTACTTCATGCTGGCACCGTCAGCTAACGAAGAAGAAAAGAGCCGTCTAATTAAACACGTTAATGAATTGGCAGGCCTTTCGTTCCAGCGGGGCAGGGATGCCATGTTTCAGCTAGTCCCACAAAGGCCTGGGCTGGTAAAGGGGAGGGGGAATGAGGCGATTAGTCTTTAAAAGGGCACTTTGTTGTCTTCATTATCTCTGCGTGTTAACTGGCACGCATTAAACAGCTCTCCTGGGAGACAAAACGCCTGTAAAGAGAGGGGAGCAAAGCGGAATCTCCTAACTCCCCCCCTCCCCCCCCTCCGCTACACACGGAGGCATTCTACACGGGTGGCCTCTCTGCCAGGCTGCCCCACGCGCCCAAGGCAGGTTATCTAACTTTATAAAGAAGTGTCACAGCTTCATAGATGATGAGGTGTCTGGGTGGCGTCACCATGCGTCATCTTAGGCGCCACTTACCTGTTCTTGTAAACCGGATTCTTGTGAATGAAACTGTTCGGTCTTCGGAATGGAAGCTTTTGTCAATGAAACATGCCAGTAGTGAATGAAAGAGCTTATAGGATCAAACAACCTTTCAAAATCAGAACTAACCATATACATCTTCAATTCCTTCAGAACACTCAATGTAGGGATAGCCGCCATGTTCGTTGGGCCTATTTTTTTGCATAATATGATTTTTATTTACTTATTTTCCAGGCTCTCAGAATTTATTCGCCAATGCATTGTCACACGGTTATTTTTAAAGAAAAGCCACCATTCATTTAGCCAGATAAAATCGTAAGTTTAGTACTTTCTTTCCTCCAAAGAGTTTGAGGTGCTTATTCGCAATTGGACAAGGAACCATTAGAATCTTTGCAGTGTAAGACTCCATTATCTTATTGTGACGATGTGTATTTTTTCCAAGAAGCCCTTGTTAATCTCTACCAGAACTCTACAAGAAGAAGTAATATAGACAGGGCTTTAAGTGGGATGAAAAAACTGGGGGGTTCTCTCAAAGAGGCGTGTCCAATGTAATTAAGGGTGTGGCTTAAAAACACATAAACTAAAAATCTGTGCTTAGCATAGTGTGCTGCCCGACTGGTATTTTGCTGCTTCTGTCATTGCATCCAGATATATAACACAACAAGTAACATCACACCTACAACAAGTCAGAGCTGTTGGCTTTGTCAATGGTTGTTAGCTGCATAAGATAAATAAGCAACAACTACGGCTCGTTGTATATAATATTGAAAATGCTTCCGTTTGGACATGATGAGACTGTGAAAGAACAATAACGAGTCTCTTTTGAGTTACATTAAAGGCAGTGAAGGGTGGTACTGCAGCAGAGTTAAGATTCTTTTTTCACTCTCAGGGTGAGGACAAAAATGGAGAGCTCAATAGGGACCTGTCTCACAATCTGCTTTTTAGAACTGCAGGTGCTGCGCACCCGCAGGACCGGGCCCACTTAAAGCCCTGAATATAGATGTGTCACAACATAGCCTTGGCTGAGAATCTAGATCTGATTCTTTGTTCCTTTTGGGGTCCCACAGTTCAGAAGGATACTGATGAATATTGTAGAGTGACACCCGGCCTCTACAATACTTAGTTGCTGCTTACAAATCCAGAGGGCCGGGTGCAGCCTGAGTGCATAAATAAATGGAGGAGCAACCGCTCGAGGTCACTCCTCGGAGTATATACCTTTTGTGCGTGTCCATTCTATGAATGGTGCTCTGTGCTGTACGAGGCCTGTAATCCCTACACACCCTGCACCCTCTACAAATATGTCTGATCCTGCCCCATCTATGCTCCAGGAAAGGCAATGCATGAAATACCTTTTTCTTTTGGTATCTACATTTGTTGCCTCTTTCACCACAGTCTTGGCACTCAATATCAACATACGTCGTAGTTGATCTACTGCCTGTTAATGACAAAGCTTGGTAACAGGGATTTATAATGGTGGATTTTAAAATGTTTTTAATGATTCATTTTTAGAGTTTGCTTACTGTCTCTGTGAGATATTTTGTTTACATACAATGGGCTTAAAGCCTGCCCATCGCTTTCCATTTATTAGCTTCAGGGTCGCTCTCATTTCCTTCATTCCCGATTGTCTTGGCATGCCTGTGGCATGTCCTCTTCTTGTGTTTGGCCCTCCCCTGGGTTGAAGCACTCCACATGAGTGCTTGTGTTTTCAGTCTGTCTCCCATATCCCCATCCATGTAGCTTCTATTCTCTTTTACCCCCCTTCTAAGTTGCTTCTTTTCTCTTCCACCCCCGCCCAACAATGTAAACAAATCAGCTCATCCATGATCGCCAATAGGTCCAGCGTTGTGGCACAGACTATGCTTATCCACACTGTAAAGTGTGACTGTGATACTGCGTGCTCTCCAAATAAAGAACACTGCAACATAATTTTTGTCCCTCAAATATCATTTACTGCGTAAAACATTCTTTCTGCTGCGTTCTTATACTTTGTCCAAAATACAGTGCTCACCAGTGCAGTGCCTCTGTGAACTATTGGCAAAACCCCTCAGAGTGGCTTTTCTTCAGAGATTAAGACCCCGTAGAAATAGAACTGAGGCTCTGAGTAGGCCTTTGAGTGCATTCCTCTAGGCCACTGCACGCTACTCCCCTGCACTCTACACCAATTTACTCTAATCTGCACCACTCCACTCTATGCCACTGCCCTCTACGCCAGTGCACACAAACTACTCTTCTCTGCACCACTGCACTCTACGCCATTCTACTCGGCACCACCCTACTCTATGCAACTGCACTCTACGGTACTCCATCCTACGCCACGCTACTCGGCACCACCCTACTCTTTGCCACTGCACCTTATGCCACTCTGGTCTACGCCACTGCACTCTATGCCACTCTACTGTACTCCGCACCACTCCATTCTACCTAAGCCACAGCACTCTATGCCACTCTACTCTACTCCACTGCCCTCTATAGTAATGCATGCATTCTACTCTGCACCACTGCACTCTCCGCTACTTCACTCTACTCTGCACCGCTCGGATCACTGACACAATATTGAGGTAAACAATGTAGTTTGACGCAAATATTGTGTTAAAAATATTGTTTTCCAAAATATCGCGTCCCTATAATTATAATGGTAAGTACAAAAATTTCAGAAATAAAATGCCGATTAAAAATAATATAGTTGAAAAACATATAAAAAGATTGTTTTTTTAAAACATATATACAGTTTAAAGTAGTAAATCTTAAACATTTTAATATATAACATTAATACAATGTAATTTAAATAAATTCAACTTATACTTAATACTATACATATAGATATATATATATACATACATATATATATATATATATATATATATACACACACAAACACACACACACACACGTTTATATTTACATTACCTACTGGCAATAGCCAGTAGGTAGTTATAAATAAGACCAACTTTTCCCATAGACAAAGCGTTTTTTCTTTTGCTAACAACTTTGGCGCTGGTTGACGAATCTTTTAGAAATTTTTAAAACTAGTTTGCTACTCAGTTTAGCTGCTCTGTGGAAAGTTTCGGGGTGATTCATCAAGTCGGGGACCGAGAAAAAGAGGGGGGACAAAACGTTTTTTCCCCATGCAATGTCTATGGGGATTTTGCAGTTTTTAGACACAACTACAGCCGGAACCGGTAAACTGAATTACACCAAATGTTGCAGAATGGTAGATCTTGGTCTAGAAAGAGCCATTGTTGTAAATTTGTGTAAATCTGTTCAGTAGTTTGGGAGTTATTAAAGAAATAAATATTTGTATATCTAGGGACGCGGATCCTTCGCAGGACCACCCACGGAGGATCTGTGGATCTGGGAGCAAAAGCAAGGCACTGATTGGTTGGCCGCAACTTGAAAGGAAAGTTGCGGCTGCCATTTTCTTTCTCAGCTGAGCCCCAGGAAGAAAACATGAATAAAAACTCACATAAGGGGTCAGTATAGAGCTATCCCGACCCCATAGGACACATGGAGGGGTGTCTGAGGGGCCCCTCATCGGCAAAAAATTGCCTAAATAGTTTTTTGGGGCTGATCCACAGATCTACCGTGCGCTCAGCATGGCCTCAGTGTAACTCCGCGGAGGATCCGCAGCCCAATGAAAGAAAAAAAACCACCCACTGACACACCAAACCACTGCACAGTGTGGTGTTGGGTGCAGGGAGGGGGTGGGCTGCAGGTCTTGGCTGCAGGCCGTGCACGCAGGCAGTCGGATTACATATGGTAATTAAATATTACTTTACCTTAAAAAAAACATAGACATTCAGTGAAAAAAACAAAGATTACAGGGACGTTATAGTTAGGTTCACATTTTATACACACAAAACCACAGAAACTCAGCAGTTATAGTTATACTTATCTCAGCACTTATACTTATCTGAAAAAACTATAACTCGTGCCGTAAATTAACTTTAGGCCACAAGTTATAGTTTCTTAACATAAGTAGAACTATAAGAGCTCAGATAAGTATATCTATAACTGCTGAATTTCTATGGTTTTGTGTGTGTAATCGAACTATAACGTCCCTGTAACCTTTGTTACAGGGACGTTATAGTTCGGTTCACACACACAAAACCATAGAAATTCAGCAGTTATAGATATACTTATCTGAGCTCTTATAGTTATACTTATGTTAAGAAACTATAACTTGTGGCCTAAAGTTACTTTACGGCACGAGTTATAGTTTTTTCAGATAAGTATAAGTGCTGAGATAAGTATAACTATAACTGCTGAGTTTCTGTGGTTTTGTGTGTGTGTGTATATATATATATATATATATATACATACACATATTATTTTTATTTTTAATCTGAGAAGGGGAGATAAGAAAAGTCTGGAGGAGTTTATTTCATCATTGAACCACCATGCATCCAATCTGAAGTTCACACATACGATTAGCCAGAATCAAATTACTTTCTTGGACATCAAAGTGTACATTAAGTAAGGCAGAATATGTAGCAAAAGCTATAAAAAAGCAACTGCCAGTAACAGTATACTCCATGCCAATAGCAGACACCCAAAAACATTAAAGTGGAGTGTCCCATTCGGAAAAATGCAGAGAGCAAGAGGAAATTGCTCAGAAGATCCTGATTTTCAAATACAAGTACATGAAATGTTCATGAGATTTGAGGCTAAGGGGTACCCCAAGGAAGTACTAAAAATGTGAAGAATAGAGCAATGACTAAAAGGAGGGAAAAATTACTAGCCACTAGAAGGAGAGAATCTGAAGAGAATAATGAAACCAGAGTGATTATAGATTACAACATCAAACATGAGGAAATAAGAAATGCTTTTTGGAGAAATCGGAAATTTCTACTATGTGATGACACATTGAGAGAGTGCATATCAGAAGTTCCAAAAATGACATGCAGAAAAGTGGCATCCTTAAGAGATCTATTGGTTTAAAATCACCTACCAATAGTTAAGAAAATGAACAACTCCTGGCTTCTGGAAAAGTGTTAAATGCAAAGCGTGTGCACATGGAGTAAATAGAACGACATACAAACTACAAAACGGAAGAGAAAAGAAAATCATGGAACACATTACCTGTGAAACGAATTTTGTAGTCTATATGTGATGCAGTGCACATGTGGAAAATCATGTGTGGGGAATACAACAAAGAAAGTTAAGCTAAGAATATTACAACACCTACTAACGATACGAAACAAAGATTTCTCTTACCCCATTGCTAAACATTTCTAGGAGGAATACGAAGGAAATTTACAAGATCTGATATACTTTGGTTTGAAACATATAAAGGCTGCAGAACAAGGGGGAAATAGAGAACTAATCCTGAGAAGGATGAAATCAAGATTGATAATCTCGATGGAAACAGAGGCCCTCCTGGGTGCGGAACAACAAATCCATCTTTAAATTGAATATCCATCTTTAATTGAATATGCATCTCTGACTGACTTCTGAATGCACATAAAAAAATTAAAATCAGGTTCCAGTTTTTAGACTTTATGATATGTTTTTTAATCTTTGAAAACTTATTTATCATACATGTTCTTTGAAAACTCATATTTTCTCCCCCTACTTGTGATGTATTGTCCCTGAATCCGTATGCACTTTATTTAAAATGTGTTGGGGGCTCCAAATACGGAATTATTGGCTTACTCCCCTCCTGAACCAGATGAAAAGTTCTCTCTTTTTTTATCTGCAATAGTACTTTCCATCATGAATTACTTCAGCACTTTATAAGTTCTTTGGGATAGAGGCCATGGTATATAAAGTAAAAACATCTTATATGCACTGACACTTTCAAGATTTAGATTCGCACCTTATTGGTCTACTGGGATAGATCCAATAGTTTATAGAGGAAGGATACCTTACAAGCACTGGCACTTTACAAAATTGATTGAAAATGTGTGAATGATTTTGAATGACACTTTATGAACTTGTCATTCTCCCGTAAAAATAACTTTGTTTTTCTATGATTCAAACCAGCACTTTATAAACGTTATGGAATATTTTTAACAGCTAGAAGATAGCTTTTACCCACATTGACACCTTAGGAAGTACTTTACTAGCACTGACACTTTATTAACAACTATCAAATTATTAGTATGTGGTGGGAACAAACATATGATAATGGTGCTTTTTATGGAGATTGGAAAATTATTATCTTGGTTTAGAAATTCCATAGATGTCCATCAATTTGGATTTAAAATAGTGCTTTACTTCGATTTTCTAAACAACACTTGACAGTCACTTTATCAGCATTAGCACTTTACATCATATTATTAGTACTTTACATCTTATTATATATCCATGTTCTAACTAAATGATGTCGTTGCTTGACTGTGTTTACTCTAAATTCTCAGAGCAATCCTATTGATTCACATCTGTCAATTGACCGTAAATTTCAAAATATGAACTATTTTTGTCTGCTGTGAAACATCAAGCTTGCATATCAACATATCCGATTGGTGATATGAAAACCCTCAGTAATTACCACCCCTTGCTTAATGACATCATCTGATGAAATGCTAATATTTTTATATTCCAGTACGAGTTGATTATGCATTGGCATGCATTTATCCCTCCATGCTGCAAATATTGTTTTGACCCTATCTCCCTGATTAGTACTGAACAAATATTTATTGTCTGTCAAAAAGTTTTCTCATATTATGCCACACAAAAGAAATGTGCTTTAGTTGTTGGAAAATTGTTTAACAATCCCATGAGATTCCATGGTAGAAAAATAGTGGCAATTCTGTGACACAATACAAATGTAGCGTGATCGCTCTAATTGCTTTTAATTGAAATGAAAGATGCACTTATATACCGGGCAGTATAAGTCTAGGCTTCCACGCTAGGACTCTATGGTCCAGCAGAAGGCAGAAATGCCGAAATGCGTTAGCTGTCTTTTCCCACACTTGCACTTTGGTGATTATTGATGGAGAAGAAAAATTAATAAAATAAGTTGTTCTTACCTGGATCGTGTGCTGCTCTCTTCTCTGCGTACTTTCCTGTATATATTTTTTTCTATTTATTTTTTATTTAACACGATCATTACAAATATATATTTTACATTATATTACATTTATTTTTCTAATGTTTTAAATGTACTAATATAAAAAGCATATATTTATATATACACACACACACACACATCTATCTATGTAGACAGATAGATTGATAAAACTTAAATAAATCATAAAAAAGTTACACAATACAATTACAAAACATTAAATAAATTAGCAAATAAGTAACATATAAAAAATTCAAAAAGCAAAAAAACATTTATGAAAAATATACAAATTAAAAAAAGAAACATAAACAAATAATATAACATTTAAAAAATAAATAATAAGAAAAATATATTTAACTAATATTAGGAAAAGTATTGGAATACTAAATATACTATTCCCACTCCAGTTTATGCAACCGTAGGGAAATTGTAGGACTTCAGAGGGGTTAAGTTGGCTATTCCCACTCCAGTCAACACAAGAGTAGGGGAAACATAAGACTCTGGAGGAGTTAGATTTACTATTCCTACTCCAGTCTGTGCAACAGTAGGGAAAGGGTTGGACTTCGGAAGGGGTACATTTATTATTCTCACTCCAGTCAAAGAAAAAGTAGGGAAAGCGCTAGACTTTGGAGGGGTTACATTTACTATTCTTATTCCAGTCAGCAGAAAGGAAGGGAAAGTGTTGGACTTCAGAGAGGTTACATTTACTAGTCCCACTCCAAACAGTGCAACAGTAGGGAAAGTGTTGAACTTCAGAAGGGTTAAATTTACTATTCCCATTCCAAGCAGCGGAACAGTAGGGAAAGTATTGGACTTTGGAAAGGTTAGATTTACTATTTCTACTTCAGTCTATTCCCACTCCAAACAGTGCAACTGTAGGAAAAGTGTTGGCCTTCAGAGGGGTAAAATTTACTATTCCAATTCCAGTATAAGCAACAGATGGGAAAGCATTAAACTTTAGAGGTGCTATATTGGCTACTCTAAATACAGTAAACACAACAGTAGGGAAACTGTTGGATTTCGGAGGGCTTACATTTATTATTCCCATTCCAAACAGTGCAACAGTAGGGAAAATGATGGACTTTGGAAGGGTTAGATTTACTATTCCCACTGCAGTCTATGCAACAGCAGGGAAAGTGTTGGACTTCGGACGGGTTATATTTACTATTCCCACTCCAGTCAAAGCAACAGTAGGGAAAGTATTTCTTTTCAAACATGTTACATATATGGATAACTCTATTAATTTAGGAAAAATATTAAACTCTTAATTCAAACATTATTAATTTCCTTGAAAAAAAATATGTATTAAAAAATAAAAACCAGTTAAATAATTTACATAATAACCAATTAAATAATTATCAATGAATTGCTAATTATTACTTAGCTAACTACCCGCCCTATACCTCTACACACCTAGTTATCTGTACCTAAAACAAAAGTAAAATATATAACTATTACATAATTTACATAATTAGTAATCATACATATTTAATGATCAATTAATTATTAATTGATAATAAATTATTACTTACATAACTTCCCACCCTATACCCCTACAAACCCAGCAACCCTCACCTAAAATATAACTGAAATAAATCAGTATTACAGAAGTTACATAATTAATATCAATCACTTAATTAAACATTATAAGTTAATTAATAATTAATTATTACTCAATTAACTTCCCACCCTATCCACTTACACACCCAACAACCCGCTACAACACTATAAATTACTATTAGCAATTAAATAAAAAATGCTGAATCACTTAAAATTATAAAGATATTAAGAACAATTTATAATTATACAAACAATAATAACACATAAAATTACTATATGGACTAAAATACATTTAAATAATTAAAAAACAATATTTTTTACATCTATATTACTGGAAACAATATTTAAAACAACGATATTCTTAAAAATGATATTACTTACCTAAAAAAACAATGATATATTTGCATCCCAATATTTTTGTATTACTATATTTGTTTTCTGACATTTCGGTCTCCCAATATTTAGAACTCGATATTTTGTCCAAACACCACACCACTCTTCTCTACGCCACCGCACTCTACCCCAATCTACTCTACTCTGCACCACTTCGCTCTACGCCATTCCAAGGCACTCTACTCTATGATGCACCACTGAAATCTACGCCACTTCACCTTACACCTTGCTACTCTGCACCACTCTGCCCCTTGCCTCTGCACTCGCCACTGCACTCTACGCTACTCTACTATATGCTGCACCACTGCACTCTACACCACTGCACTTTATGCCACTCATCTCTACTCTACACCACTCTACTCTACGCCACTGCGCTCTATGCAACTGCACTCTGCGCCGCTGCACTCTATGCCACTCTAACCTACTCTCCACCACTCTACTCTACACCACTGCACTCTTTGTCACTCTACTCTGTACCACTCTTCTCTACGCCACTGCACTCTATGCCACTTTACTCTGCACCACTCTACACTACACCACTGCACTCTACACCCCTGCACACTACGCCACTCTACTCTGCACCACTGTACTCTGCACCACTGAACTCTACACCACTCTACTCTAATCTGCACCACTCTACTTTACGCTACTATGCTATACGCTACTTTACACTAGAACACTCAACTCTACACCCCTGCACTCTACTCCACTGCACTCTGTGCCACTCTATTCTACTCTGCACCCACTTTACTCTACACCACTGCACTCTACTTTACTCTGCACCACACTGCTCTACGCCACTGCACTCTACATCACTCTGCACCACTCTATGCCACTGCACTCAATGCAATTACTCTCTACGCCACTCTACTTTGCACCACTTCACTCTATGCTACTGCACTCTAATCTGCACCACTCTACTCTACTCTACAGCACTGCACTCTATGCAGTCCGCTTTACTCTACTCTACGCCACTTCGTTCCACTGTACGCCACTCCACTCTACACCACTCTAATCTATGCCACTCCACTCCACACAGTGCCTCTCTACTCTATGCCACTCTACTCCACTTCACTCTTTGCCACTCTGCTCCACACCACTTTACACGAATCCAATCTGCTCTGGTCCACTCTATGCCACTCCACTCTATGCCACTCCAATCTACCCCACTCTACTTTACACCACTCTACTCTACCCTATGGCACTCCACTCTATGCCGCTGCTCTCTACGCCACTCTACTCTACACCACTTTACTCTATGCCAGTCTACTCTTTTCTACTCTATACCACTCCACTCTGTGCCTCTCCACTCCAGTGTACATCACTCTACGACACTCTACTTTACACCACTCTACTGCATGTCACTCCACTCTAGGCTACTCTACCCTATCCCACTCCATTCTGTTGCACTTCACTTTACACCACTCCACTCTACGCTATTCCAAGCCAATCTACCCCACCACACTCCACTCTACGCCACTCCACTCCACGCCACTGCATTCTGCGTCACTCTACTCCACACAACTCTACTCTATTCCACTCTACACCACTCCACCCCATTCTACACCATGCCACTCCACTCAACTCTGCTGTACAACATGGCTAAAAGACATTGTCTCAGCCAATAGCTCTTGTATAGGTGAAATCTATTGGCTTTGACAATGTTTATTCTCCTTTTCCTTCCATGCCTTCAGCCACCAACATGGGCAAGTGCTTTAACAAGGAATTGTTTTGATTATATTGACAGCAACATACCATTATTTTTATAGAGAATTGCAATATATTATCCATTTTTGAAAGGTGCTCTGCTTGTCATTGTGGGTACAACTAGCATTGCCCTCTGGATATCAGCTGTAGACTAATAAACAGACATGAATCAGTGTCTCAAGCAGTATTTATGATGTTCTCTTAACACCTCCCTGAACAATTGGCTGGAGTATTCACGACTTTACATATATGCTTGACTAAAGTATCACCATTCCTTTGTTTACAAGATCCTTCACTGGAGCATCTTCTTTGTATCTGTTGCTACCAGTTACCCCAGACTTCATTAAAGAAATTCACATTAAAAAATATCATAGCCCAGAAATTACGTCAACCAAGACAAGTATGCAGGCTAAGGCAGAATTTCTTTAGAAGACCTACTACTGTCTTTCGACTTGGAGAAATGCTATGGGTGTGTTCCCGATATCTGCTAGCACAGCAATTACCTGTGAAGTTGCACCCTGGATACTTTGGACCTTCGTCGTCATTAAAAAGATATATCCAGTAAAGTTCGACTTTGCTGACCTTCATCATTGAAGATTCATCCAGCTTTTCACGTTTTTCAAATAAAATTTTATGTGGTCAGTTTATTTAATCGTTTGACTCCTCCTCCTCCAATTATTGTGGGCAGAGAAATTTAGTATGAAATCAGTGAACTATGCAATTCTTGTTTCTTCTGAAACCAGCTTCAATATTTTGTACAGTGGAAAAGATATCCACCCAGTAAACGTTCATGGGTTCTTGACTGTAGTACATGCTCTAGACCTGCTCTATCAGTTCTGTTATGCCTTACCAGACCAGCCACAGACACAGAGGGGGATTGGGGGTGAAATTTTGGTGGTTGGAAGGGTGTACTGACTGCTCAGCACAAAGCCACATCCGCTCAGCATTTTTGCCCACGGTATGGGGGCCCACTAGGTCTGCTTGTCTGGTTAGTGCCGGCCTCAGGCGCCACTTAGCGTTCTTGGGGCTTTTGCACGCCTAGCTTGTTTCCTTCCCATGGCTAGGCGGGCTTGTACCTCTCTTCAGGTCATGGTGCCCACATGCATGAAGTGTGGGGAGTACAGATGCCATGTTGTTCTTGCTCTGGAGTAGTGGCAGCCTGTGGGAGTTGGTATGAGGAAGGCAGGCTGGACATTACCATTGTGTAAAGTAGCACTGAGGAAAGCCTGACTTTCTAAAAATGTGCCATTACCATCCAGAAATTTGAATCCAGGACATAAATTATAACCTTCCAGCTGGCCCAAATGCAAAATGGAGAATTATGTTTTCATTCTATCTATGAAAGCCGAAACCAAGATGGTCATCGGCTATAATGTGGCTAATTGCTTCCTGTTGTTCCCCTATGAATGGAGGTTTGTGAGGCACTCTTGCTGCATTGCAACAAAGTCGATTGGCAGGATCTTCACTTCTCAGTCATTCAGTTATTGCCCTATTGTGCCTTCTACTGAATAGGTCTTCTGTTTTGTTCCTGGATGTACTTTTGTCTCCTCCATCGCCCATGATGTTAATTTATCATCTTCTGATTCTCTGCTGTTCATCTGTTACAGTTTCTTTGCCATCTTGGACTCTGCAGGTATTTCTGCCATTGTTTTTTTCTCAGTCTTGGGACCCTTCTTTAGATATCCGTTTTTGCATGTTCTACACAACTGTTCTGAGGCACGGTGGTTTCCAGAAACTGTCACCCATGCATTGGAGTTGTAAATTCTAAGAAAGCTTGTTGTCCAGCCATTGACAGCACATCAAATTACTCTCATGTACAGAATGGGGACTATTAAAAGCGTCACAAAAGTTTCAATTGTGAAGCAAAAGCCTAGTCACCTAGAACTTCGAGACCTTCGAGTACATTTCATAGTTTTTGCAAAATATAGAAGAGGGTCATTAGGAAAATACGTTAGCTAGGCACAGGTTCAATTAATGCTTCTAGAGAGTGTGCAAGATTCTGCACTGGAAATTCTCTTCGCTGAAAAATAATCCAGACAGATAGTCTTTGCATGTCCTGTGGTGAGGGAGAGGTACAAGGATCAACAAAGATGGGGAGGCGGAGCTTGCCTGGGACCAAGATGGCCGCATAGATCCTGGGCTCCGCCGAGCCATCGAAATATCCATCATTATTCGCTCATATGTGCTGACTAATAGCCTAAACCCGCGCTGCCATCTGAATCGGAGATCGCCGTGGTCCAGTTGAGTTGATTTGTGCCCGGTTCGGCAGCCCACGGTCGGCGCAGCGGTCGTGTGAAGCGGACGCCCGGCCCTCACTGGTGGAGCCTGCAGCTGCGTCGGAGACGCTCCGCTGGCCGAGACTGCACGGGTGCTCACACTCCGTGAGTGCCTACCAGAGAACGGAGGGGACGCACTGAGCTCCACGGCTGGCGTGAAGTGCCTCGTGAGGCTGCGCGAGGAGCCGCAGCATGGAGAGACCGCGTCTGCAAGAACAAGTACCTGGTTCGGAGCTGCGGCCCCTGCTGAAGTGAGTCTGGCTCAGTGCGCGGCGGCCTAGCGGTGCGGGCGCTTGCGGTGGAGCTGGGGACTCGGTCACTGCCGTGGAACCGGACGGCTGACGAGAGGTGCTGCGCCCGATTTGCTGAGGGCCCCCCCCGATCCTTGTGCCACCCACCGCCCCCGGCCAGCGGTTGTGACTGTGACTTGGGCAGCGGCGGCGCGAAGAAGCCAGCCGCGGCCATTTTGGGATCTCACGCAACTGCCCTACGCAAGGGGAATCAAGTTGCAGTACGGAGGTGTGGTGGTCGGGGTGCTCGGCGGAGAGGAGGCGCAACGGGCATATCGCTGCTGGGACTGGCGCTCCTACTCCAATTGGTCTCATCTGGTGCCTCTCTCTCGCCACCGCGCTGCTGCCCGTGGACGCCAGACCTCATTGTGGTTTTTCCCCAACCTCCCATGCACAGAACACTAGTGAAGCACTGACAAGGCGGCTGGGCGGAGTACGCAGAAACCCTGGAGCCTCGAGGGTAATTGCGCTGGGGCAGGGATTGCAGGTTTTCGCCGCACGACAGAGTGACGCTAATGCTCATGCCTACACGAGCGATCACGCGCAGTATGGCTGCATAGCTAGTTCATTGCTGACGCCACCCCCCTGAACAGGTGCAAAAGATAGATTGTAGTGGCAATGTGGCGACACGGAGGATAGTGGGACTCATTGCAAGGTGATAACTGGTGTCAAACCTGAATGATAAAGTCATTGCTCGACAAGCTGCTGCAGTGAACGCTGAAGTTGGGACTCTTAGCTGTAGCGGATTGCCCCACGCATCGCTGACTCAACTGGTGAAACTGGTAGGGCTTGAGACGCCGCTGGTCCTAGTGCCGGGAGCAGGTACACTGAGCGAGTTGGGACCACCAACAGGGACGTGTGTCACCTAACAACAATTGTGTCGTATTCCTCAGGATGCGACACCTTTACTGGCAGCTAGCCGGCGGACATAGGGGAGGGGCGTGGCACCTTGACCCTGGGAGGAGCGGCGACACTGGAGAGAAGGCGAACATATCCTCGTGCTAACATGGGAAAGGTGGATAAATCGCAACCTAAGCTCCACTTCGAACAACGGAAGTCCCGGAACCGTGAGCAGGACTCTGAGGACGGCCCGAACGCGCAAGAAGAGGATCCGGTCGCAACGGAGGGAGATATTTGTGTTATATTGGCTTCGATGCAAAAAAGCTTACAAAAAAGTCTGTCCAATATAGACAGCAAGATAGACTCTCTGGCATTACGCATGGACCGTCTGACAGAACGAATGGATAAACAAGCGGAGAGACAGGACATGACGGAACGAAGAGTCATGGAGGTAAAGGAAGCCCAAACAGAAATTCACTCAGAACAGAAACAAATGGGGAAACTGCTGCTCACTCTACAGGACAAGGCAGAAGACCTCGAAGCTCGCTCCAGGAGAAGTAATATACGAATTACGGGCCTTCCGGAGACCACCAGCTTGGGCAATATGGAGCTTTTTGTGGAAAAGTTACTGGAGACACTGTTTGGTCATGACACTTTTTCCCCAATGTTTATAGTTGAGCGTGCACACCGCTCGCTGGGTCCCAGACCCCCCCCCTGGAGCGGCGCCAAGGCCGATCATCGCAAAATTGCTAAATTACAGGGACAGGGATGTGGCGTTAAAAGCAGCACGAGAGAAACAAGCACTCGAATATGAGGGTTCCGAAATCTCGCTGTATCCGGATGTCACGATGCGCGTGCAGGAGGCACGCAGACAATTTGCACTGTTGAAGAAGCAACTTCGAGAACAACAATTGGACTACGCCATGCTTTACCCGGCGAGACTAAGAGTGAACAGACAGGGGCGCACTCGCATCTTCACGGACCCGAAAACTTTGCAAAAAGCCCTGAAGGAATGGGCAAAGGATAGAACCCTCCAGAAGACTTCGCCTATACATGAGGGGGCTACCGGAGGCGACCTCGATGAGCAAGACTGAATGCAGAATTGTTATACTTGTCAGATAAGTTATTGCGGGGTGGGGGCAAGCAACTGTAAAGTTTAAATGTGCGCAGAGGGTTTTTTTTTTTTTAAGAAGTTGGCGCAGAGTAATATGAAAAGTGTATTTGGCAGCTAAAAGGGTACTGAGCTAAGTACAGTTCGGTATAGAACTACATGGAGACATGTTTAGTTACGATTGCCTTGGATAGGGAGTCTGATGGTACTAACATGTTAAACATAACAATGTTTGTTTGAAGCACAATACTTGCTGGATGGCGAATGGCCAAGCTGTCACACTTGGTGCGTACGTAAGTGTGCAGGGCTCAGGCAACATCTGCCCCTGTGTGAGAACCACAACCTGGAATTTTGTCGTTTTTCTTTTTGTTTGTTGGTTGGAATAGTTTCACATGAACAATCAGCAGAAGTAAAGGGTTTGTTAACGGGATTCCGCCAATGCGAAGTTCGGATATGCATGGCGTGGGAGGGGGGAGGGGGGATTCAGAGACACGTAGTAAGTCTTAACCACGGAGCAGAGAAAACAGTACAGACTGGGGTTAGAGTGACATGTTGCATGGTGGCGCAGGGAGTCATACAAGCATCAGCAGGTTGCGATAGATGGGTTTTACACTCGAATACATGACACAGAAACAACCCAACACGCTTAATATATTGACCTGGAATGTCCGAGGCCTGAATGATTATAGAAAGTTGAGAAAAGTTCTGGCATATCTCACCAGACATAATATCGATATTGCGTTATTGCAGGAATCCCACCTCCCGCTTAACAGTAAAATGCTTAATTGCAAGGGGCTACCTGGTAACGTGCATGTGGCACGGTTCACGTCTCATGCCCGGGGCGTCATCACTTGGTTAAATCCGAAGTCAGGTCTACAGCTTTTGCCATTAGAAACGGATGGAGATGGAAGATATGTTATTCCGAGATGTAGCGGGAAAGGGATAGACCTGATTATTGTTAATATATACGGCCCAAATTACGATAACCCCAAATTCTTTGAAGGGATTATTGAGAAGATGCGACAGCACGGGCCGCCTACCAGTTATGGGGCGGTGACTTTAATTGTGTTTTAAACCCACAATTGGACAGGTCGGGAGGTCCGGAGCGATGCCCCACTGCAACTGCTCGAATAATCACGGGGGCGATGACGCAATTAGATCTATTGGATGTCTGGAGAACAAGATCCCACGACAAGGGAGGGTATACACACTAATCTACATACAACAACCTACACACACGAATTGACTATTGGTTGGCTTCTAGGGATTTGTACGAGAGGGTCCGGGATTGTGCAGTGTTACCTCGCACTCTGTCAGATCACTCTCCAGTGCTCTTGGTCTTGGAGTGCTCGGCCAAACGCATTCCACCTTTCACATGGAGATTCCCACCTTACTCCTTATTAGACTCTGTTTTCAAAGCCGATATTGCGGAAGCGATTGAAAGTTTTTTCGAACACAACATTGGGTCCGTGGACACTTTCGCGGTTGTATGGGAAACTTTCAAAGTCTACATTAGAGGAATCGCTATGACAAAACACTCGGGTGTCCTTAGGGCGCTGCGAAAATGACTGACGACTTGGAGGGCAAACTACAGACGCTAGAAAGTAGACTACAGTCCGACACCGATGAGCAGGCGCAGGGGGAGCTCCAGGAGCTGCTCAACGAGTTCCATGACACAGCTGATTCGGAGCTAAAACACTTAGGCAAGTATGCAACGGCCCGCACATATGGAGAAGGTGAGCGACCGGGCTCGGTCTTGGCTTCACTGCTAAGGAAGCGAAGGGAGAAAGCAGAGGTGACGGTAATTAATGACGAGCAGGGGGAACCCCTCACGTCTCCACTGGACATAGCTGACAGATTTCGACACTGTATGCCACTAGAGCTGGAGAGCTCGACGCTCAGATTTTAGATTACTTGTCGCACATCAAACTCCCTTGGTTGACGAATACACATAGGGAATACCTCATGCGCCCGTTGGAAGCGGAAGAAATAGCGACAGCGCTAGCAGGAATGAGAGCCGGTAGCGCCCCAGGTGCAGACGGACTGACGGTATCCTTTTATAAGGAGTTTAAGGACTTACTCACTCCACATCTTCACACGCTGTTCGAAGAGATCTATGAAAGTGGCCAGCTGCCTCCATCTATGAGAGAGGCTCTTATCGTTGCTATTTTGAAACCAGACAAAATACCAACAGAGTGTGCGTCCTATCGCCCTCTGTCGTTGTTGAATGTCGACACAAAGCTGTACGCTAAAATATTGGCAAATCGCTTGACCCCACTTGTTCCGTTGCTAGTTGCTCTGGAACAGGCCGGCTTCGTTCCCAGTAGAAACCTGACGTATAATTTAAGAACAGTATTCGGCGTGATTCAACATGTTAAGCCGGAAGCGCAAGCGGTTGCAGTGTTCCTTGATATGGAGAAGGCATTCCATTCGGTCGAATGGTCGTTTATGAGACAAGTTCTGACGCGAGTAGGGCTGGGGGGCATATTTCTACAAATGTTGGGCGTGCTGTACAATAATCCGACTGCTAGAATAAGAATAGGGGACATGGTGACAGACACTATACGCATCACCAGAGGGACGAGGCAAGGATGTCCGCTCTCCCCGATCCTCTATGCTCTGACTGCGGAACCGCTGGCCTGCGCATTACGGGAATACCACCGATACAGAGGTCTTCGTTTCCCGGGATATGAGTTAGTTATATCCACGTATGCAGACGATACGCTGCTTTACATTCGAAATCCCGAACACAATCTGTCCCCTGTTCTCCGCGAGGTGGTCAAGTTTGGCACATTGTCTGGTCTTAAGGTCAACTGGACCAAATCAATCATATTCCCACTCACTACAGCCACGGTGCAGTTCACCCCTGAGTTCCCTTTGCAGTGGACGACAGATCTGGTGCGTTATTTGGGAGTCAAAGTACATACGGACTCGGAGGTAGTGTTTCGAGAAAATTATGGAGTCGCAGTTAGTTAAGTTAGAAGACGACGTAGAGCGTTGGATTAGACTGCCACTCTCATTGATGGGTAGGGTCTCAATCATGAAAATGGTTGTGTTACCACGGTTTTTGTTCCTGTTTGCTAATATTCCGATGGTCCTCCCTAGCTCTTTCTTTCGCTCACTCACATCGCTGCTACTCAGGCTGGCCTGGGCTGGGAAACATGCTAGGATACAATGGGATATACTTACATTGCCTTATCGGATGGGCGGTCTTGGGGCACCGGACCTGAACCTATACTACAGGGTTGCGCAGTGCGCACAGGCTCATTTTTGGATTCATGGGCCTGCAGACACACCGCACATTCAGATTGAGAAAGTAGTCGCAATGCCGCTTCCCTTGCCGGTGCTCTTATTTATACCTCCGAACCGCAGAACTGGGATTCTTGATTCAATCAATTCGACCGTACATGCTTGGCACCATCTTCTTAAGTTGCAAGCTGGAGTCATATTATATTCCCCATTGGCTCCCCTCGAATGGTGTCATTGGCTACCTACATGCACAGATAGAGGGGTAACTCTGGCATTGAATGATATGAATATTTCAAAGATTGGGGAACTGTTTGAGGAGGGTGTGGCGAAGACGTGGGAGGAGGCGAGTACACAGGGTCAAAATAACACATTGTTACATAGATTCCAGTTTCACAGAATGAGGCACTCATTAAAAGAAATTCTGGGAAATGAACTCGCAGAGCCACCTGATGTTGCCCCGCTCACAGCCATGATAAAAATAGAAGAGCCGGTGCGGATTGTGTCTAGGTTATATAAATCAGCACAGGATTATCGGGCCAACCATTATACTAAAGCCCGACTGGCCTGGCAGACAGATTTGGGGATGGATATAGATGATGGAATGTGGAGGTACTGCTGTGAAAGTACGAAACGAATATCTCTGAATGGCAAACATAGGCTGATCCACTTTAAATTTCTTAATAGAATATACTATACCCCTGAAAGACTACATAGGTATGGGCTGAGGGACTCAGCTGAATGTGACAGATGTGGTACCACCCCGGCTGACTTCTTTCATTTGGCATGGTCGTGCCCGGGAATTGCCAATTTCTGGGTTTTAATATTTAAGACACTGGTGGAAATCACTAAAGAAAAACTCACTCCAGACCCTGCACTGGCACTACTGGGATATTCTAAACGCCTACCTAAAGCTATCAGACGTCTAATTGACATGGGGCGCTAATGGCGAGACGTAGGGTGGCAATTTGCTGGTCCCGTGGCCCGACCCCCACTATAGACAGCTGGTCGAGAGACATGGTGTACTGCTCCACACAGACTGAAAACTACAGTGAACTTCTGCCACCACGCAGTCGTTCAAAAAAAATTTGGGAACTATATCGCACTTATAGGGCGGCCACAGAGGACAATGGTGAAAGTGGGGATGATCTTGTTTAGCAGTGGCAGTAAGGGGGCCCGATAGATGGGAGAAGACAGTTATGACTTGCCCCAGTTTCGATACAGTGTTCTATATATGTACAATGCCTATATTTGATGTTAGCATGATTTAAGCCGCAATACATCTTTGGGAATGTCCGTCCATCATCCCCTTTGGTATCGCTTTGTTCGCCCTGAGTTGGCAGGGTATGCCCAGACGTGGGTCCCTTGCTCACTTTGCCACTGGATTCAACCTAGCCTGGCTGATGACGGCTGAATAGCCAGAAACCGGTCCCAGGATGCTTGTTTCCGGTCCAGGGAAGACATGGCTTGGCAGTTCGGGCTGGACTGTTCCCATGAGGCACAGGGTCAGACTGATTTGCATATGGCCATGTCTGAACTGGGGTGGTGGAGTGAGCTAAAGAATGATGATGGATTAAACCCAGATCAGTTGACTGGGGGTGAGTGTTTGATTTGCACAAGCGCTCCGTCCATCATCCCCTTTGGTATCGCTTTGTTCGCCCTGAGTTGGCAGGGTATGCCCAGACGTGGGTCCCTTGCTCACTTTGCCACTGGATTCAAGCTAGCCTGGCTGATGACTGCTGAATAGCCATAAACCAGTCCCAGGATGCTTGTTTCCGGTCCAGGGAAGACATGGCTTGGCAGTTCGGACTGGACTGTTCCCATGAGGCACAGGGTCAGACTGATTTGCATATGGCCATGTCTGAACTGGGGTGGTGGAGTGAGCTAAAGAATGATGATGGATTAAACCCAGATCAGTTGACTGGGGGTGAGTGTTTGATTTGCTCAAGCGCTCCGTCCATCATCCCCTTTGGTATCGCAATGTTTTCCAGTGTCACAGCTTTTTATATGACAATTTGAGATGTAGGCCCTGTGAAAATTAATGCACTCCCGCAATGTAACACGAAGACGTAAGAGGAATGTTCTAAGGTCTGTTGTAATATTGGTTAAGTATGTGGACTTACCAAGACGAGTCTCTGTATTTTGTGTTTGCTTAAATTTTTTTTTCTTTTTCTGGCAATATTGTATTGCAATCCTAAATAAAAATATTAATAAAAAAAATTAAAAAAAAGGCTCAACAAAGATCATCAAAAAGACCAGGTGATGGAGAGTGTGAAGAGTCAGAGAGAGGACAAGGGTAGGTACCAGGGCAGGGAGAATCGTTCAAAAGTAGAAGAGCAGGGAGGAAGTGTTTCAGGGAAAATGATAAGCTATCAAGGGATAGGGGTCAGTGAAGGTCATGGTCAGGAAAGGCAAGAACATGTGATGGGAAAGGCAAAGCACAAATGGACAACAGGGACGGGTGATGAATAGAGTGAAAGATTAGAGAGGAGGATAACAAGGGTAAGCAAAGGGCAGAGTGAAATAATAGACAGAAAGACAACCAGAGCATACAATGTGAGGAGTGAGGGTAAGGAAAGGAAGGAAAAAATGGCATATAAAGGGTAGAGTGAAGAGATGGAGAGGGCGAGACCAGGGGAAGGTGATCTATAGAATGGATCAACAAAGAAGAAGAGAACCAGGTGATGGGCAGAATAAAGGGATGCAGGAGAACAAGGGCAGGCAATGAAAAGAGCAAAGGGATGGATGGGGAAGAAAAGGGCAGGCAATGAGCACAGTGAAAGGATGGAGAGCAGGTGAACAAGAACAGGCAATGAGTAGAGTGAAGAAATGGATAGGAGGAGAACAAAAGCAAGCAGTGGGTAGAGTGAAAGGATGGAGAGGAGGAGAACAAGGGCAGACAATATGTAGAACGCACAGATGGAGAAGAGAAGAACAAAGCACACGATTTGTAGAATAAGGGATGGAGAGTAGAACAACAAGGGCATGTAATGAGTAGAGTGAAGGGAAAGAAAGAGGTATAAGGGAAGATGATGAGAGGAGTGAAGGGTTGGAAGAGTGAAAAAACCCGGAGATGGGGCTTAGGGTCAGAAGGAAAATGAGAGAAGGTAATGGATAAAGTGGAGGGATGGCGAGAGATACAATGGAAGATGAGGTTAGTGAAGGGATGAGAGTGTACAAAATCCAAAAGAGGGGGCCAAGGGTTAGAAGGAGAATGAGAGCAGGCGATAGGTTGGAAGGCCTGTCAGGAAGCTGCCAAGAGCAGCCAAAGTCTATTCAGGGAAAATAAAAAGTAGGGCGGGAAATGGAGACAGTGGAAACTCTGAGAGTAGGAAAATGAGCAAGTAAATGGAGTGTGAAGGTATGGAGAGAGGGACAGTAAGGAAATGTGAAGAGGAGAGTGAAGGATCAAGTGGAGAACAAGGCTAGGTGTGGAGCAAGTGAATGGTGAATGAGAGACACAAAAGGAGAAAGTAAGTGATGGAGCGAGTAAAATGTCAGAGAGAAGTAGAAGAGCAGGTAATTGAGAGACAGGAAGCAGAACAGGCAAAGAAGCTACTGATGGAGGTACAGAAGAGTAAGTGAATTAGAGGGAGCGAAAAAGATGTATATTTGACAGGGAAGAGTGAGAGGTCTGAAAAAGATGAAGAAGTACTGGAAATGGATGGGAAGGACTGGAGATAGTGAGAAGAGGAATTGCCGAGGAGGAGAGTGAGGCATGAAAGAAAGGAGAAAGAGAACAGGTAAAGAGTAGAGAAAATAGTTAGATGGGGATGACAGGCTGGTGATGGGTCAGAATTATGGCCAGTTGACGGGGAATGGAAGAAAAGTAAAACAAGTGGCCCTTGATGCAAAGAGTGAAAGAAACGGAAAGCTTGAATACTGAGACTTGGCTGTCTCCAACAATGACAGCAGATTAGGACTAGGTGCCTAGTGTCATAGGCTACCAGCCATTGGCTATCCTGATGGAAAGGTTCCCGGCTAGAGCTATTGTTGTTCATTGCCATAAGACATCAGCCACTGGTTTCCATGAGGGAAAAACACCTTCAGCAGCCAGCTTTATACGTAGCCACAAGCCCCGCAACTGGAAATCCTGATGAGGCCTGTGCAGAGCAAGTGAAAGTTGATATAAATAAGCATTGGCAGAAGATTCTGCTACACATTTAACAGAAAGCAATGAGCAAATGACTCTGAATGTCTGAGGCTCGCATCAGCTTAAGTTAATGATCTCACAGAACTTAATTTGCTCAGTCTAATGGCTCGGTCATAGGGTAATCTACCAACCCAAGGCGCTGCATCTTTTGCTGACGAGCAGAAACGTTTTTGTGGCTGCTTGTGTCTGTCTAACTGCGAGGTGCATCTGAGGTCACCTCTGCCACTTACCAGAGCAGGAAATTCAGAGGGCCAATTATAGCCTGAGTATATAATTGGATGGTGGCAGTGCCCAGCTTCCATCTCAGGTAACACGTTGCTTTCCATCCTTGTGAGTATGGAGACAGCATTCGAGCGGCCGGTTTGATGCCAGTCTTGGGACTTTCTATGCCAGTCATGGTACTGAAAATCAGTGTTGCCACACAACCGATTTTAGGATTTCCACTTGAGACTGGAGTCCACACAGCCCGTTGTGTGACAGTAGGTTCGACTATATATGCCTAGGCCCCTTTCGCTTAGAAGCCGCATCATAACCAGACCATGGGATACAGGGTGGTTAGAAGGGAACAACAGTAGAGGGAAAGCAAAGACAGAGCTTGAGACTATGTAAAGCATTAGACTCGATGATCTGTTGTGTGTATGGCTCCCAGAGTTTCTGAGTTTCTTGCTTTTCTTATGTCATGTCACTTGCATAGTTTTCACTCTAGTGTCAGTTGGTGCTGATAACTTGCAAACATTTTCAACTCGCACTTATGTAGTTTATTGTAGTGAGTAACTCTGAAATCGTTTTTCCCCGGTAACTCGAGATAATCTGTAAGCGTATGCCTATTTTACATAGCTTTTCCTCATAACTCAACACAAATTACACTTGCATACAACATGCTGTTAAGTCTCAAATTTCACGCGAAAACTACACTGAACAGAACTACTGATACTTTGCGTGGTTTTCATAGTTTTGGCAAGAATTATGGCAACTTCGCAAGGAAAAACTAGGCAACTTCACACTCATGGTAGTACTCTTTCATCAAAGACATGTTAAGTCTCCATTACTGAGACACCCGCATTTCATTCCCAGTGTTTTAGATAATAAGTGGAGATATGTAGCTAAACTGTTTTAACTTCTCAGCAATACTTGGGGAATTACCAAACCTGATTAATACTGAAACATTCAGGGCTGCCATCTAAGAACCAGCTCCATGTATGACTGTTGGAGCTTTCATTGGGATCACAATCAACAATCTTTTGCTCTCACACTGGCCACCATTCGACCAGTAAATATCAGATCGACCACAAAACTCAGTTTGACATTCTGAGTTGTGTAGTTATTTCGCACTTACCCACGGTTTGTCCCTTTTAAAATTTTGCCAAGCAATACATAGCAAACTGTTTGCTGGGAAGACAGGTCAGAAAGGGGGAAAGAAAATTAATCTTCTATGTCATTTCTCTCATCACCCTCCTCATTTCACCTTCTACCCTCTCACTAATCCATCCTGTTGTAACAATGTAAATATGTCAACAGAATACATTGTATTTTTTATATTGGCATTCAACCACCATATATTGTGCTTCAAAGCAATGAAACGTTTTGTTTTACACCCTTTTTATAACCGTATGTAGTACAATGTTCATGTTTCAAGGTCCGGCACTTGTTGTCGAAATGCTATTGTGGCCAACAATAAATAAATACATAGAAAGAAGGTGATTGCATATGCTATAGTTTGATAACCCTCTGAATATATTCATGAAGTTGCAGTGTTTTAAGTTTACGCACCATTTGACTGAAAAACAGGTTGCAAAAGGTTCTTGCTGAAAAAAGATCTGCACACATTTGCCACTGAACATAAAAAACTTTGCAAAAGATAAAATTACAGAGAAAAAGTCCGACATCTTCCATTTGGCCGGGCTTGATTAAAGTGAACATTTTCTCGCAAACCAGTGAAAACACAGGAGAAAGAAAACTCAAACTAGGAAACACCGTACAGTGTGAACATTGGAAACGTTGCTTTAAAAAAGACTGCACAGCCTTAGAAAAGTTCAATTCCTGCACATTATTGTTGCTGTTTACTACCAGGCATCATGAAATAATGAACGTGCTTTTTGTTTCATGACACAAGGTGTACGAAGAAATATGCTAATATTCACAAGCTCTTGTCTAGTGTTCGTTGTCTGGTGTTCTTGCTAGAAAATCCTTAGTTTCACAGCAACATTTTGCTTTCCAGCCAATGTCAAACCTCAGTATTTGATCCATAACCTTGGTACTTCCGGCATTTGTTTTAGACACTGGAGCTCCTGTGTTGCTTACTTCCGATTGGATTACAATTGTTCTTTTTGTAATTGACCTTGTCAAGAGCTGGTCTTCTTGGCTATACTTGAAAAGTCTTCTTCTTTCATAGAAACTGCATACTATCTCCAGAGGCAGTGCCAGACACCAGATTTTAACCGGAGTCTTGTACTGCTCCACAAAATAATATCCTGCAGTAAGGAAAAAAACTGCAGACCAGAAAAAACTTCTAACTGACCAGGCCAAACAACAGGCGAATCAGCAGGAACTGGAGAAGGCAGAGAATCTAAGGAGTCCAATGAGCGAGCAAGCTAGCAGAAACAATTGCAACCAAACTGGACTCAAAATGGACTCCCCTTTTAAAGTGCCAAACAGGAAGTGACTAACTTCAGGGAACTGTTCATTCATCTTGACTTGGGAATAAATAATAATCAATGAAAATAAAAATAATACATTGCAGAATCTAAGAAATACATGAAAACAATTGCAGCCCAAAACTACTTGATGCTATAGTGTGGAATAGATGCTTCCTGCATACAGTGTTAGAAAGCCGTCATGCAGAGAGATTGCCCCATAGTTCCCTGTGCGTAACACATGACAGGGAAAAACAAGACGGCGCCACCCTAGGACGCCATATGCAAAAACAACAATTGATGGACAGAATGCAGAACAATGTCATACATTCATCCCAGTACAGAGATCTGGGCCTAAATCCATCGTTTTTATGCTCACCATGCCATTCCAGTTTGAACCCAGCCATATGCAAATCAGTCTTGACCCTGTGCCCGTTGGGAACAGTCCAGCCCGAACTGCCAGGCCAGGTCCTCCCTGGACTGGAAACAAGCATCCTAGGACCGGTTTTGGGGTTTCACCCCTCATCAGCCAGGATAGCTTGACTCCAGTGGCATGGAGAGCACGGGACCCACGTCTGGGCATACTCGTCCCACTCGGGGTGACAAATGCAAAAACAACAATTGATGGACAGAATGCAGAACAATGTCATACATTCATCCCAGTACAGAGATCTGGGCATAAATCCATCGTTTTTTTGCTCACCATGCCATTCCAGTTTGAACCCAGCCATATGCAAATCAGTCTTGACCCTGTGCCCGTTGGGAACAGTCCAGCCCGAACTGCCAGGCCAGGTCCTCCCTGGACTGGAAACAAGCATCCTAGGACCGGTTTCGGGGTTTCACCCCTCATCACCAGGATAGCTTGACTCCAGTGGCATGGAGAGCACGGGACCCACGTCTGGGCATACCCGTCCCACTCGGGGTTACAAATGCAAAAACAACAATTGATGGACAGAATGCAGAAAAATGTCATACATTCATCCCAGTACAGAGATCTGGGCCTAAATCCATCGTTTTTTTGCTCACCATGCCATTCCAGTTTGAACCCAGCCATATGCAAATCAGTCTTGACCCTGTGCCCGTTGGGAACAGTCCAGCCCGAACTGCCAGGCCAGGTCCTCCCTGGACTGGAAACAAGCATCCTAGGACCGGTTTCGGGGTTTCACCCCTCATCAGCCATTGCGTCCTAGACAGCTAGCTCAAGGAGGAACGTCGCATGGCAGCAGGAAGGAGAAGCCAGGTCGGGGCTCACTTAACCCGCACCGGACCGAGGCACACGTGAGCTAAGGAAAAACCCTTACACTCTGCCTCATTTTAGATGCTCGTGGCTAATGGGGATATTTGAAATAAAATTGTGCGACCAAAAAGGGAGCATGAATGTGTTCTGATGATTCTCATTATCGATCACAAGGATTATACCATTTCAAATCTATAAGATACTGAAGCTCCCTTTACAGTAGCTGGAGTCACAAATCTCCTGAACCTCATATTCAACTTGTCCAGCAACTAGTATGGGGGATGGCCATCAGGTTTCAACTGGGAAACATGAAAGTAAGGGTGAAACCTCCAGGAAAGAGGAAGCTTGAGCCATATAGTGACAGGATTTATAATCTTAGCCGTTTCAAAAGGCCCTTAAAGTTGAGGGGAAAACCTTGAGCAACAGATATAACAAGGTAGGTTGATGGAGGATAACCATACACTATCCCCAATATTAAAAGTAGGAGCTAGTTGCCTATGTCGATTGGCTTGTAGTCTTTGACTAAGTTTAGCAATCTGCAAACTTTGAAGTAATTCTTTCAACTTTTCCAATGATTCTTGGACTGCAGGAACCGAGTCTTCATTTCCCAAGGTTCAAGGATGAAATCCAGCTAAAGCAAAGAAAGAAGAAAAGCCGGTGGAGGTATGGGGCGAGTTATTATATTAAACTCAGCTGCAGTTAAGAGAGATTTCCAATTGTTTTGGGAGGCAGAGATGTAACACCCTAAGAACTCTCAAGAGTTCTGTTTAACCTTTATGTTTGCCCATTGGCTTGAGGGTAGAAACTAGAAGTCAGTGCTCTTTGAATACCAAGTTTTTGAAATAAGGATTTCCAAAATGTACAGCTATACAATGCCCACGATCAGAAATGATTTTCAAAGGTAATCCATGAAGTCTGAATATGTCAGAGTAGAAGATCTCAGCCAATTCTGAAGCAGTGAGTAATTTGGGAAGGGCTAAAAAATTAGCCATCTTAGTGTATGAATCCACAGTGACCCTTAAGTGATGCAATTTCCTGATGTGGGCAAATCTACTACAATGTCTGTATAGATGATTGCAGGGGGTTAATAATTACCCGGCTTTTCTCTGTGCTTCAATTTTATTTTGGGCACAGCTCTCACAGGACCTGATAAAACCTGTGACATTGTGACGGAGAGCTGGCCACCAGAATTTTCTTCGGATTATTTCTTCTATAACTTTTCTTTCTCTATGTCCAGATATCAAGGAGTCATGGTAGAGCTGAAGTATTATTCTTTGCAAATGTTTTGAGTGAATATTTTGTTTTGAACAAAAATTACATCATTTGATTTCTTTATTTGGGAATGAGGAAAATGTTTTTCGAAGTTGTGGGGACTGAATTGTTTGGTTTACTGATAAGTAGCATCAAGGAATGAGGAAGTTGTTACAGAAATAAAAGCTTGGGGAACAATGATCTTCTCAACAGTCCTTAACTTTTCAATTTCCGCAGATTGCATGGATAGGTAATCTGTGATAATATTTTCAGAGCTGGGAATGTAAGTAAGGAAAACATTTAATTGCTGAATAAGAATGCCCTTGGGGCTTTCATACTGATCCAACATTTGGCCTGTTGGAGCACTCGACAATTTCTATGGTAAATGTGGACAGTTATTCAAATCTGATCTCCAAGTAAAAAATGTATCCACTAAACAAAGGCTGCTTTGAAAGAAATGAGTTATTTCTCCAGTTTGGACAAGTTTCTTTTTGCTGAGGAAATTGTTTTGAAGAAAAAGGCAATAGTACGTTCTTATTCATCTTGACCTAACGGAATCAAGACTACTCCCATAGCTAGATCTGAAGCATTGGTATAGAGAATGAAGGGCTTGGAGACATCAGGTTAAAGATATAGGAGCTCAAATTAACTCTTGCTTAAGCCGTTCGAAGGCTAGTGTGGCATTATTATTCCACTGAAACATATTCTTTTTGAACAAATCAGTGATACAAGTCTGGAGAAATTCTTGATGAACTTGCAATAGTAATTTGCGTGGCCTAAAAAGCTCTGCGTTTCCTTTATTGAAGCAAGAATCGGCCAATCAAGAATGGCTTGGAGCTTCCGAGTGTACATGGCTATTCCTTCAGAAGAAAGACTATAGCCCAGATAGTCTACGGATTTCTTTCCAAACAGACACTTTCAGGTTAGGCCACCAATTTGTTTCCCTTAGACACTGTAGGAGTTGCTTGACATGCAGTGAATGATCCACTGGATCCTTGGAAAAAAACAGGATGTCATCTAAGCAGATAACCATTGTCTAGAGGATCAAATCAGAGAACATAGCATTCATAAAATGCTGGAAAGGAGGGACATTACAGAGGCCGAATGGCATCACCCGGTATTCAAAATGCCCAAATGGTGTTCTGAATGCTGCTTTCCATTCATCATCTGATCGGATATGGATCAGGCGATAGGCTCCTTTCAGGTCTAGTTTGGTGAATACTTTAACCCCTTTATGGCTTCCAGGATATCAAAAATGAGGGGCAAAAGATAACAATCCTTGATTGTCACTAGATTTCATCCTCTGTAATCTGTTCAAGGTTGGAGCTTAGAATCACCATTTTTAGGTACAAAAAACAAAGAGGTTCTGGCAGGGGATTTACATTGAGCTATCAAACCATTCTTTAAGTTAAAGTAAAGATACTCCCTCAGAATTTGGCATTCTAAGGGGGAAAACAAAAAATACGCCCATAAGTGTATTGACTTAGGAAGGATATCAATGGCGCAATCAAACGGGTTATGAGGAGGTAATTCATGGTCATTGATTCTTGGAAAACATCAAGTTATTTGTGATAGATGTCAGGAATTTTGGACAATTATGTAACTGACTGAGCGGAGCTGTCATGAAGAATTTCAGAACTTTCTGTAGAAGAAAGAAGATCTGCTGTAGAGTGAGAGATACAAAATTCATGAAGATACCACACCACAAATGAGCTAAAACTGTTCTTGTTACATATTACCATCATCAGAATCCTGTTTTCATAATGTGGTGGTAATGAACAAGTTACATACCTTCGGTAACGCATTATCCGGTAGAGATTCTATCTAGCTGCAGATTCCTTACCTTTGAATTTCTCAGGCGTCAGGCTGGATCCGGAAACTTTTGCTGAGCAATACCCCTTGCGCGCGACGTCGGGTGGCTCCATTCGGCTCCGCGTGTCGTCGATGACGTCGGTAGCTTCGGTTATGACGTCGCGGTGCCTACATAGGCGCCAACCAGGCGCGCAGATGTCAGTACTTTTCATTTTTCCGCGCCAGAAGCGCAGTGCCACGAAGTGACTGACGTAAACGTGTGCAAAACTAGGGCCCTGAAAGGGGAGAAACCCTAGTCCTACAACATCAGTCCGCAAAGCCAGGAGGCATAGGTGGAACTGTAAGGAATCTGCAGCTAGATAGAGTCTCTACCAGATAATGCGTTACCGAAGGTAAGTAACTTGTTCATCTGATAGAGACTTCTAGCTGCAGATTCCTTACCTTTGAATCAGATGCCCAAGCCATACCATCCCGGCAGTGGGTTGCGGACTCATGGACTAAACTAAAAAGTCTTGCAGGACTGAGCCGGCAAAATGCCCGTCCCTGCGCACTTGACCATCAAGGCAATAATGTTTTGCGAACGTGTGCAATGATGCCCACGTCGCTGCCTGACAGATGTCTTGGACTGGGACACCCCGAGCCAAGGCCGTAGTCGCAGCTTTTCCCCTGGTGGAATGGGCCCTTAATCCCTCAGGGGGCTGCTTCTTCGCCAAAGCATAACAGATTTTAATGCAGAGAACAACCCAGCGAGAGATGGTTCTTTTCTGCACTGCCTTTCCCTTCTTTGCTCCCACATACCCCACAAAGAGTTGGTCATCCACCCGGAACTCTCTTGTGTGGTCAAGGTAGAACGACAACGCTCTTTTTGGGTCCAGTCGGTGGAGACGCTCCTCTTCCTTAGAGGGATGTGGGGGAGCAAAGAAGGTAGGCAAAGTAATGGACTGACCCAAATGGAATGGGGTCACAACTTTTGGCAAAAATGATGCCCTGGTGCGAAGCACCACCTTGCCCGGAAAGGACATGAGATAAGGAGGTGAGCTGGATAACACCTGCAACTCACTCACCCTCCGGGCCGATGTAATTGCCACTAAGAAGGCTGTTTTGATGGTCAACAGCCGGAGGGGACAATTGTGCAAAGGCTCAAAAGGAGTGCACATGAGATAAGTGAGGACCAAATTAAGCTCCCATTGTGGCATAATAAAGGGCGTAGGTGGAAACAAGTGAACCAGCCCTTTAAGAAATCTATTTACAATAGGAGGTTTAAAGAGAGAAGGCTGGTCTGGCAGCCGCAAAAAAGCAGACAGAGCAGAAAGGTAACCCTTGAGAGTTCCCAAAGCAGAGCCCTGCTGGGCAAGGGTCAGAATGAACAAAAGGACAGTAGAAAGAGGAGCAGAAAGAGGGTCAATAGACCTTTCTGTACAGTATAATACAAATTTCTGCCAATGGCAGGCGTATACCGACTTAGTGGAGGGCCGCCTGGCCGCCAGAATAACATTACAGACTTCGGGAGGAAGGTCAAAAACAATCAACTGCCGCCGCTCAATCTCCACGCATGGAGGCGCAGAGTTGACAGGCTCGGGTGGAGAACCCTCCCCTGCTGCTGCGACAGAAGATCCTCCCGAAGGGGCAGCCTGATCGGAGGATCGACACTCATGCTCAGAAGCTCTGGATACCAGACTCTCCTTGCCCAGTCCGGTGCCACAAGGATGACTTGGGCCCGGTCGCTCCTGATCTTCTTCAGAACCCTGGGCAGGAGTGGTATGGGCGGAAAGGCGTACAACAGGCCTGAGCTCCACTCGCAACGAAACACGTCACCGAGCGATAGACGCCTTGGAAACTGCAGCGTGCGGTACTGCTGACATTGCGCGTTCTCTCCGGAGGTGAACAAATCTAACCAAGGTTCTCCCCACTGCTGAAAGAGACCTTGCGCCACCTCCGACTGGAGATGCCATTTGTGATCTGCTATGCATCGACGGCTGAGATCGTCTGCTCTGGCGTTCAGAGAACCTGCCAGATGTTGAACCACCAGGGTTATGCCCTGCTGTTCCAGCCATGCCCAGAGACGCAGGGCCTCTCGACAAAGGGTCCAAGACCCCATCCCGCCTTGCTTGTTGCAGTACCACATGGCGGTGGTGTTGTCCGTGAACACCTGCACCAACTTCCCCTTGACAGAGGGAAGAAATGCTTCCAATACCAAGCGAATCGCTCGGAGATCCAACAAGTTTATGTGGGGCCCCGTCTCCGCCGGAGACCAGTGACCCCTGATCTCCATCTCTCCCAAGTGGCTGCCCCATCCCAGAAGTGACGCATCCGTCACAATTGTGAAATCCGGTTGGGGAAGGGAGAGAGGTCTTCCTTTGACCCAATCTCGGTTCGTTAACCACCACTGCAGATCCTTTGCAGTTCCTTCCGAGATCTGAACCACGTCGGTGAGATTTCCCTGATGCTGTGCCCAATGGAACTTCAAGTCCCACTGCAGAGCCCGCATACGCCATCTCGCGTGTCTTACCAAGAGGATGCAGGAGGCCATGAGGCCCAACAGCCTCAGAGTCAACCTCACCGAAATCCAGGATAGAGGCTGAAATATCAGAATCATAACCTGAATATCCTGGACTCGCTGCTCGGGAGGATAAGCCCGAAACTGCACTGTGTCCAGAACAGCTCCGATGAAAGGGAGCATCTGAAAAGGAGTCCGGTGTGACTTCGGCACGTTGATAGAGAACCCCAGCGAATGCAGGAGGTCCGCCGTAGTCTGAAGGTGGGAGATGACTGCCTGGGGCGAGGACGCCTTCAACAACCAGTCGTCGAGTTGGGGAAGACTGAAACCCCTAACCTGCGCAGATGAGCTGCAACCACCGCCATCACCTTGGTGAACACCCGAGGGGCACTGGTAAGGCTGAAGGGAAGCACGGTAAACTGAAAGTGCTCGTGGCCTACCTTGTGGCCCAGCAGGATGGGAATGTGAAAATACGCATCCTGCAGGTCGAACGCCACCATCCAGTCTCCTTGGTCTAAGGCAGACAAGACCTGAGCCAAAGTGAGCATTTTGAATTTCTCCTTTTTGAGGAAGAGATTGACGGTCCGAAGATCCAAAATGGGCCGAAGCCCCTTGTTCTTCTTCGGAATCAGAAAGTAGCGGGAATAACAGCCACTGCCTACTTCTGAAACTGGAACCCTTTCTATAGCTCCTTTGGCCAAAAGAGCTGTAACTTCCTCTTGGAACAGCTTTAAGTGATCCTCCGCCACCGTTCCTGACTCGGCAGAATAGTAGGAGGAAAAGAAAGGAAAGGAAGAGAATAGCCCTCCTGGACGATCTGCAAGACCCACTTGTCTGATGTTATAGATCTCCAGCGGGGGAGATGGTGATGAATTCTCCCACCCACTGGAGTAGTGTGGCCCTGCAGAATCAGCCTAGGAGTGCTTGGAGGCTGCGGCTGGGTTGCCGGGGGCAATGTGGTAGATGACTTCTGGCTTCCATTTCGAGGACGGAATGTACCGCGTCCATGTCCACGCACGGCTTGGGCAGTCTGTGCGGGACGGTGGCTAGGATAGGGCTGACGCGGCTGGTAACCCCTTCCGTTGCCACGAAAGGGGCGAAAGAAAGACTGGCCACGAGGAGTGGAGGAGAGGCTCAAGCATCTGGCCATAGGTCGAGAGTCCTTGAACCTGACCAGGGCTGAGTCTGCCTTTTCCCCAAAAAGGCGGTTTCCATCAAAGGGCATGTCCATCAAATTGGCCTGGACATCCCCCGAGAAGCCAGTTGTGCGAAGCCAGGCGTAGCGCCTCAAAGCCACTGTCGTTGAAATTGACCTGCCCCGCGAATCGGTCGTATCCAAACCACACCGTATGGAGAATTTTGCTGCATCTCTCCCGTCCTTGACAGCTTGAGAGAGCACAGCCCGGGCCTCCTCCGGGACTTGTGGCAGCACCTGCGCAACCGTCTCCCAAAGAGAGTGGGAGAAACGGCCTAATAAGCATTCGGTATTCACCGACCGCAATGCCAGACTGGAGGAAGAAAACATCTTCTTCCCAAATGAGTCCAGTCTCTTGGATTCCCTATCCGGAGGGGCGGAAGGGAATGCGCCCTGGGAAGTAGAGGCCTGCACCACCAAACTTTCTGGGGTGGGGTGTTGGCTGAGGAACTTTGGGTCGCCTGGTGCTGGGCGATGGTGGCGTGCAATCGTCCTGTTCACAGGAGCCCCTGTGCTAGGCTTGGACCACGTTCCTAGTAGGACGTCCGTAAGTGCCTCATTAAAGGGCAAAAGGGTTCAGAGGTGGAAGCCCCAGGTTGAAGCACTTTGGTCAGGAGATTAGTCCTGACCTGCACTGAGGGCAGTTGCAGTCCAAGGACCTCAGCTGCCCTCTTAACCACCAAAGCATAGGACGCCCCCTCCTCCGTAGCCACTGTAGGTGGAGAGAGCATACCAGAGTCTGGGGAAGTATCCAGACCACTGGCTTCCCCAAGTTCCCTATACCAGTCCATTGTCTCCTCAGAGACATCATGGTTCTCTAGAGGGTCTCCAGACTCCTCCCATTCCTCTCCTGAGCCTAGCACGTCCACAAAGTGCTCTGGCGACAACATAGAACCCCTGGGTTCTGTCGATGTCAGAATCGGCGTCGTACGACGTCGTTCTGGCTCCGTGTCGTCAGGGATGAGGATGGGGCTTGCGCCACCGACAGCTGCCGGCGGTGTCGCTGGCACTGACTTCGGGTTCGACACCGGGGAAGGTCGCGTTAGCACGACCGGCGTCGAACCGGATCCGAGATCAGATCCCTGAGACCCCGCCGTGGCCGAAGCCGATGGCGTCGAACCTTATGGGGTCCCATCCGACCCGGCGGGGCCCGAGGGCTCACCAACGGGGTCGTTACGCTCAAAAACGCGGCGCATGGCCTCGTAAAAATCCTTAATTTGAGCGGGAGTCGCTCCGGCTCCCGGAAATGGAGGGAGGCGCGAGGTCGACTCTGGCTCCGGCTCCGCAAAACCGTGCCTAGAGCGTCGGTGCTCCTTACCTCTTTCGACGACGGACGCCAGTTGAGGTGAAGTCGAAGTCCGCTTGGACTTCTTCTTCTTGTGCCTCTTCCCTGAGTGTCCAGATGACCTCGAATGGGAGGAAGAGGACTTAGGGCTCTGTGAGCGATCCCGCGACCTCCTCTTCCTCGAACGGGATCATGACCTCCTCGGAGTCTCGCTAGACGGTGTCGACTGCCGGGCCGCAAGCAACTTCATTGCCCGCTCCCTCAAGGTCTTCGGAGCCATTGCCCGGCAGTCTGAACACGACTTTGAATCTTGGTCGCGTTCAAGACACTACAGACATACGCGGTGGGGATCAGTAACCGACATCAAGCGGGAACAAGTCCCGCACGGTTTAAAAGCTGTCTTCCTACCCGACATCCCTCGCACACGAAGTCATCAAAAATATCGACAAAAGTCGAGAAAAAGCCTGCCAAAAAGCGGCAGAGGGGTAGCTCTTCCCGGATCAGCGCTTAACTGGGCCGGAAAGAAAAGAACTGACGTTGGCGCGCCTGGGTGGCGCCTATGTAGGCAACGCGACGTCATAACTGACGCTACCGACGTCATCGACAACACGCGGAGGGGAATGAAGCCACCCGACGTCGCGCGCAAGGGGTATTGCTCAGCAAAAGCTTCCGGATCCAGCCTGACGCCTTGGAAATTCAAAGGTAAGGAATCTGCAGCTAGAAGTCTCTATCAGATAGGTGTTTGGATAAAGCACTGCCTTAACTTACCACCAAGCACATTAAATAGCGCCATGCAAAAATGTTTTGTGATCTGGCCTCGAGTGTCAGAGCACCTCACAAAACACCTCCAATGAGTGAAGTGTAAGAGGTTAGAGTAAGTGCATTCACCATGTGGTGTCATATTTTCACTCCCAAGACTGAGAGGTACCAGAAATGTGTAATAACTTTGGAGCACATTATAGAGTAATTTATTTTGAGTCGTTACATAGAACTTCAATTACATACATCACTGAGATGACAATAATTTCAAAATCCTGTCAGCATAAAGCACAAAACGCTTTGAATCTTTTCAATCCACACGTGATGACAATTTAGAATCCCACTGGAGATGGGTACTTGCGAAGATAATAATAATAGAGCACGTGACTGAGCCCAAGATTATCCTATGTAGTCTTGGAGAGTCCGATGAGACAGTTAATAAAAGGTGATGCAAGGACTCAGTGAAGGCTCCTATTTAGGATATAAAAGTTTTGTACATCCGAGGATATAACTTGATCTTATCATGTTCTCTTGCCAACGGACTAGTTTGCCAAATATTTCTTTAAAAAAGCAACGAAAAAAACCTCTGTGTGATTTTTGCTTTAATGGTCCATTTATTAATTCAACACGTTTCAATTTATAGCTTTGAAGACCACAAAGGTTCTTCTACATGCATGGCCTGAAGAAGGCACCCCCATACTGATGGAATTCCACTGAATCCCCTTGTCAGCCTACAACATTTTTAAAACCGGACACGCCATTTACAAAGCCATCACGACCAGCACCCTACTTATCCTGAAGACAAGCTCAGTATGTCTACTGGCTCTTGGCATATCTGCAGCCAGTACACCATCAGACTGATCAATGCAACCAGAATCTAGAACAACAGCCCCATATCCTTAAGGACCACCTATTCGCTGCTCCAATTACCGAAAGAGTTGAAGAGGCATCTCTTTAAAGAGTAAAGAGCACTACATCATGATGCAGTAAGAGTTCACTTCTCCTTCTGACCTCAGTTACATTTCCTATCATTTGTTGACTGTATGCTTGCCTTTGGGCCTGTACAGTGCCTTTTGGCTGGACTTACACCATACAATATACATAAATAGAAACACATGCATAGTCCTGAAAGCTAACAAGAAAACATGCAAAAAAGAATCATCCTTTCAAGATCACGTTTTTAAAGCAACGTGAGTGTTGTGTCTGCCTTCTGTGCTGAATTCATTTACTATGGGAACTCCTATTTAGAGTCCTACCAAACTGGGGCTGCATATCCCGTTTTGAGTTAAGCTAGTGTCTTAGCTCAGATCTGTATTACAAGTCGAGGACAGTTGGGTTCAATGCAAGTGTTTGCTCCTGCAATTTGTGGCATGTAAATGCTGCTTCAGATTGTGGGAAACAGTATGCTTATTGTGCTTGTGCACGTCAAAATGGTGATTAACATGCTCTATTGACTCATTATTTTCGATATTGAGGTGTCAAATTTAGAATTAGGCACAAATTACTGACCTGCTAATTACCTGCATCCCATGCTAAGCCTAAATAGCGGCTTTTTCTTCTTCGCCAATATTTTGTGCCCCCGTGTAATTGTACACACTCAGGCCCAGATTAACTATGATTTTACGTAGGGGTTCCATCACTTTTGTGGCGCAGCCCCAATGCAAAATTCTTTTTGGCATTTACTAAGTCATGCAAAGCCACTTTGCGTGGCTTTGTGTGGTTTTGTAAATATCTACCCATGCATTTTGATGCAAACACAGGTTTACAATGACTTGTAAACCTGGATTTGCACCAAAATGGTGCGCCTACCTGACAAAGCCGTGCCGATGAGAAATATCTTTATTGCTCCTTGTTTCTTCCTCTTTCCATGTGTGCTGCATTCTGCAGCACATATAGAAAAAGGAATATATCTCTTTGGATTGTTTTGTGCAGGAGCACATTCCTTCCTGCACAAAGCAATCCTGGCCATAACGTAGACAGCTTTGTATAATGGTGCAACGGTGGGAGCCTGCATTGGCACTAGGCAGCACACAGCAGAAATGCTCCATATCTTTGTAAATATGAAGCATATCTGCTCTCCCACAACACAGCACAGCTAGGTCCCTTGATGCGCAGTGCTGAATGAATTAATAGTAAATGTGCCCCTTAGAATCTCTATTTCAGGCAAATCGTTGCTTTAATTTCCGAGGCAGCCAATGGAGGGCTCTCAAGAGGAGAGCAACATGAGAAATGTTTCACAAAGGGTTGGATTCACTAAAAGATTATTATCTATATATATATAGTTTTTACAATAGATGTGATTTCACCACTTGCTAGCAAAGGGGTTATGAAGTTTCTCCAAATCAGTCCCAGACCTGCCAATTTGTACGGTGCCACCCTCAACAAAGGCACCCAGCGAAAAGCTGTTTCCAGCTCATCTTTTGAGGCTTGAAGCAGCCGATGTCCATTAAGGGGTGTGAAAACACCACAGAGCTTCAGCGGCAGCCTCAGCCAAGCTTTAGTTTTCTTTTGTGGAAGAGGGAGATCAGTAGGGAGAGGTGACAGAATTAGCTTTCCAGCCGTTCTTGGCATTATGCCCCACCCTTCCAGGCCACATCCCTTCCAAACATGGTGAACATCTTTTTGAAGTTGGCAATTCTGCAGTTCTAGTTTGGAAGAATTTGGAATGCGCTGGTGGGGATACAGACTGACCCAGGGCCTGTAATAGAAAGAGAAGGTAATGTGTAAAAGAAAAAGGAGACCCGTGAGAGAAGAGGGGGAAGACTAGATGAGGAAGAGGATAGAAAGCAAAGAGCAGTTCTTTAATGGAAGCATGGTAGCATGGAGGTTACCCAGGGTAGGTGCTAATATGTCAGAGAGGGTTGATGTGAGAGAACCAGTGTTGTGGCAGGGTCATGAAGTACTGGGCAAATAAGACCAGTGATTAATTTGTTCCGGTGGTTCGCGTTGGACGGCACAAGCATTCAAAATGTGCTTCACTACTCTGCAAACCTTTTGAGACATTGGCGTAATCTTACATAATTCCAAAATTCTGCTTAATGAAATATGTGCACTTTTTGGCTGCATGATTTATGGTCACTAGAGGCTGGTTCAAGTAGTAAATATCTTGCTGAAAACCATTTTTTTCTTAGACAAACCATTTTCTCCTCATCCCAGTCTCCTGCCAGATCTTGCGTGACGTTTCTTTGCAAGATATACCCTCTGGGAGGAAAGTTACTACAGATACTAGTAAAATATATTTAGTACATGCAATTTTGCAAAACGTGCACTACACGAAAAAACATCTTGCAAATTATCCACACCTCAGGCCACTAGTGTAACAAAACTTGAGGGGGCCCCTCTGTAAACTACATGGAGGGCCCCCCCCTCCGTACTCAGTCAGGAGCTGTCACACCTCGGTACTGTGCTAAGAAGGCCCCCCTAAAACCCCACCCCCCTTCCCTGGAAAACCCTAACCAACTGCCCATGGCTAAGCCCTATGAGCGACCCCTTAGCGTGCAGTACTATATCCTAAAACACACTGGTGCGAAACAAATAATAAATCTCATGACATAAATAACAACTCAAAATTCCTAATATTCCTACTCCAAGTGATAACACCATTCATCCTTTCTTTGTCCTTCATACGCCCCCAGACTGTTGTTGTTCAAGAAACTTATCCACCTCGTCTACAAAACGAAAGGAGTACATCTTGTTATTCAACATTACTTTCAGTAACGCTGGAAATTTCAATTGCACTGAAGCACCCAACTTTCTCAATGGCTCAATCCTTTTACCTAACTCCCATTGCCTATTGGAAGTTGCTATTGACAAATCTGATCTGACTTCAATCTGTACTCCATCCACCTCCAAAGCTTTCTTTTTCAGGGCCTTAGCTAGAATCTTTTCCTTCAGAGTATATGTGAGAAAATTTACCAAAATTCTCCTAGGTCTAGTCCGATTTGAAACCAGCCTGAAGGGGTCCCTATGTATTCTCTGAATATCCCTGCATGATTTATGGTCACTGGAGGCTGGTTCAAGTAGTAAATATCTTGCTGAAAACCATTTTTTTCTTAGACAAACCATTTTCTCCTCAACCCAGTCTCCTGCCAGATCTTGCGTGACGTTTCTTTGCAAGATATACCCTCTGGGAGGAAAGTTACTGCAGATACTAGTAAAATATATTTAGTACATGCAATTTTGCAAAACGTGCACTACACGAAAAAACATCTCGCAAATTATCCACACCTCAGGCCACTAGTGTAACAAAACTTGAGGGGGCCCCTCTGCAAACTACATGGAGGGCCCCCCCTCCGTACTCAGTCAGGAGCTGTCACACCTCGGTACTGTGCTAAGAAGGCTCCCCTGTAGCTCGGGGTCCCCCGCTCCGCGACGGCTGTGGGGGCGTTTGGCATGCCACTGCCTCAGGCTGCACCTTGATGCTCACTATAAAGGTATATTTAAACTGGATGGCTTTCAAGGCTTCCCAGAAGGAGATATGGAAGAGGTATGGGACGAGGCATGGGAAAAGGGGCACAACTGAATGGTAAGGACAGTGGAAGGTGCATTGTTTGCCACAGCTGGATGCCACAAAGGGGTTTCAGTTCAGTGGCTGCATGTAATAGAACGTTCGTAACATTACTGAGATTTAATCGTGACAGCTATCAGGGTTGGAGCTACCATTACTGCACAGATGCAGTAGCATAGAGCCCACTTGTATTAAGGACCCGTTCTCCCTCTTTTCCCCACCTCCTACAGTTATGGCTGTCTTTTACTCTTAGGTTTTGCCTGTGAAAGCACATGCACTGTCGCTTGCAAGACATTTTGTTTACTTACAAGGAGTTTGCCATTTGCTTACCATTGGTTGGCTTAATTGTCACTCATTTTCTTGCTTCTCTTTGGTAAGCACATGCCAGCTTCACTTCCTCTTAATGGGATTGTCCCTCCCCTGGACCATGGCCCAAGTACTGCTTCCTTGCCCAGTGTCTTTACACTGCTAGCGCTTTCTGAGCTACCTTTTTCTTTTACTTGCTGCACTCCACAAGAGTGCATATGTTTTCAGGCCGTCTGTCCTGCTCCACGTTGTTGCCTGCCACCTCCCTTGTTGTTGCTTGCCCCATCTCACCTGTGTGTTTGCTTGCCCTGTCTCTCCTCCCTTATTTTTGCTTGCCATGTCCTTCCCACCCCTTCCCACATTGTTTCTTGCTCTGTCATTGTTTGATCTGTTCCTTTCGCCTCTTTCCCATGTTGTTACTTGCCCCGTCCCTTCTGCCCACTCGTGCGTTGTTGCTTGCCCCTTGGTGAGTCCCTCCCACCTCAACTTCCGACACTGTTGCTTACCGTATTCCTCCCAACCCCTCCCACATTGTTGCTTGCGCGGTACCTCCAATCCATCTCCTCTGTTGTTGCTTAACCTGCTCTCCCCATGCCCCTTTCATACTTGTAAAGTGCAATGATCACCCTAAAGGGGTATCTTGGTGCTGAAACAAAAAAACAAAAGCTCAGCACTTATTACAGTGAAACAAAAAGTGGTTGCGTTGTTGCTTGCCCCACCGCTCCCATCCCCTCTTGCGATATTGCTTGGCTCATCCTGCCCTCCCCCATTGTTGCTTGTAAAGCTATATGCAACTGCACAACATGGCTAAAAGACGCTTTGCCAATGCTTGTTCTCGCTTGCATTCTAGCCAATGGCTCCCTTGCTATCAGGGCTGGACTGGGGAATCAAAAGCAGCCCTGACAAAAATGCCGAAACCAGTCTCACTCCCTTCCTCTCCTCACTCTCTCTCTTTCCATCCACCCATTCTGTCTTTCCTTATCTCCTTACTCTCTTTTCCCCTCTCTGATCTTTAATTCTCTATCCGTCTGTTCCCCTCTTCCTACCTCTCTCTCTTGAAGCCCCCTGTGTCTGGGGAACTGGAAAAAATGACAGGCACCAGCAGCGGTTCTTGACTTTCAAAACCAGCCTCCAGAGGCTCTGACCACAGGGCAAATGCCAAGTGGAAAAAGGCGAGGTTGGCAGTCTCCATTCAGTCAAAACTCAACTGCGAATTTTTCGATTGCTGTTTAAAAAAACGTAATCTCAAAGGATAATAAATCAACACAGGGACGGATGCAGCCGGGCCTGCGCCCATGTATGATTATCATTTTTGGTATTAGACTACTAAGTGTTTTCAATATCTGTGATATTATCTGGGGGCAGATTAATTACATGTTATATTGCATTAGGGAGCGGTGGGATACAGAGTTCCTGCGCCCTATATTATTCCAATGAAGGAGATGATGAGATAGGTCATTTTCTAGAATTATCGAAGAGGCTAGAAGGTCCCACACAGCATTAGAAGCTGAAGCTTTTTTTAATTAAATTGTAATTTGGAGCTATGATGTATAGTTTTCAGCAGTTAAAATTTGGGACTGCGGGGAGATGTGCAAAGCAGCATTAGTGAGATGCCACTTAATGAAATCACAGAAAAAAAGATAAAATATTCGGGAACTGATTGCTATAACTCTTGGACACTTATGAAATATTGTGATATTTATGCTGTCAAATTAACAATTCTGTTTCTGAAAGCAGACTGTTCATAATAGGATCGGAATTTCAACTGTGTAGGTAACGTAGTTTAGTGGGCTAAAGCACCTGTTGAAGGGGCATTTGGTCAACACAAGGCTCGCCAATATGAATTCAACCCAACAAATCGTCATATTAATATCTAGGGCTTTTTAGATAGTGCTTTGGAACTATTTCTACAATTTCTAAGTGCTTTAATTAATCTGCATTAGTATCCTCCAATGTAATGGTCCTCAGTTTACTGACCAGGGAAGGATGTAAGGCTAATAACACTCAAGATAAAGGATTAAAACCCAAGGCCTGTAAATCGGTGGCGACGATTCAATTTACTCAATTATCCCAACAACTCTTTTATGATATTGTCTCGAGGGTTGGGAAAGATCATACAAGCCACTGGGCTCTATCTATAGTTTTTTTTTTTTAAATAACTTTATTTATTCATTTTTGCATAACAATTAACACAGGTGTACATTCCGTAGAGAGCATTCATGATTGGCTTAGACTCAGCTGCATTGATTACATTCCCGGTCATTGGATATACATGAACAATTCCATGCGAGTCCCTCCTAGTCCCATCAGCCAGCTAATCCCCTTCCTCTTCGGAGCTTGGGACGTTGCTACTCCCAGATGTACTGCTAGGGCTCGACTGTGTCTCCTCAACCAGAATCCCCCGACTCCTTTTCATGTGCACCTCCTCCGCTAAGGTCCATTCACGCACATCTCTAAGCCACGCCAAGATATTGGGTGCCCGCACTCCCATCCAGACAATCGCAACTCTACGCCGTGCTAGCACTAATAGTAGTTGCTGAAGCTTATAGGCCATCTTGGTTTGTTTTTTATGTTAGCGTATTAATCCAAGAAAGCAGTGGGATAGTGTCAATTGTACGCGGCGGCTAACACTGCTTCTAACCCTCTCCACTATCTCTGACCAAAAGCGTTGTACCTCGTGACACTCCCAGGCCAGATGCAAGAAATTAGCCCCCTCCTTATGACACCTGGGATATGTGTTGGGTATATCTGGAGCCATGCGATGTATTCTCTCCGGGGTCATGTATGTGCGATGTGCATAATTATAGTGAATAAGCCGGAAGCAGGCATTGCATTAAATCGTGTGTGTGAGAGTGCCCACCATCTTCCAATCCCCATCTCCCAGAGGTGTCTCCATGTCAGTGTTCCATGCAGCGAATGCCCTTGGGAGTGGGCCATTCACCTCGGACCTCATGGCCTTATACAACAGAGATACGAGGCGCCTGCCAACTCTGCAGGTTAGGAGTATGTCTAGGGTCAGGGTGTGTGAAGGGATCGAGGGGTGTGTGGGCCATACCGCTTTAATTATATTAGGGAGTCCAGCGTATTGTAGATATTGACCCTGCCCCAGCCCGAAATCCCTGCAAGCCTGCTCGAACGTGATGAAGCTCTCGCCCAGGTAAAGGTCCGCGAGCACGCTACATCCCCCCTCCTGCCAAGCCCAATAGGACATATTGGCCATCACTGTCCTGACCGGGGCTAGGTCCCAGACCGACAGCTCCCAGTGGAATGGAGCACGCCTCAAGATCCGCTCCACAAAGGTCTGCCAGGTGCGTGCAGTCTGTCTGACTACATATGGCACAGAGTCAGAGACTCCCGCTCCCTCCAGAAGCAGCGATGGCAGGGCGGCTGCCGGTACCCTATCGTGGAGCAGCCTCTTCTCCCAATTGTCACACTCGTCGAACCACCTGGCCGCGTGTTGTAACTGCGCTGCATAATAATAGAGCTCCAGTCTCGGCACCTCATACGTGCGATTCAATGTGGCGAGCGCCACTCTGCTACAGTGGCCCGCCCAATACAGATCTATTAATGTGGAGCTCAGTGTCCTAAATATCCGCCTAGGTCTGGGACATAATGCATTTTGTGACATATACAGGCAGCGGGGCAGCACCACCATTTTAGCTATAGCCAATCTGCCCATTAAAGACAGAGGGAGAGTATTCCAGAAGCGCACCGAATGTTTCAACGCATCAATTGTCTTGTAGACATTGAGCTGCAGTATCTGAGCGTCCTGCACCGCCACCTGGATACCCAAGAACCGAAAATGATTTGTCTCCCACCGCAGACCCTGCCACGGAAGAGCGACCCGAGGGAGGCCCGCAAGTCGAGCCTGGGGGAATATCAAAGACTTGCGTCTGTTTAGCCGTAATCCCGAGCATCCACCAAACTCCTCCAGCCTCTGACGGTGCTTCGGGACCGCCTCCCTGGGCAATGAGATGTAAAATAGCGCGTCGTCTGCATATAATGATATAGTGTGCGAGGTGCCACCCGTGTTGATGCCCCAATGCAAAAGATCTCTATGGGCCCAGATCGCCAACGGCTCTATTGCCAGGGTGAACAATAAGGGAGAGAGCAGGGCACCCCTGACGTGTCCCCCTCCCCAATCTCCGCTCACCTGATCTGCCATGTCCCACGTGAACTCTAGCGGTGGGCGCAGTGTATAGTATCTGCACCCATCGATGGAACCGGGGGCCACAACCGGCAAATCTTAGCACTTCCTGTATGTACCCCCAGTCCACCGAATCAAATGCCTTTTCTAAGTCTATGGATATCAAGGCCAGCTCCTTGTCACTGTGCCGCACTTCATGCAAAATGTGCGTCAAATGTCTGATATTCATACCAGTATTGTGGGTTGGTATGAACGTGCACTGGTCTTCATGCACTAGGTGTACCATGTGAGGGGCCAGTCTGGCCGCAAGGATCTTGCACAGTATTTTTACGTCTGAGTTTATCATGGGGAGGGGTCGGTAAGCAGCTGGATCTTGATCGTTTCCCCCCGGTTTGAGTAGCATGACTATTTCGCCTTCACGCATGGCTCTATCTATAGTTATTGGGCCCTCGGACAGCACCACCATACCCTTATCATTCACCAAGTCTTCATCCTTGACATCTTCTCCAAAACTCTTGAATGAACTCAGTTTACCAATCCAACCCATTACTGGAAAACATCTGAAATGCACAAAATGACTCTACCACAGTCATCCTGTCATGCTCCAAAGTTGATGTTAGCTGCCTCTTACAATTTGATCTCCTTCATCCTGAGGTGTCTCCGCAACCTCACACACCATAGAACACATCATAGTTCTGCAATCTCTTGCTACCCAGAGCATAGCTTGAACTGCACTTTGTTGTCATAGACCTTCATTTGCCTCATTTGGTCTTTTCCTAGTGATACATCAGCTTAGCTATGGCTCTCTTTCCTTATGACCTTTCCCAAGTAGTGTCTCTTTATCCGTGCCACATTTACTACATTCTCAGGGAGCATCATTGCCTCCTCCGGCTTTTAAATACAATCTCAATGCTGATCAAATCCAAATTTCCGAGTCCTTCCTGTGCACTTCATGGTCACTTTAATTTAGCAAAAGCTTCTCTTCAATCAGTTTCTTTATGCCCAATTACTGTTTAATGAACAAACGTGCTAGGAATGAATTAGCTCCTCTCTAACACTACAACCAGGCCACTACAAAGCTGAGTAGTATCTTCCCATACAAGCTCTGCATCATCTCAGAGAATAAACAATTTACTGTCACCCTTTCCACAACTTTCTAATTCAGATCCCTCATGCTCCTAGACCCCCCATTCCTGGGAACATACTCCCATTGGATTACAGATACCACTTTCCACTTAAAACCCAAAACGTAAACTAAGTGTGGTTTAAACAACATGGATGCCTTTTACTTTTGTAAAGCAGTATTAGCCAATTATATACTGCTCTGTGATCAGCATGTACTGCAGTATACCGCAAAATTACAGCGGCAAACCGCAGCTCAATATATCACTAAGCTCTTGTGCCTACTAACTTTTAGCACTACTGATTCAATTTACATCTTGTATCAAAAAGACATTTTTCCACCCCATAATCTATATTCCTGCAAATGTTATTTACAACCATTCAGCCATTTTCTTGCTAGGTATGTTGAAACTATGCTGAACGACACGCCTTGCCATGCCACACCACTCCACTGTACGACATGCCACTCCACATATCTCCACGATATGCCACTTCACTCTACAACAGTCCACTCCATTCTATAACTCTCCACGCTACCCCACTTTATGAACTGACACTCCACTCTACGTTATGCCACTCCACTCTATGACACCCCAAGCCACTCCACTCTACGACACGCCACTCTATTCTACGCTACTCCACTCTACGCCAAACCACTCAACACCACTCCACTCTATGGCTCTCCATTCTATTGTACGACACTGGACTCTACGCCATTGGACTCTATACCACTGGACTCTACCCTATTCCACACTACTCAACTGTATGCTACTCTACACCACTCCACTTACACTATTCCACTCTACGCCACTCCACTCTATGCCACTCAAGTCTACACCACTCCACTCTACACTACTCCATTCTATGCAACTACAATCTATGCCACTCTACACCACTCCACTCTATGCTATTCCACTCTACCCCACTCCACTCTATGCCATTCCACTCTACACCGCACAACTCCACTCTACACCACTCCACTATACACCATTCCAGTCTATGTCACTCCACTCTTAGTGATTCAACTCAAACCACTCCAATCTACGCCAGTCCACTTTATGCTAGTCACTGTACGCCACTCTACTGTATGCTATTCCACTGCACTCTACAGCACTCCATTCTATGCCACTCCACTCTACGCCACTCTACTTTATACTATTCCACTCTACGACACTCCAATCTACACCACTCCACTCTATGCTATTTGACTCTACGCCACTCCACTCTACGCTATTTCACTGTACACCACTCAGCTCTACACCACTCTTAGTCACTCCACTCTAAGCCACTGCACTCTATGCCACTCCACGCTATTCCACTGTATACCATTCCACTATTCGCCATTCCACTGTGTGCCACTCCACTCTAGCCCACTCCACTCCAGGCCACTTCAATCTACGATATTCCAGTCTACACCACTCCATTCTATGCCACTCCCCTCTATACTATTCCGCTCAACAGCATTCTAATCTACACCACTTCAGTCTACACTACTCCACTCTGTTCCACTCTATGCCACTCCACTCTAAGACGCTCCACTTTACACCACTCCACTCTATCCCACTCCAGTTCTTGCTATTCCACTTCGCTTTACGCCACTCCACTCCACTCTACCCCACTCCACTCTATGCTATTCCACTCTATGCCAGTCGACTCTACACCACTCCACTCTATGCCACTCCACTCTGCCACTCCACTTTACACGACTCCACCGTATGCTATTTAATTCTATTCCACTCCACTCTTTGCCACTCCACTCAACTCCAATCTATGACACTCTACTGTATGCCACTCCATTATACACCACTCCACTGCACACTATTCCACTCTATGCCAGTGAAGTGTAGGCCACTCTACGGCACTCCACTCTATTCCACTCTAGGACTCTCCACTTTATACCCCTCGGCTCTATGCTACTCCACTCTATGCTATTCCACTCTACTCCACTACATCCTACGCCACTCCAATCTACCCCACTCCCCTTTATGCTATTCCACTCTACACCATTCCACTCTATGCCACGCCACTGTATGCCACTCTACTGTACACCACTCCAGTCTATGCCACTCCTCTCTACACTAGTCAGCCACGCTATTCTACTCTATGCCACTCCATTCTATGCCACTTTACGCGAGGACACTCTATGCCGCTCCACTCCACGCCACTCCACTCCATGCCACTCCATTCCATGCCACTCCACTCTATGCCACTCCCCTCTACGCCACTCTATTGTACACCACGCCAGTCTACGTTACTCCACTCCACATTATTCCACTCTATACCACTCTACTCTACGCCACCCTACTATACGACACTCCACGCTACGTCACTCCTGTCTATTCCGCTCCAGTCTATGCTATTTCCCTCTACGCCACTGCAATCTATGCCGCTCAACTGAATGCCACTCCAGTCCATGCCGCTTCTCTCTACACTTCTCAACTCTACGCCACTCCACTGTACGCTATTCACCTCAATGCCACTCCACTCTACGCCGCTCCACTGTACGCCACTCCACTCTATGCCACTCTACGCTACTCCACTCTATGTCACTCTACTCTAACTCTAGGGAATTTCACTCTACGGCACTCCACTCTACACTACTCCAAGCCATTCCAGTGTACGCCACTACACTCTATGCTATTCTACTCCATGGCACTCCAGTCTATGCCACTCCAGTCAACGCTTTTCCACTCTACGCCACTGCATTCTATGTCATTCCACTCTACGCCACTGCATTCTACGACACTCCATTCTCTCCTATTCCATTGTACGCCACTCCATTCTACACGACTCCACTCTACGCTAGTCCACTCTATGCCACTAGACTCTACGCCACTCTATGCTATTCCACTCTACTCCACTTCACTCAACACCACTTCACTCTACACCACTCCACTGTTTGCTATTCCACTCTACAGCACTCCATTCTATGGCAATCCACTGTACTCCACTCCACTCTATGCCACTTCAGTCTACAATAGTCCACTCTACGCTACTCGACTGTATGCCACTCGACTCTACGCCACTCAACTCCATGCTATTCCACGCTACGCTACTAGACTCTACACCATTCTATGCCACTGCACTCTACGCAACTCTACGCTATTCCACTGTACAGCACTGAAGTCTATGCCACTCCAGTCTACACTATTCCACTCTACGCCACTGCACTCTATGCCAATCCATTCTACTGCACTCAACTCTATGCTATTCCACTCTACGCCACTCCATTGTATGCCACTCCACGCCACTCCTCTCTAGGCCACTCCACTCTATGCTAGTCCACTTTACGCCACTAGACTCTATGCCACTCAACTCCACTCTATGCTTTTCCACTCTATGCCACTTCACTCTACACCACTCTACTCTACACCACTCCACTGTATGCCATTCCACTCTACGCTAGTCCACTCTCTGGCACGCCACTCTATGCAAATCCACTCTACATCAATTCACTCTACACCACCCGCTCTACGACACTCCACTCCATGCTATTCCACTCTACAGCACTCTACTGTACTCCACTTCAGTCTACAATATTCCACTCTACGCCACTCGACTGTACGCCACTCAACTCTATGCTATTCCACGCTACGCCACTACACTTTACCTCACTCTACTCTACACAATTCCACTCTATCCTTTTCCACTTTAATCCACTCTACTCTAAGCTTTTCCACTCTAATCCACTCCACTCTGCGCTATTCCATTCTATACCACTCCACTCTGCATCACTTTACTATATGCTACTCCACTCTACACCTCTATGGCACAGCACATCACTCCACTCTACACTATTCCTCTCCAAGCTACTAGACTCTACACCATTCTATGCCACTCCACTCCATGCTATTCCACTCAACACCACTCCACTCTATGCTATTCCACTCAACACCACTCCACTCTATGCCACTCCACTCTGTCACTCCACTGTAACTCTATGCTATTCTACTCTATACCACTCCACTGTACGCTATTCCACTCTACTCCACTCTATGCCACTCTACTCTCTACTACTCCAACTTCACTCTAAACTATTCCACTCTACGCAACTCCATTCTACACCATCCATGCCACTCTCATGTACGATTTTCCAATCTATACCACTGCACTCTACGCCACTCTACGCTATTCCACTCTACGTCACTCCAGTCTACACCACTTCAGTCTTAACTATTCCACTCTACGCAACTGTACTTTATGCCACCCCACTGTATGTCACTCCATTCTACTGCACTCCACTCTAGACCACTCCTCTTTACGCTAGTCCTCTTTACACCACTAGACTCTAAGCCACTCTGTGCCACTCCACTCTATGCTATTCCACTCTATGCAACTTCACTCCATACCTCTCTACTCTAAGTTATTCCACTGTAAGCTATTCCACTCTACAGCACTCCACTCTACACCACTCAACTGTATGCCATTACACTCTATGCAATTGCATGGTACGCCACTCCACTCCGCTTTACGCCACTCCAATCTACATAACTGCACTCAATGCATTTCCACTCTAGTCCACTCCATTCTATGCTTTTCCACTCTAATCCACTTCACTCTACGCTATTCCACTATATGCCACTCCGCTCTACACCACTATACTGTACCCCACTTCACTCTACGCCACTCCACTCTACACTTTTCTATTCTACACCACTAGACTCTACAACATTCTATACACACTACAGTATTCCACTCTACTCGACTCCACTCTAAACTATTCCACTCTATGCCACTCCACTATACTCCACTCCACTCCAGTTTATGTTATTCCGCTCTATGCTACTCCACTCTATACCACTCCACTCTATGCCACTCTACTCTACTATATGAGTGTGACTCCTGCGTGCCACCTGTTGTTATAGCGCCGGGACACCTCTATCGGAGGTAGCTGTTCGTGCTCTATAAATGGCTGTATTATTATTATTATTATACCACTCCACTCTACGCTACTCCACGCCACGCCACTCCACTCCATTCTATGCTATTCCACTCTCCACCACACCACTCTACGCCACTCCACTGTATGTCACTCCACTCTAACTCTACGCTATTCCACTGTACACCTCTACGCTATTCGATTCTACATCACTCCACTCTACACCACTCCACTCTAAGTCATTCTACTCTATACTACTCCAACTCCATTTTGTGCCACTCCGCTATACCCTATTCCACTATATGCCACTTCACTCTACATGCCACTCCAAAGTATGCTATTCCATTCTACGCCACTCCACTCTACGCTATTCCATTCTACGTCACTGAACTCAACATTCTTCCACTCTACGCCACTGCACTGAACACCACTCCACTCTACGCCACTCCACTCTATGCTATTCCATTCTACGCCACTCCACTCTACACCTCTCCACGCCACTCCAGTGTATGCCACTGCACTTTACGCCACTCTACACTATTCCACTCTACGTCACTCCAGTCTGTGCCTCTCCAGTCTACGCTATTCCACTCTACACTACCAGCCGCGGCCCGTGCAGGTAAGAGCGGTGGGGTGGTGGGGCCGGGTGAGGGGGGGTTTTGACGGACGATGACAAGGGAATATGAAATAAATAATTAATTTTTCTCTTGTCATCATCCGCCGAAATCCCCCCCTCACTCGGCCCCACCGCCCCACTGCTCTTACCTGCACGGGCCGCGGCTGTACGCTACTGCACTCTATGCCATTCCATTCTACGACATACCGTTCTATCCTATTCCACTCTATGCCACTCCATTGTACGCCACTCCATGCCCCTCTATTGTACGCCACTCCATTCTAGGCCACTCTCCACTAGTCCACTCTACGCCACTAGATTCTACGGCACTCTATACCACTCCACTCTATGATATTCCACTCTACGCCACTTCACTCTACACCACTATACTCTACGCCACTCCACTGTATGCTATTCCACTCTATGCTAGTCCACTCTCCGTCACTAGACTCTATGCCACTCCACTCTATGCTATTCCAAACTACGCCACTTCACTCTACACCACTTCGCTCTAAGCCACTCCACTGTATGCTATTACATTCTACAGCACTCCATTTTATGGCACTCTACTGTACTCCACTCCACTCTACGCCACTTCAGTCTACAATAATCCACTTTACGCCACTCAACTGTAAAATTCTCCACTCTACCCCACTCCACCCTATGCTAGTTCACGCTACACCACTCCACTCTACACAACTCCACTCTATGCTTTCCCACTCTAATCCACTCCACTTTACGCTAGTCCACTCTACGCCACTCCACTCTATGCTATTCCATGCTACACCACTCTACTCAACACAACTCCATTCTATACTCTACCCCACTCCACCCTATGCTATTTCACGCTACTCCACTCTACACAACTCCACTCTATGCTTTCCCACTCTAATCCACTCCACTCTATGCTTTTCCACTCAAATTCACTCCACTTTACGCTAGTCCACTCTACGCCACTCCACTCTATGCTATTCCATGCTACACCACTCTACTCAACACAACTCCATTCTATGCTTTTCCACTCTAATCCACTCCACTCTATGCTTTTCCGCTCAAATTCACTCCACTTTACGCTATTCCATTCTATGCCTCTCCACTCTACACCACATTACTGTATGCTACTCCACCCAACACCACTCTACTGTATGACACTCCACCCCACTCTAGGCCACTCCATTCTACACTACTGCACTCTATGATACTGGACTCTACACCATTCGATGCCACTCCACTGTACGGTATTCAATGCTAGGCTACGCCACTCCACTCTATGCTTTTCCACTCTACGTCACTCCACTCTACTCCACCCCACACCACTACTTTCTACACCACTTCAGTTTATGCTATTCCACTCCACGCTACTCTATTTACAGCACTCCACTCTATGCCACTCCATGCCAATCCACTCTTTCCTATTCCATTCAACATCATTCCACTCTATGCCACTCCACTCTATGTCACTCCACTCTAACTCTACGCTAGTCCACTTTATGCCACTCCACTTTACGCTATTCCACTCTACCCCACTCCACTCTATGCCACTCCACTCTACTCTCTACTACTCTAACTCCGCTCTATGCCACTCCATTCTATGCTATTCCACTCTACGTAATTCCATTCTACACCACTCCATGCCACTCCAGTGTACGCTATTCTATTCTATGCCACTGCGCTATACACCACTCCACTCTATGCCATTCTATGCTATTCCACTGTACGTCACTCCAATCTACACCACTTCAGTCTTTGCTATTCCACTCTACGTCACTGTACTCTATGCCACTCCATGCTATGTCACTCCATTCTATGCCATTCCACTGTACGTCACTCCATTCTGCGGCACCCCACTCTAGGCCATTACACTTTACCCTAGTCCACTTTACACCACTAGACTCTACGCCACTCTGTGCCACTCCATTCTATGCCACTTCACTCTACACCACTCCACTCTATTACACTCTACAGTCTCTCAACTGTACGCCACTCCACTCTACATAATTCCACTCTATGCCTTTCCACTCGAATTCACTGCATTCTACACTTTTCCACTCTAATCCACTTCACTCTACGCTATTCCACTATACGCCACTCCACTCTAAACCACTCTACTGTACGCAATTGTACTGTACACTACTCCAATCCATGCCACTCCACTGTACGCTATTTTACTCTTCACCACTAGACACTATGCCATTAAATGCCTCTCCACTCTACGGTATTCCACTCTACTCCATGCCACTCCACTCTAGGCTATTCCATTCTACATCACTCCACTCTACACTATTCCATTCTACTCCACTCCACTCTATGCCTCTCCAGTTTATGCTATTTTACCCTATGCTACTCCACTCTACGCTACTCCACGCCATAGCACTCTACTCTATGCTACTCCACTCTACGTTACTCCACGCCACTCTATGCTATTTCACTTTACACCACTCCATTGTATGCCACGCCACTCTAACTCTATGCTATTGAAGGCCAGGGTGGGGCTCCCAGAGGGGGCAAATTGCCAGGAACACTGTGGGCCCTTTCCACTGAAACAAATTTCTGGGCCTTACCCTGTAGCACCTCTTTTGTGACCCAGTTTGCTATGAGCAGTTCAGCACTCCGCTATCCTAACTATTCACACGTTGTTGCGTCGCGAGTACCCTTCTGGGTCCTCCGCCCTGAGTCGAAGTTACTTGACCTCCTCCTGTAGGCTCTTCACTTGCTTCTGCAGTTCCTGTACCATTGGACATAGCTGAGTGATTGTGGGCTCGTTGCTGTCAACTCTGTCCGTCAGCTTTCTGTGATCTGCTCTTAGAAGGCTAACATCCAGTGCCACTGACTCTATTTAAGCCTCAAGGGTCAGCTTGGCGTCTTGGATGGCATGAAGAATGCTGTCAAGCTTGCTCATGTGCATGTACAATGTGGACTCCATGTGGCTGAGCACTGTGTTTTTCTGCTGCAATTTCCCCCCTCTCACTGGCAGCTCGCCCTGTTTTGGCTTATGGTGCTTAGTCTTGTCCATCATCAAGTGTGCCTGCGGAAGAAAGGAGGATGACGCGAAGTGGAATCTGCGCTCCCCACTGCCAGTGGAAAGTTAGTCCAGTTGGAGGGGAGGGTGACGAACACGGCTATTTTGTAGGCCCCCATCAACAGGAAGGGGGCACAAGTAACTCGTTTTCCCTCGTTGCTGTCAGTGGTGTGAAGGTTTGGGCAGATGGGGCTTACTCTCTAACTCCCGCTCTAGCACTCTTATGCTAGGGTATGACAGTGCTGCCAATCCATACTCATGCTGTGTCCGTTGGCTACCACCAAGTTCCACCTATTGTTGAGTGAGTGAGGCCCCTCTTCTCGCCCTGCCGCCAGCTCACTGCTGGGGTCGGATCAGTGCTTTGGTCTCCCGCATCACTGCCTTTGGGCCTAGCAGGCCCCCACAGTCGTCCATGTTCGTCAGCCCGGTTCAGCCCGGGGCCAACCCCATTTGGGTTCTAGACTCGATTGCTTTCGCTCTCTCACCGTGACCTGGACTGGGTCCCCACTCACACTGATTCCTGGACCTCCTCTTCAGCGCTCCACTTGGAGGGCCGGCCCAGTATCTCTTTTCATGGTCTGGCAGAATCCGCTCCCCCGCAGGACCTAGCTGCTCTGCCTCCGTGCCTCCTCCAGTCACAGGACCAGAGAGTTAGTCCTTGTTCCCTGAGCTGCGCTGGTCAGACCTCTTCAGCCGCCTGCTCCCACCTCCTCACCTCTTTTCACCATTTTTGGGGCTCCAGGGCTTCTGCCAGGTTTGATTCCCGGTAAATGAGTGCCCATCAGGGCTGTCGGAGACCTTTTCCGGGCTTTGCCCCCCTCCCCCCAACTCCCACGGCCACGATGGCTTTAGGATGGGGCGCTACAGGCAGGATTATGTTGTGGGGCCTGGTAGGCTGCTCTGGAGCTTGTCATAGTGGGTCTTAGTTGGTCGCCATCTTGGCCACGCCCTTCTTACAACCAGTTAGTTCCCATTTCCTTCTCTAATTTTCTGGCACTTCCTCCTGGAAGTCCCTAAATTTACTTAATGTGGTCTGTATTGGATTCAACAGAAAACAATTGACATTATTTGCATTGTCAGCAATATTTACATCGGTTTCATATTGCTCTGACTCTTGAGCAGGCGTTTGCTCATTTGACCTGATTGCTGCATTTTCAAGGGCATAATATTTTGCCACTTGATCTGTATATTTATTGCCCATTGTGATTATGTCATCACCAGCTTTATGACCTGTACATTTGACCACTGATATTTCTCTAGGTTGCTGTATCACCCTAATATGGCCGAGATTGGAGGAATCATTCCAGATGGAAGTACCAGAAAATGCCTATTTGTGGCTACAGCTGCCCAAAATCATGTACTGCTCTAAATCCGTACTGGCTGTCTACATAAATTGTCACACTTCATTCATCTGCTAAGCAACAAGCTCTTGTCAGAGCAATCAACTCTGCCACTTATGCTGAAGTTACATTAGGCAGGTATGATGCGTCAATTATTTCAGAAATATTGCAGCTTTGAGTGCTCCTTGATGGTCTCTCATACAAGAACCATCTACATACAAAGTCAGACCAGCCATTTTGAGAGGAACATCTTTGATATCTGGTCTTGATTTGGTACACAATTCTGTCACACTAACACATTCATGCTAAGAATCTTCATCATTATCTTCATTGTTGTCTGGAATCAACAGCAGCATTGAGGAAGTATTGCACCTCTTAAATTAAAATGTTTTCAGCTGCCAATATTATTATCTCATACCTTGGGAAGCAGCTGTTTGTCAAGTGCTGGTTTCTGATGAGGCATTCTGAGGGAAGGTGCACTACAAAGATTTTCTCTTAATTCTCGGAAGGCCTTCACGCATTTGTCATCAAATGGTACCGGATTCTTGATATCACTGCAAGTAAGCCTCACTAAAGGCTTTGCAGGTAAGGAAAAGTGTTTGAAATGCACTGACGATATTAGCCAACTATTCCTACAAACATCTTCACCTCCCTCTCCGTGGTTGGAGGATTCGTCTTCAGGATTCCAGAAAAGCATGCTTTAGAAGCTTTCCTTGCCGCCTTCTCAATATGATGTCCATTATAAATCACTTATTTTTTATAATACTGCTTCTTTGTGGGGGATATCTTGTCACCATTGTGAAATAGATGATTCAGGATTGCAACTGTATCTAGTTTGCAATCTTCTTTTTTCTTTGGTGCCAGTAACAAAACATCAATGTATTGTCACAGGGTAGCTGTAAACTTTCCAAATCTTTCTTTAGAATCTGACTAAGATAGAGGGAGTTTTCATATACCCTTCTACACCAAACAAGAACTTTATTTTGGAACTGAAATGTGAAAAGATATGGGTTGTCCTCATGCAGAGGACTGGAAAAGAACACTTGACATAAGTCATTGAATGTATAACATTCTGCATCAACAAGAATGTGAAACAATATGACAGAAGGATTTGGTACAACTCGACAACATGGGACTATAATTTGGTTAACCTTACTGAGGTCCTGCACTATCTTCCATTTAACATTTTATTTTTTAATGCCCATCTTAGGAGAGTTGCAAAGACTATCAAGCACCTCCTGTAGAATGCCTTGTTCTATGACGGGGTTCACTCCTTTTTCTGCTTCCTTCTTCTGCTGCTCACGAAAGTTTTTACTGTCTAATTCTAGAGTAAATGGCATTTAGTATGACCTGTATGTATCCTAACTAGTTCTGCACATTTTATTAGTCCTATTTCCTTTCCCGTGAAACCCATACCTCTTCTTTCACTTTGTGTCTTAAATCAAGGGGCAAGTCATCTCTTGTAACAACTGGGAACAGTTGAGCTCTCAATTCTTGTAATTGTATTTTAGAAACTGAATCTTCATCTCGTGTTTCAATTGCGACAACATCTTGTTGCACACAAGATGTTGTCGCAATTGAAACATTGCACATACATTACACAATTCATCTTGCAAAGCAAGTTTCTGGCAAGTAAATTAACAGGGCTCAAATCATACAATATCAACCGGGGACTGTTTTCCATTGACCCAATTTTAGCTAGGATTTTTGCTGTAACCTGATTAATAATCTGTGTATTGCTAATCCCTACAACTTGGACCTCTTTTCCTGAGCAGGTAGCACCAGTATCGATCAAAAATGATACGGGGTGGCCATTCACGTCACCATCTACAGATGAGTCACTCTGGTCTATCTTTAGGACTACACCAAGCATGCAATTCTCCTACCCCCTCAAGCACTGTCATTGTGAATTTGTCTCTGGTGAAAACTGAGGAAAATTTTTACTCAGAATCAAAGGATTTTGTTGGCATCCTGAAATATATGGCATCTTGTTCCTTATGTTTTGTTGCAACATTGGAGCTTTGGACATATTTGTATGGAAATGCCCTTGATTTTGCACACTGTGCATAGGAGCCTGCTGGGCTAGAGCATGATTTGCTACTTGCATTTGATGTATGTTTCACTGCATCTGGGGGACAAAATCATTCTGGATTCGATCCGGATTCTTTCTATACTTACACTTCCAGTGGCCAATTTGACCACAAATGAGACAAGCAATGCTCTCCTTTAGCAAATTGATATTCACATTCACTCCAGAATTATTCACATTTCCTCTACCTTGACCCTGTGTTTGCACAATCTCATTTCTCATTCCAACACCCTGCATGCCCAGCGCCCCATTCATTCCAGAATTTTCAGGGTGCACAAAATCTGAATCAACACCCATTATCTGATTTCTATTGTTTCTCTGAATCTGCTTTGTCATCAACTTATCTTTGACCTTTTTCTGAGTTGTGTAAAAAAAAGTCACTGCAGCATTTGGCATACTTCAGAATCTCATCAATCCTTTTAGTCTGCCAGCATATTACACTCTGCTAAATATGAGAACTAAGCTCCGGAGGCGAAATCAAAATGAAAGCCAATACAACTCCACTAACCCCATCTTTTTCGGGCCCTTCAGCTCCACTGCACTTGTTATAAATCTGCATTTGCCTTTCATAATAAGCATGCAATGACTCTTTTGGTTCTTGGGTAGCTCTCATTATTTTGGCTCAATTTACTTCATTCTATGACATTTTTTTTTCAAATGTTCTATTACTGATCTATATTTTTTCATGATTACTACAGCTGGAGCATTATTAAGTGGAACTTTAGCTGGTTCTGTGGTTGGTCAGGCAACAGCAGCCTTGCACTCTGCACATACATCACTAGGAACAACAACCTCAAATATTGTATCCAAATCAATCCAAAGCATCATCAAAATTGTAACCAACCTATGAACCTCTTTTCACCCAGGGCCACTGGAATTAGGCAATTCTGCGGACACTGCTTTTTCGCATAATTATGGTTTTGACGCGTTTTTAACATAATCCATAATCTGATGCATAACCTGCAGATTTTAACAAAAAAACTGTTCTTTCTAGCTCAAACGGATCAAAATGTACTAAAAACATTGCAACATGTGTTCACGTGCAGTGGAAGGTCTTTTGCAAAGGTTAATAGGTCATCTTTCAGTTGCTTACTTCTGTCTTTAGTTGTTAGACTGGTACTAATGAGGTGAAATCTGTGCAGTTAGTATTACCATGTATAAAAAAATTATAAAATAATGAAGTAATACTATAAAAAGTGCCACATTATGCTGAATTATTTTACTTTTCTTGCTGCATCATTTACTCACCCCTGCCGCATAATTTGCTGCTCCCCGCCGCATAATTCCAGTGGCCCTGCTTATATCACTTGCCAGGTTCCTCTCTCAGTTTTGGAAAATTTGTCATAAAGGCATAGAGATCACCCCTGTTCCAAGATACATGCACATAGTTCCCTCCTTGTATTTAATGAAACTTCTGCCAATGCTTCTGATTCTGAATCACTCATGACCACCTTCACTTTCTTCCCTGTCTCAGTGTTTTCTTTTTAGTACCAGTTTTCTTTTTCCACTTTTCCATGTGTTTCCTCAAAACTCTCCAATCTTTAATGTGCTCAACTAAATCTTTAATGTGGGCTCACAAATTTGCTAGTCCCATATCCACTATTTCTGCTTCACTCAATTCCTTTTTGTAATTTTTCTGTATATTTTTTGTCATGCTTAAATCGACCTCACATTCTTCAGCTAAATGCTCAAGATTAGTATGTGCTTCAATTGCACACTTTGCTGCTTCTCTGATTGGGAATTTAATTACATCCGGCCCGATTCACAAAGGTAAACTTAGACCTTTGGTCTAAACTTAGACCAAACGTCTAAGTTTACGACTTTGGGAATTCACAAAGGGTATTTACGAGTACTATCTTTATGTCCGTGACTGTAAACCCGTAAATGCACTTTGTGAATTCCCAAAGTCATAAACTTAGACGTTTGGTCTAAGTTTTGACCAAACATCTATGTTTACCTTTGTGAATCGGGTCTGTCCTCATTATATGACACTATTATGTTTAAGTCAAATGTTCCCTGCAAAATGTCTCCAAATCCAATCTTTAAGAGTACAAAATTAATGTCACTCTTGCTAGAAAGTGTAGTGGGCATAGCAGTGGAAACAGCAGGCATAAAGGCAGAGGTACTGCTGCTAGTTTTAGGTAAAACTATCAATACACTCTTGGGTGAAGCACTCGTACTCACAGTTGTACTTGCGCTCATTACTGCAAGCACCGCCATTCCATCTGCTCTCACACCTTGCTCTCCTCCTGCACCCATATCAGATACAAGTAGTCTTTGTGCTTGAACTTGTATACCATCAGTGTATGAAAGAGGTCTTGAATAAAAATCATTTAGAAAATTAGTCAATTAGTCTCTTCATCTGAATGTTTTTCTTTGGCTTGCTTTCCATGCCACTTTCAGTCTTTCTTTTTGCCTGTCTTGTTAATTATTGTGGGGTAAATTCCCACTCCTTCCACCATATCCTCCCTCCAAGACTTCTCATGAATAACCCACTTGGTTTCTAATTACTGGCTCAATGAGCTTTTATACTGTTTCTTAATTTTCTTTCTTTCTCTATGGTCATTCAATCATATTGCTTCAATGTTTCAAATTGTGTAGGTCTAGGTTGTGGCTTTCTCTTATTCTCTGTATGCCTCAGGAAATCTAGCTTCCTCATATTAAAGATACCCTCTAAAGGAAATTGGATGTCCTTGTTGCCAGAAGTATACTCATGCCAGTCTTGTATTCATCCACAAGTATAAAGCCCAAGTTCTGTCAACGATATCTACATAGCAGATACGCTAGAAGCTTTAGACTTTTTCAGCACAACACCCATTACTGTGATGCAAAATAATCACACAATCTTCACAAAATGAATGAACGAGTAATAACCAATCCCAGTGTGGCTATGGCAAAGGTCAATAAATCACAGCACAGCTACAGAAAAATGTCAACAAATCACAAATATTAAGTAGTAATAATGGCAACCAACCAATGACAGTGCAACTCTGTGGTGACATCTCACCAATCCAAGCGCAACTCTCAGCTGGCTAACCAATTGCACTGCATTCGGTCTGTGAATAGGGACACAATGCAAATGCCTTCTCTGCCATCAAACACACACAAAATAAAGAAATTAAAATCTTGTCAGCTACACCTAAATATGAAAGTATCAGCAAGTTGGATGAAGAAAATCTCGCAATCAGTAGGAAGAAGACTAGTACCTTTGCGACACTTATCAAACACTATTCGCGCTAAAGCAGACTCCTTTCCAGCTAAAATCTCCTTCTGATTAGTGTACTCACTCCTGTGCACCGAACAGCAAGCAACACCAACCTCATATTAAACACACAAAACCTGGAAAGAAACTGATTATTTCAGAAAAATCTCTATCTATGTGAATGTGGTGCCTCGCAAATCCCACTATTTTGCAGACAAGTGCAACAATAATATCTCAAGTTTTTAGATTACAACGGATCTGATTACCTCAATCAACTAATACAACAAAACACCCTTTAAAACAAATTACAAGCATAACAAATACATTAAAATCATGGTAATGAATCAAACCACCAACTAAATCAAGAACCAATTGCGCATAACCAAAAATCTCACATGCAGTGTAACAATTCATGACAACATAAATCACATTCCCAACCATAAGTCCCACAGTGCATCACTAGCACACTGAACACTCTCAAGAATCATTCTGGCCTACTAATACTTACAATCCGGGGGTGTGTCCAAGATGGCGCCCATGTAGGAGCAGCCTTGCGGAGCTCCGCTGCACTCACTTAGGGAAAGGCGGGTCTGGGGAGCTGCACCAGTCCAGGGCCGCAGAAATCGAGCGCCCATGAAGAGGGGCACGGGCGGAACACTTTCATTCCTACTGGAAAGCGAGGTCCGGCCCTTGCGGCTTGAACTGATGCAGCGACGGGGCGCCATGATGGTGGCCGCCACAGATGGAGCGGTATAGGCCACAGGGCCTGCCTCCCGGAGCCCAGGTTGGGGAGAAGTCCATCCGCCCTTGAGGACAGAACATCTCAGTCCGGACCCGAGATGACGCTGCCTCGTTGCGTGCTGAGGCCCGGATAGCCCGCCACAGTGGCTGGCGGAGGCAGGAGATCCGGGCATTGACGGAGGTCGAGGATGAGCTGTACTGTCTGATGGCTCCTCGAGGGACCGGTGCTTAGTTCGCTAAGACGAGAGACGCGGCCCGCGATTGCAGTAGCCACAAGAGACCCCGGCGGACGTGTGAGGAGGGTGTGACCGGTTGATGCCTGAGCCAGCTGTGGAGACGACTGGTGAGCCCCGGAGTGCCAGAGCGGTTGCAGGGGTACCCACTGGGAGCTGGCCCGCTCGAGGGCCCTGGGTACGTGCTTGGCGCCTGGGGGAGAAGTGGAGACTGGTGGAAACTGAAGCAGAGGGGCGCCCCCTAACAACCATCCGAGAGATCGGAGCTGGGCCCACTGTGCAAGGGGAAGCAACCTGCAGCGACGAGGATCACGCAAGACCCCGGCAGGAGGGGGAGGTAAGTGCGGCCTACCTGCGCCAGAGAAGATGGTGGAGATGACAGCCAGGCCCCACGTGAGGTGAGCCCTGGGGAGGCAGATTGACCACAACAGCACCCTCTAGGCAGTGGCCCGTGTGAGGCACCTAGGTGCTTGGGCTGGCTCCTGCGGGGACTGGTGGCGAGAGGGGTGCCCCCCCTCGAACATATCCTCCCTGGGTCGTGCTGGTGCAGGGACTGAACCCACTCATTGAGGACCTCACTGAAAAGCGAAGGGAGAACGGCATTCTTGCACGCTGGGTGAAGACAGCTTAGCGGGCACTCTCAGGGGACATAGAACAACTGTGGGGCCAGTCCTTGGCAATACTCACCCAGAGACTGCTAGCTCTTGACATGGGAGGCGTAGTGCTACTAGCTCCTTCTGCCTGATAGATCCAGGGCAGGAACGAGACATTTTGCCGATACCCAGACACTCTGATCGCCCAGGAGGGTTACGGCTGCTCATCGGCGAAGGGGACACCCCACCCATCGGGCGCATACCCCTCCGGAGTCCCCAGGGGCTTGCAAAATGACTTCCACTAGAACAAAGAAGGATCCCACTGTCAAGGATGTATTTACTAAGAGCTTCTCCAAATGGGCAGAGCCGACCAGAGAGCCGGACTCACCCACATGCTCCCCGCCAAAACCAGGCAAGGGCCAGGATGCAGATGAAGTGGCCCCGTCACACGTGGCTTTATGGAATCCCTCTTTAACACCCTAATGACGATATATCGACCCTCAAGATGGAAATGACTAAAGGAGTGAAGGACCTCTGGCACGGCATGAGCGATCTGGACCAGCGAGTGGATTCTGTGGAAAAGAACTGTGGCGCTAGGGAGGAGGAGTTAGAAGCATGCCGTAGTGAGATCCTTGAACTCAAAGATCGAAATGCTGACCTCAATTACTATCTGGAGGACTTAGAAAATAGATCTCACAGGTCAGACATTAGAATTAAGGGCGTTCCATTGCAGGCAGATGCGGGCTGGCTGGAAGACTATGTTCTTCGACTCTTCCGCCATATCGCTCCAGAGCTGGCAGAGAAAGAACTCCTCCTGGATCGCACACACAGGGCAGGACACCCCTCCGGAGAGCCCGGTACCCCGCATGCCATTCTAATGTGTCTCCACAGTTTCTGACAGAAGGAACTCATCGCAGCCAAGGTACACGACCAGCCCCATGTCCTCTCCGAGGGGATCAAAGTGCACCTCTACCAAGACCTCTCCTGTATCACACTCCAACGCCGTTGAACCATGAAATCGTTTTGAGAGATAAAGGGGTCCGCTACAGGTGGGGCCATCCCTTCTGTCTTGTCTTTGTTTGGGATGGAGAGACACATATGGTTCACACCCCGAAGGCGGCGACGGTTCTGGGACTGGACCTGGAGCAGGACAACCCTGCGCATCTCCGGGGTCCCCCGGCAACCTCCCAGTGGCTAGAACCCAGGAAATAATCAAAATCCCAGTCCCGGAAAAGATTGAGCAAGCCAACCACAAAGGAGAGCCTTAGAGAAAGATCGGCCCTTTTGCACCACCTCACTCAGCGGGATCTGTCTCCGGAGCAAACAGACAAGTGACTGGGTCAGGGTTGGGACCCTCCTGGCACCCCCATGGACTCGGGCAATGATGGACCATTAGTGTTTGCATACAGTGCCCCCACGGGCGCCTCCGTCGATAACGGCATCTCTGCATGAACTCTGGACCTGCCTTGTTTCTGGAATACGTCTGAAGGTGTCCAGCGGAGGAAATCCACAACCTTAACACTCCATGCTGCCCGACGCGGAGGACCGGCGACATGGTCCCGTACTACACGATTCACTGTTTAACACCAGTTGGTGTTTTTGGTTGTTTCTGTCCCCTTGACTTGTGTTTTCTCTATTTGTTTCCATGCTCTATTCATATGCGACACTGTTACACCACAACATACTAACTGGAAACACGGAGTACCCCCCTCCCTCAGAGGGCTTTCAGGCCGACACTCTCCCCCCTACCCATGGTGAAAATAGTTAGCCTCAATGCCAGAGGGCTGAATGCTCTTGCAAAGAGAATAGTGTTGCTGTCCCAACTGAGGGCTGCACAGTGCGAAATATGTATCTTGCAAGAGACGCGCTTGCTAAAAAAGGACTGGGGCCGGATGTGATCGAAGTGGTTTGACCACCAATACTGGTCCTCCGGCCCGGGAAAGAAAAAGGGGGTGGCGATTTTATTGTCTACTCATTTTCAGGTGCAGATCCTATAGGTACACTCTGAAATTACAGGCCGAATGCTTGCTGTGCGGATCTCTCTCCATCAACACACGTTCACAGTTGGATGCATAGATGCACCTAACGATCACCAAGAGCCCTTCATCCGTCATGCCGTGGGGACTGTCCTCACCTCCCCGGACGTTAAAGTCCTGATAGGCGGAGACTTTAACTTGGTGCCTGACACACACCTAGACCAATCCCCCCACAGAGCGGGCCCATCAGGAGCATTTTCTCCGCAGGGATTGCAGTGGATTACAGATGCAGGGCTATCTGATGTATGGACGTCATTGAACCCCACTACGAGGGCTTATTCCTTCTTCTCAGTTGCACATCAGTCTTATGCAGGGATTGACTATTTCTTGGCATCCACTCACTTCCTGCTGGAGGTATCCCATGCAGATATTGAGGTGGCCTCCATATCGGATCACTCCCCTATCACAATTGCACTGCACCTCCCCATAACCTGCCTGCGAGCTAGGATGTGGCACCTTAACCCTAAATTAGTATCTTACGCCCCTGCAGCCAAGGAGGTGGATAGGTCAATCACGGAATATCTGGAGATTAATGATATGCCCCACACTGAGATAGCAACACTATGGGACGCCCTCAAGGTGGTGGTGAGGGTGACATGCATAGCGATAGCGGCACAGCTTAACAGGGAGAGGAGAGTCAAAAGTCTAGAACTGGAGACACGGGTGAGGGAGTTGGAAGAGTCACATAGGCAGGTGGGTTCTCATAAGATACGGCACCAGCTTACTATAGCTAGAAAATAGCTTAAGGCCCTAGATATGAACTCAGCTGAATAAGCCCTGCTCTGCACTAAGCAAAAGTACTACGCAGGGGGCAACAAAGCCTGAAGACTTTTGGCACACAGACTGCATGTGCAGATCCACACACAGCTTATCTCTCACATATTAGGTCGTACCCAACATCCCCTCACAAGAGACTCAGATGTTGAGGCGGAATTTGGTAGATTCTATGCACAGCTTTACAGGACCCCCTCCCTCACACACACTGTTTCACGTACCTGGAATAGGCTCCCATTATGTAACTTCCGGAACCCACAGTGACACTGCTAGATTCAGATCACTACACAGGAAGTTTTTGACACAATAAGGAAGCTTAAGCCAAATAAGTCCCTCAGCCAGGACGGGTTCCCGGGTGCATTCTACAGAATATTCGCAACACGGCTGTCTCCCATGCTGGCCCGACTGTACAATTCTTTTAGCACACGGGGGCCCTCACAGTGACCATGAAATTGGCCATTAACACAGTTTTACCAAAACCCGGGAAAGACCCTCAGCTCTGCGCCTCTTACCGCCCCATATCTTTATTAAATGTAGATGCGAAGATATTCACCTGGATCCTAGCTAATAGACTGGGTGTAGTGAATGAGCCACTCTTGTGGTTTGGCACCCTATGATGACCTTCAACTATCACCATTTTAACTGACTTTAGTGTGTTATTTTACCCTAGCCTTAATGTAGGACGGTCCTGCATATGCCTGCTTCTCTTCTTTCTTGTAATCTTGTTGTCTTTCAGTGGGAGCTGTCACGGAGTGAAACAGTCTTGCCAAGAGCAGAGCGTGTCGGATGTGCATTTGAAAGCATGAAAGGGAGAGAGAGGTGTGGAATGTACTCTTTGGTTTCGAAGTGCAGTGTTGTGAGTGATGGTGCACACATGTGCTCGGTGTTGTACATTGATGAGTGTTTACTATTGGCTTTGACATGGCCTCATGTCATCTTGTTTTCTGACTTTGCCTTGCTTCTGCGTGCACAGCAGTGCTTGCAAGTTGTTTGGGTGAATTATGAGTTCTTACTATTGGCTTTGAGATGGCCTCATGTCATCTTGTTTTCTGACTTTGTCTTGCTTCTGCGCGCACAGCAGTGCTTGCAAGTTGTTTTGGGTTATGAGAATTATAGGTGCTTACTATTGGCTTTGACATGGCCTCATGTCTGACTTTGCCTTATTTCTGCGTGCACAGCAGTGCTTGCGATTCATATTCAAGGTCTTTCTGCTCTTCACTTGTTTTTCGCTCCTCACTGACCAGAGTGAACTGGATATTATTTGTAGAATGTGCAACTCTGCCTCGAAGTCAAAATACGGGAGATTGGCCAGCCCCCGTCTTGGCCTTGACGCAGACTGGTACAGCCAGCTCGGTTCTTTCTCATGAGAAGGGGGCGAGGTTTTCTAGAAGCTTCGCTTCACGTTGAATAATGATATTTAAGCTGGGAGCCGACGGGGCCCAGGTGGAAGTTCACCACAGAACAGACGTATTGCTGTGGATGTGATGGAATTTGAGTCCTGACTGAATCTCCTTCCTGGGCTTTTCTGACGGGCTTCCCAAAGCTTGAGTTGGCAAGGATGATGCAACTTCAGTCGGTGAGGTGTTCCTAACCATTTATATATATATTTTCCACTCTTTGCTTTTTGTATATACTGCATTTTATTCTAATTGTTTATTTTACTTAGTTGGTATTTGAGAATCTGCATTTACTGATGCATTTGGCCTACCGTTTCAAATTGTTTCATTAATAAACTTGTGTTATTTTAAATACACTTGAATTTGGTTTCTTGCCTATCCTAAGGGGGTGCTGCGACTTTTCCTCACCTTAGGGGGTGCTGTTCAAAGTATATGTTCCAAGTGCACCTGAATTTGTCTTTTTGCCTCCAGAGTGGGAGTGCTGTGCAAACGTGTATTATTTAAAGGTGCAGTGGTAAATTTGCCTCCCAGGTGGGAGTGCAGGGTTTGGGTGTGTACTTTTTGTGAAAAGCACATTCATTACACTGGGGCGGCTCATGTCCTGATTAGTGGACCCTGATCAATTGTTTTTATTCCCCAGCACACCTGCAGTGACAATACTAAACGCCTATGCCACCTATTAGACAAAACCGGGCGATCCCGGGTCCCCACGATGTTTCTCTCAATCGACGCCCGAGAAAGTGTTCGATCGCGTGCATTGGCCTTTCTTGTGGCTAGTCCTGGAGGCCGTTGGCCTGGGGCCCCAGTTCCGTAAGTGGATATGGGCTAGTTACTCAGACCCAGTGGCGCTGGTACGTGTTAATGGCTCGCTGTCTCAACCTTTTCCCATCTCTAGGGGAACACGCCAAGGGTGTCCGCTCTCGCCGCTCCTTTTCGCACTTTATATGGAGCAATTGACGGAGCGTGTGCAGGGTCAGCCCCTTATTCATTTTAAAACTGGCTTCAATATCATTACGGCGAAACTTTTTCAAATTTGACGATGAGTTCTTCGTCCAAATCAAAGGGACCGCCATTTTGGCTCGAAGCGCCCGCTCAAAGGTAATAAATAGCCTTTGTTGTCATCCATAGGGACGTGCAACCGAACGGTGCTCACGTAGCCCAGCGAGGCTGTTCAAACAGAAATACAGAGACGCAGGCAGCCTAAAAGGTAACAGGCAGTTTGACTCTACAGATGATCTTTCACGCACATGTTGTCTGTTTAAAATATCTTACATGAAGATTCAAACCACCGAATTTACCCTTGCAGAATTCGAGCTTCCGAGGGGCCTCATTAGAACAACAGACAGAGAGCTTTCCCCGACTTGAGTGCGAAAGGTAGGAACCACATTTCTTTCCTTAATGGCAGCACACCAAGGTGGCCTTGATACTAGAGGTATTCTGATAAAGTGTTTTTTAATTTTCACTTATTATAGCCCTTTCAATCAGTGGAACACTGCCCTCTCCAATTAGCTGGGTATCTCAACGCTATATCCAGGTACATATAACAACAGATTAATTGGCATGCAATGTTTTTTGTGACAGCAAACAGGATTGGGACTGACACTACCTGATTGTTTGTTTTTTATTGTAGAGCCCACGGCCAGGTCCGAGTCCTGAGGAGAACCCTATAACCACTACGGGTTCGAAACGCGTTGACTTTTTGAGTGCGGGGTATCTTGAACAGGGGGGTGCCATAAGGGATTTAGTTTAATTCTTCCCCTTTCCAGGCAATATCCAGATAATTGTGTGTAACCCCATTACTCACTCACAGGCAGGACAAGATATATCAGCCTCGAAAAAGAGATAATGTCCGCCTAGTGCTTATTTCTGAAGTTAGGACTGGTCAATTTGTGCTCATATATGTTATGTTTTGTTGTATGAATTTTTCACTTGAATGTTTTCTGTCATTGTTACACAAATTTGTTGTGTTGTATATATTGAATTTGAGTATGTGTTAAAATGAGCTTTATATGTCGCTATTCCAACTAAGGGGTCGATTCCGATTCGGGCCGGAAATTTCTCCGACCGAGCCGGACCCGGAGAGATTTCCGACCGAATCGGACCCGTGCAGTCCGACCGAACGAGTACGATGCGTCCGTATGTTATCGGACTCGAGTCGGTCGGACTCCCATTGAAGTCAATGGGAGCCGGTCGTACAACGCGTACGCGGGCTCCCATTGACTCAATGGGTGCGAGTCGGACAAGGGCGCCCCCTACAGCGGGTACGCGGTGAAGCGATTCGCGCCGTACACGCACAGGTAGGGGGGACCCATGGGTCCCCCCTGTGTGCGACTCGCGCGGCTACGCGTACTGGGGGGTCCGACACGGACCCCCAAAGTACGGCTCCGACAGCTCTTACGAGCCGGAGTGCGCGGCTCGGTCGGACTGCTCGCGGCGCGCATCGTACTTACCCGGCCGGGAAACGTCTCCATTGCGCGGTGCGAGTCGAGTCCGAGCGAGTCGGTCGGAGCGGTTCGAGCCGGGAGCGAGTCGGTCGGAGCGGTTGGGACGCCCGGACGAGTCGGTCGGCGATTTCGCATCGTACTCGCTCGGCCGGACCCGCGTACGGTTCGGTCGGGAAACAGGGCTCCGAATCGGATCCGGTAAAGCCGAATCCGATTCGGAGCCCTACCGGCCGAGATCGGAATCGGCCCCTAAGTGTTATCCATTCTAAGACGTGCATAATTGAGTTTGATTGTCTTTTATAGAAAATATTATAAATTAAGCTGAATAAAGCTGAGGCGCCTTTGAATTGTTGGTCTAAGGTGCCCATTGAACTCATGGTTAATAGTCTTCCTGGACATATCGTTTTGTTTTCAATCTTTATTAAATATGGCACGCTCCCTAATACAATTTTGGCATGGGTCTGCTTTCTTGGCTGGGGTGAATAGCCGCCATCTAAATGTCCCTATTACCTAAGATCTTATACTGCATGCATGCGATACTGCTACAACAGCCCCATCTGTGCTGAATAAACTCCAGCATTCCCTGGAGACCTTCATTTGGGGTGCCAAACGTGCAAGAATAGCACAAGACCGCGCATACCTCCCAGTGACCAAGGGTGGGCTTGGCATACCTCATCTCCTGTTCTACTATCAAGCAGCTCAGCTGCACTTTTTTGGAAGAATGGCAACGTCCATACACAGAGAACATTGGTGCTTCCGCGACCAGGCCGTGGCGAGGATTCATATTTGGAAGATTCCATGGCTTCCGCAATGAAACCTCCCGCCGGGGTATATATCTCCCCAGTGGTTCAGGCCACAGTGGGGGCTTGGGATAACCTCTGTGTCTCCAAGCAACTCTCCACCCCCATTTCATCTCTTACCCCTATCATAGGGAATGTAGATTTCCCCCCCGGCGCTACATGGCACAGCCTACTCTCAGTGGCAGAAGGGGATCTGTTCGATGTGTGGGGTCTGCTGGAATGTTTGCAGGTGCAACAGAGATTTGGGCTGCCGGCTCCGAACACTGGCACTATGTAGCAATCTGAGATTGGGTAACGCATCCGTTAATACGTCCACACGTAGCAGGCAACTCACCCCATTTGAACGTTGGTGCTTGTCGAGGAAGGATGACCGCCATTTGCTGACGGATATTTATGCCCTCTTGAACACGTCAATGAGATCTTTGCTCTTGCTGGCCAGGGCATGGTGGTAGCTGGAATGTGAGTTCCAATTCTCGAACAAAGAATGGTTTGACATCTTGCGGCGGGCCTGCACCTCGGCTGGTAGCGCCTCAGGCAGGGAGACCCTTCTCAAAATCGCCCACTACTGGTATTCTACAACTTCCCGACTAGTTAAGTGGAAGAAGGGAAGCAACGACAGGTGCTGGCGACATTGCAATCATTCAGGCACATTATTCCATCTATTGTGGCACTGCCCTAAACTACACCGCTACTGGTCTGATGTCCTCACGGATATCGATAGAATGTTTAACACCAAACTGCCCTGCTTCCCCAGCTATATTTTATTGGGATTGCCCAACGCCCTAACGTACTCACTACATTCCGCTAGAGGGAGGGCCATAACATTGGCTCTGTGTGCTGCTAAGCAGGTTTTGCTGTCACGATGGGGCACGGATACCATACCCAAACATACAGACTGGACACACAAACTCTGGGATTTGCTCGCCATGGAGAAGTTGACTGCAGTAGTAGACCACACACTGTCCAATTTTGAAAAAATGTGTGGAACCTGCCTGAAATACTTGTCTACTACCTTTAGAGAGCTTTTCTGCCCAATATATTTGTGAGTGCTACGCCTTACAGCAAGTACGGAGCCCGACCCATAAGATCCTCACATGGTGGGAGGGGAACAGGGATTAATAGAGGTATTATATGCAAGAGCATGGAGTGGTTATTTTGTCTATATGAATGTCGGTTATTCATGAATTAGATTTTTCCCTCCACTTTACCCTCCCCTTTGTACACCGCCAGCCGTTAGATGTAGGCGACTGTATTTGTTGTAACTTTCTCATGATAAAATAAAAATAGATGCAGTCCTAATACTTACAATCCTTTTGGCTCAGAAACAGCATCACAGACTCAGGAACTCAGCAAATAATCCAAAGGTGACTGGAAAGTAGACAGAAAGCCTAGAGACATAGCAAAAAGAGTCTCTTATACCACCCGATATCTCCCTAATCATCTTTTGCTACCAAACATTTGTGGGTGAGCAGTGCACCCCTAAAATCGTACACCTCAAAAGTCACCTTTAATGCATACTCACTGGATGAGTAGATCAGGGATGGTGTTAAATTTTATGAGGTAATGTGTCCCAGACATAAGGTACAAGCAGCATTTAAAATGTAGTCAAATAAGAAAGGACTGACTCAAAAGTGAGTTATAGGGTGGAATTTAGGAAAACCATGAAGATCTATTACAAAATTCAAGTAGGTACAATACATAAATTGTAAAATGCAGATGCAGCAGATTTCATTTAAATACATAAATAATTGTCATGAAGGCTCTCAGTAACGGAACAATACCGAATAATAGGCAAAATCAATAATAGGCTAAGTTCCAAATGTGCAGCAAAATGAGTAAGGAATCGGACAGCATCCTTAGTAGAACCTAAAGATCATCTAGTTTATCCCCAAATGCAAAGATCTCTCTACAAATTACAGCACAAAGAAATATTGACAGCGCAAAGTTATAGTGGTCGGAGCGAAATATATTTTCAGCAAATCAGAGTAGACTTTAAAATCCTCAGACAGCCTTACACCTTAGCACTAACCTAATACATGAATATTTATTCAGTCCCTCTGACCTAATGTCATCAGGAGGTGTCAGAACAAACTATTTACATAAACAACAGTGAACCACTGTGAATGGAAATGTTGCAATAGTGAGCCCAAGCAAGAGAGCTTCCGTGTCGTTCATAAACGCACAAATTCACATCTTGCTTGACTACGTGCAGCAGAAACAATAATAAAGCATTAACATCCATTTTAAATAAGATGGCGCCGAGGCCTAACTGAAGCCAAGGTAGCATAAGCCAAGAAAACGCATTTCAACGAGTCAGAGTAAAATCGTTTCAATGGCAACAATACCACATTAGCACATATGTGTGAAGTCAAGTGTAAATAAATATTCTTCTCTCTTGTTAATAATGCACACTATTGATTAATGCACAAAACTCCCTCATTAGCAAACTTTCCCTTCACACAAGTAATAAAGTTTACCAAGTTTAACAATGTCACATTCCTCGCAAGGCGGTCCATGGCACATAATTTGCAATGCCCTAAATTATCACTTTATCACTAAGTTTCGACTCATCCATCAGTCTTTAGAGATGCTGTGTAACACCAAAGCGACATGTTTCTGGGTATTACACAAGATCACAGTGCTTACATATATGTGTTGTGTTTATTACAGATCTGTGACGCTCAATGTACGAGCATTGAAAGACTTGAGAAACATAAGGCTTATCAAGGCATCTCTCCCCTGAAAATCGCATCCACAGTAACTGCGTCGCAAACGAGGTTGTTCGTAGCTTGGGAGTACATTAAGTACCCATTTCGTGGCTCACTAGATTGATCCCCGAACTTGATATTTTCCCCCAAATCCTTCTCTCCAAACCGTTCCCTCGCCCGGACCTCCTCAGTCTTCAGATACAGCCAAATAGTGGCATAAGTACCACATAAAAGAATAAAAATGAAGCAAAATACACTGAACAGCACATACGTTGCTTAATGTTTATGGGACAAATCGTACTAAGAAGTGTAAGTAAAATACGTTTAAGAACCCACAAGAGAAAATTGCTGATTTTGACAAAAAATCACACTTTCATCATCACGCTTACTTGCTTTGCGCACTATTTCAGTTCCATACTGTGAAGCCAGACTGGAGGCTGGCTTGGCCCACAGCAGGACAGCAAAATACGTATATCGTGTTTTAAACCCCATTAACCTCCCAGAAACTAAAAAAAACACCGAGAGGCCCTAGAGATGACACAGATTGGGAAGGTAGTCAGCTCTATCCGTGATAAGGGTCTCAACTCACCAGCTAATATGTCTCTGCTGCAGAGGCAATTTAGGAAACTAGGGATGGATGCAATCTTTGTATAAGAAACTCAGTATTCTAAGAGTTGGAAATTTCCCTTGAGGGGAGCGAGATTGGGCTGTGTTTTTCTTGTCTTACCTCATAAGAAAAAGCTGATCATGCCATCTTATTGAAAAAGAGTTTCACCTTCTGCCTTCAGACGTCCAAAGAAAAGACAAGGAATTTTAAAGGGTCCCAAAAAAGATGAAAACACATTTATTAAGGGGGCCAAAATTTGATCGGAAGAATTAATGGCAGGGGTGATGCTATATGGAGCAGCTTTTAATTTTGTCACAATTAAGTTTCTAGATAGGGATGGGAATGGATAGCAAAGGTTCAGGCAACAACTTTTGGAAGAGTATAAAGGCCGAAATAGAAAGTGAGAATTGGTCAATTACAAGACACATGGAGAAGCATACATTCAGACACTCAGGACTTTATTTAGAGTTTGGCCAATGCGGAAGACTTGCTAAAAAGCAGAGGATGTCTTGTCCATCCTACTTTAAAGTGTATGAGGACTATGTGCACTCTAAATAGGGCTGACAGGACTTCTGCTACTCTTTGGTAGATGTTACATATTGGCCGTTTTCTAAACAAGGCCCTAATTGCTGCATTCCTGAGCCTATGATGAATTGCAAGTCAGAAGCAAACAGATCGCAGAACATTAGAGGTTAGACTTTAGGTCTTGTTTGTTTTCTTAACTACTCATCCCTTCCTTTTGGACTTTTCTGTCATATGACTTTTTCTTCTACATTGACAGAAACTTATTTTTCAGTATTTAAAATGCTTACTTTGTATCTGATATGGAAAGTCTAAGTCCTCAATTATGAGTGCCCCTTAAAATAATAATACCTGTGCAAATACCTATTTGTACAGACATCAAAATTACAAGTGTGTGATGTTTTTCACACTTACCAATTACCGGGTGCTGATAAAGACAGACGGGCATAGTCACAAACTGCAGTTTTATAGTCCATTTAGTAGTCCTACTTTTCTATTGGAAGATCCCTCCCACATTTTCTACTACTTAGTAGCAAATGTGGAAGGAACTGAGGGAATAGCTGAAAAATAGAGCATACTTACTACAAAATAGGTGGGATTTCAGGATGAGTAAGTGGGGTTAAGGGAGGGTTCAGGAGAGGTTTAGGGAGGAACGTGCACCCACCCACAAAAGACTAAGTCCATTCCTATTGACAAATGCGCTTCTAAGGTTACTACTACCAAAAAGCACCCAAAACAATATTTATGGACCTACCACTCTTGCACACATGAATAAAAGGCCAATTTTTCCTACATATCAGGCACTTCTTATCCATAGTAGGATAACCGTTAAAATTACCAACATATGCTGAACTTCTACAATGGTAGCAATTCATATTTTCATATGTTCTTTACAAAATATTAAAACAATAATGAAACAATTTTTACAAAAAAATTAAGTAAAAAATATTAACAATAACTTAAGAATACAAATTAACAAACAGTAACCTCATTTATATCACAATTAATGTAAAAAATACTTTTAATTAATACTGTGAACTAAATATATAAATGAATGCATACATATATATATTTACTTTAAAATATAAAAACAATGTTTAAACATTTTAAAAAATACGTGAATAATGTTAATAACTTTAAAATTAACAACAAACATATTAACACAAATAACACTTAAACTTTTTTATTTAAATTTAAAAAAATACCTTTTTTAAAATAAATAACAAACATTAAAGACAAAAAATATTTAAAAAATAACACTTAAAACTTTTTTATTTAAATTTAAAAAAATACCTTTTTAAAATAAATAAACATTAAAGACAAAAAATATTTAAAAAATAACACCAATCAAAAATAAACAACAGTAGTATCGGTGTTGGACTTTGGTCTGGAACACGCAACACACATCACGCACACTGAACCAGCATGTAGTATTATGATACTGAGGTTGACACATTTAAACTTGTGAAAAAGGGACATGGATCACCTCGCCCCACCCCAGCCTACCCTGCTCCCCCCTCTTTTTCTTATGATTTGCTGTTACAGGTTTTACTGTTATATACATGGTAGTTTGATCATCAACCCTGACACTATGGCATAGCCGAAAGGAGTCATTAGAAATGTGTAAGTGGAACAAATCTGTATGCGAATAAGGCACCTGTAATATGTTTATATATTGAAATGGTAATAAGCCATGATCGACGTTATCTATTTGTTGTATTAGACGTGAGTTGTTACGATGTATGGATCTGGATAGTGTATATGCCATCTGCTCATATACCGGTATATTGCCTTGAATAATTTGATTCCTGAAAATGCCTACTGGTTCTGTAAATATTGTGTATGTTTGTAACATGTATCACATATATCGATATTCAATAAACAGATCAAACAAAAAAATCAATGTTGGACTTTGGAGAGGCTAGATCTACTATTCCTATTACAATCTACTTAACATTAGGGACAGTGTTGCACTCTGGAGGGGTTAGATTTACTGTTCCCACTGCAAGCTATGCAACATTAGCGAAAGTGTTGGACTCTGGAGGGGTTATGCTTACTATTCCCACTCCAATGTAAACCATCGCAGCAAAAGTGTTGTACTTTGGAGGGGTAACATTTACTATTCCTACTCCCATGTAAGGTAAATCAGGCAAAGTGTTGTATTTTTCAGGGACTAGATTTACTCTTTCTACTCCCATATAAATGAAATCAGGAAAGTGTTAGACTTTGGAGGTGTTAAATTTGCTATTCCCACTCTAACATACACAAAATAATGGAAAGTATTGAACCTTCAAGGGGTTAGATTTACTTTTCCCACTCCAATCTAAACAACAGTAAGGAAAGTGTTGGACTTTGGAGGGGTTAGATTTTTTATTCCTACTCCCACGCAAACAAAAATGCTGTTCTTTGGAGGGCTTAGATTTACTATTCCCACTCTGATCTACGCAAGAGTAGGAATTCTTGGACTTTGGAGAGGTTAAATACTATTCCTGCTCTAATATAAGCACCAGTAGGGAAATATTGTACTTTGGAAGTGTTAGATTCAATATTCCCACTCCAAAATAAACAAAAGCATTTAAAGTGTTGGAGTCAGGAAAGGTTAGATATAACATTCCAAATCCAAATCATTTATAAAAACAGATAAATACCTAACAATATAACATTATTAAAACATATACAAAATAAAATATATATGCTATATATATAAAAATGTCTTTGTGGCTCAGGGAGGGATGGATGGTGGGGTATTAAGTTGTATCAGATTGGCACTGTTCTTATGACTCACAGAATGCCTCTCTGAACGAGACCAGGACTAGGACTACTAATAATATATGTTGTAATAGCAGAAACAACTTTGACCCTCTTACATGTCACAATAGACTCTCAACTGTACTATGCCAATGCTGAATGCACCTTTATCTGTTAAATGGAACAACTTCATTAAAAAGAGTTGAATATAGATAAATAACATTTAAAAATTATTATGATACAAAACACTTCAACAAATAAAAATAAAAATAAATAGCTCTAAAAAGAAATACACTTCCCTCCCTACTTCACAAAAAAGCTATCAAACTAAATTATAAATAAAACAATATTAACATTAAAATATTAATTAAATAAAACAAATAAAATTAAAACTAATACTGAATATATAATGCATTTTACAAAGTTTATTAATAAATACACGTATCAATAAATGAATAATTGCTTAAAACACAACAAATAATTTACATGAGAAATAATCAATAAACAATTCACATAATTAATTGCAATTAAATATTTAATTAATATAAAATAATAATAATAACAATTTAAGTAACTTCGTACTCTATTCTCCTTCAAACCCAAGAACCCGCTACTAAATTACAAATAAGAAAACAACAGAAAAATAAAATATATATTAAAATCACAGAATGTATTTAAATATTTAAAATAAAACTTTAAAATATAAAACAATCATTTATAATTGAAATAACTTTCCACCCTATCCCCCTACAAATCCAACAATACACTCCTAAATTATAAATTAAAAATAAAATGTAAAAAATAAATTAAAACAATACTAATTTTTTTTAAACAATTATAGTAATAACACTAACACCTTAAATTAATCTAACAGTTAATATATATGAAATTAATTAAACTGTATTTAATACAACTAGATTAAAATAAACCACATTATATGGAACAATATTTTTAAAAAGATATTAAATACATAAAAACATTATTCTTACCTTTTGTGTTCTGTTACTCAATATTTTTGTACTGACAACATTTTTGACAAAATATTCATTAAACTCGATATTTTTTAAACAATATTCTTGTCATTCGCCTACTCTCCTCCCAGTTCTTCCTTACCACGCTCACTAAAGTTCTAGTAGTAGAATTAGCACCTTTAATTTCTTGAATGAAACACTTGGATTGTTCTATTACTTTGGTAATCTCAATTGCTTTCAATGTTAAATTTAATCCCCGCAAAGTCCTTCCTTGACTCTCTTGGAATTAGTGAGTGTCCATAAATATTTGGTCACGCCACCTGCAATGTGCTCAAAATTACATGTTGCCTCCAAATTTTCATGACTGCTACATAATCATCTATGCTTTCCCTTTCATCCAGCTGTCTACAGTAGAATTTAAACCTTTGCATAAATGTGTTAACCATTTTGCCATATCTTATGCCAAATTGCTTTAGTGCATAGTCAAAAACACCCAAATCACTTGGATTAACCAAGTAGATAACGTTTTGCAATCCTTAAGCCCCTGGCTCCCCAGACAATGTTTAAGGAGCGACAATTTACATGGAACCACACAATCTTCCCCTTCAAGAACTTCTACAGAGGCTAAAAACACATTTAGCCAAATGCCCCAGTCCATAAGTGGTTCCCCCGCAATTTGCAAGAAGAGAAGTGGCAGACAATACTCAACATGTAGAACAGGTGTAAGACAATACCCAACATGTTGGTAGCATGATATGAAAAGAGTACAATTAAACTCTCTATTATAATACTGAAACAAAACACAGCTGATAAGCATTTAAAAAATGCTGATTTAGTGAACAACATACTACAACTGTGGAGACAATATCTCTAAGAGAATTTGTTCAGGTTATTTAATGTATGATCAGTTTTTCCGAAAAAATGCAACAAAATGATAGAACGAATGCTTGAATTGCTCTCATCCACTGGTGATAACTTGGGGTCGCTTTCAAGTCCACCACTCTTTGTTCACTATGCCACACTAAACAGAGACCTGCAATAAGCAAATCAGTCTTGGTCCTGCTCTACAGGGAACAGCCTAGTCTGAACCCCTGAGCCAGTTCTCCTCCACACACGAAAACGAACAGAAGAACTCTCAGACCGCTTTTGGCCTACATAGGCCTTGACAGTGAGGTTAGGTTGAAATTTGTTGCACAGTGAGCACGGGGACTATGTCAGGGTATAGTCATAGCATTTAGGGTATATACTGCAGTAAACAACCAGTTGATAGAAGGAATGCTTAAATTAATCTCAGCCTCTAACAGTCGCTTGGGGCCACATTCCAGTCCATTGTTTTTTGCAAATAAGTTTTGGTCCTGCTGCAATAGAACTAATTCAGCCCAAAATGCCAGGCAAGGTCCCCTTCAAACGGGAAGACAAGCAACCCGAGACTAGTTTCGTACCACTTAGGCCCTGTCAGTGAGGTATATTGCACACAGTGGCACGGTGAGCAGGGGTCGAGTGTAGGGCTCAAGACACCTTTGTTAATCCATTGACCTGTTGTGCTGCTATGTTGGTACCAAGCACCAACCCAAGCACAGTTGTAATAAATCGGGTCAAACCCTATCTTGTCACACCCACAGTTGGCATTAAACTAATTTATTTCGTTTTGTAAAGCTGTACGTGTAGCCGTGTGGTTACTTCAGAGTACTCTGTCGGCTGAATGCTTCCTCGGAAACCTGAAGACAATATACCGGCAGTACTGATTCTGCCTTTCAGTATTTCAAAGGAAACATACAATTTATTGTTCAGTTGGGTAATAATAAATAATATTCAGGTGCCTAGAGAAAATTGAGTTTGTGGTGTGCACTACATATTTTATTGAGCTGCGGGCCTTCTGCGTGCTTTCTGAGATGTCACACAAGCAAACATATCGAGGTAAATCCTAATCTGAAGTGAATCTTCAATAAATAATACAGAAGAAGCAATTCCATTTCTTAAATTAAGTGATCGCCAGCAGGCCCCCGCCACAGCCACTTCTATGAAAGGAACTCCTCCGGGGGGAGCTAACAGACTGGATTTGCAGATTTCTGAGTAGTGTTCATACAAAAATTAAGTGTTTAAAGGAAGCACCTTGGCTTTGGTGCTTGAAATATTTATCTGTTGTCCTTTAAAGTGCTGTTTGGAAATGGGTTTTCCCCGCCCTTGTTTGCTGAGGCTTTTGGTTCATTTATGAAGTCTTGCAGATCGGCTTAATGTCATTACAGACAAGGTTGCAAGTCAAACTCTTTTCAGATTTTCTGAAGCCGGCCAGTGCTTGACTGTTTATTTGTAACATCCAAAGTCTTCCTGGATTTGACAAGACAAAATCATTTCCTAATCAAACGCCCAGTTATTTCAGTTTTAACTAAATATAGATCTGTGATCGATCCACCCATTCATCCATCTATCCTCACCTCTTTCCTTCCTTCTTATTTCCTCACATAGTTTATTTCAGCTTTGCCATTGCAGAAAACTATACATTACAATTTGAAGTGCACACCTTTCTCTAAAATACTTTTCAAAGTCAATGTTTTACATAATGTTGCACTTGTTGGCAGAGTGATGGATTGCCCAACCTAAAAAGCGTTCACGTTGTTTGGCAAAAGTAAACCCTGGTCCTCAGCACCATCTTGTCTGGTAAAAAGGTGCTGTAAGGTGGCTGCACCGAGAGAGCCTGAAGCTCACTTACGTGATAAGCCAAGGTCACTGGGACCAGAGTTGCATTCATCAGTGTCAGGAGACGCAGTGGATAGCTGTGTATTGGTCTGAATGGCGTGCACATGAGAAAGAGGAGAGGAGTTGGCCTAACGGCTAGGGCGTCGACCTCGAATCTGGGGAACTGGGTTTGAGTCTCGGCAATGACGTTGAACATTCTGTGATTCTGTGCAAATCACTTCATCTCCCCGTGCCTAACAAAAATGAATGTGTCCTCATGTAACGCAACTGGTGCTATGTAAAGCGCTCTGATACCCGAATCGGGTCAAGTTCGTGCTATATAAAACTCTAAAAAAAAGTGAGAACCAATTTGAGATCCAACTATGGCACCACAAAGGGTTTGGGAGGAAACAAATGAATCAAACCTTTTAGAAACCTCATCAGAACAGGTGATTTGAACAAGGACAGTTGGTCTGGTAAGTTTAAATGGACTGAAAGGGCCTACAAATAACCGTTAATGGTGCTCACTGTAAGTCCTTGCTAGGCCAGAGATAAAACATACAAAAAGACATCCAACTGTTTGGCTTGTAACAGAACAGTACTATGGGTGCCACACCAAGTAAAAAACTCATCAAAGCGCCTGGACTAGACAGAATTTGTAGATGGACGCCTGGCAGCCAGGATGACATCCCCAGCTTCGGGAGGAAGAACAAATCCAGTCAACTGCTGGAGCTCAATCTCCATACATGAAGGTGCATATTGCATTGGTCCTTTTGTAGAACCCTGCCATGCTGCTGCGATAATAGATCCTCCTGAAGCGGTAGCCTGATCGGAGGACAGATGCTCATGCCCAGAAATTCCATGTACCACATTCTCCTTGGCCAATCCAGAGTCATTAGGATCACTTCGGCTCGGTTATTCTTGATCTTCTTCAGGTCTCAGGGCAGAAAAGGCAGCTGCAGAAAGGTGTTCAGGAGTCCCTTGCTCCACTCCATATGGAATACGCCTCTGAGAGAGTGCATTTTTGGAAACTCCAGCATGCAAAGATTGTAACACTGCACGTTCTCAGCAGTGGCGAAAAGATCTAGCCAGGGTTCTCCCCATTTCTGAAAGATGCCCAGAGCTTCCTCAGGGTGTAACTCCCATTCCTGATCCTCCAGTCGCTGCAGGCTGAGTTTGTCCGCCCTGGCATTCAAAGATCTCGTCAGGCAGTTCATGACAAGAGAAGTGCCCTGACGTTCCAGACAGCTCCAGAGATGGAGTGTCCAGGACCCTACCCCGCCCTTCTTGTCGTAGCACCACATTGACCTTAAGAGCCTGAACCAGCCTATGTTTGATAGACAGCTGGAAGGTTTTCAGTGAACAGCTCAAAACTCCAACAGTTTGGTGTGGATGGCCTCCCCATCCCAGTAGCAAAGCATCCAACACCACCGTTAGTTCGAGGTGGGATAGGGTGAGGGGGCTGCTGTTGGTCCAATTGCAGTCGAGCAGGCACCACTACAGATCTTCGCAGTCTTCTCCGGAACCTGGATGGAATCTGACATGTTCCACTGGTTCTGAGCCCACTAAGACCTCAGGTTCCACTGTAAAACCCACATATGCCACTTGACATAGTTGACAAGCAGGATGCAGGAGGCCAAGAGGCCCAGTAGCCTCAGAGCCACTCTCACCAAGACCCAGGACCAAGGCTGAAACATCGAGATCATAGCCCAAATATCCTGGACTCGTTGTGATGGAGGGAAGCCTGAAACTGCACCGTATCCAGGATGGCTCCAATGAAGGAGAGGCTCTGCAAAGATGTCAGGTGTGACTTCAGCATGTTGATAGTGAACCCCAGTGATGCTAGAAGGTTTGCTATGGCCTGGAAGTGGTCTACGACTGACTGCGGAAAGCCCCTCTTAAATAGCCAGTCGTCGAGGTAGGGGAAAACTGGAATTGCCAAGCTCCAAATGTGTACTGTGACCACCACCATTACTTTCTTCTACACCTGAGGGGCACTGGTGAGGCAGAAGGGGAGCACAGAAAATGTAAAATGCTCCTTGCCCACCTTCAACAGTATGAAGGCTTAAACCAGGTTCCCATAAAGGCATCAGTCAGGGCTTCATTAAATGGAAGTAAGGGGTCGGATAATGTTTTCAAGGTTGTAAGGTTGCAAAACCTCTATCAGTACATTAGTTTTAACTTCCATAGGCAGCAGTTGTAAATCCAATAGCTCGGCTGCCCATCTCATTAATATGGCAAATGAGTCACTCTCTTCTGTTGATGGCCCAGGGGGAGAAAACAACCCAGTGTCCGTGGAAGGGTTCAATCCACTGACTTTCTGCAAGTCTGTGTAGAAATTACCATCATCATATTGTGGGGGGAAATAATACCCATAATTCCCATTGTCATCGTCAAAGGCTGTTTGGCTCAGGCCAGAGTCTGACCCAAAACGTTGTTGGAGCACTGGGTACGGCTTTGAGGCAAACGCTTAGTTTTATCTCAGTTGGACTGAACTGGTGCCTGGTCTTTCGGGACGTTACCTTGGTCAGGGCGGAAAAGGATTCAGCTCGGAGTCAGAGAGTCCTACAGGAATGGAGTTTTCCTCTGACTTCGACACCGATTTCACAGGGACCGGGGTGGATTTTGGTGCTAGACTGGAAATCGGTTCCAGCAATGGAGTGGAGCCCAAAGAGACCTCAGAAAGCACAGGCGGCTCTGAGGTTGGAGCCACTGGTTGTACGCCCACGGGAAGTCTCTTAGGATCCTTGTAGCTCAAAGGTGCACCGGAGGGAGTGGAAGAGTGAGTGAAATTTACAACAGGGCCTCTCTAAAGGACTCAACTTGTTGCCACATCGCTGATGGACCCGTAAACTTGAGATGCATTAGGATCAGTTGCGGAATTAGCTACTTGGCGGAAGACCGGGAGCGCAGCCGTGAGGCACCCTGACATCATTGCTACTTCTCAGGCTGACAGTGGCGTGAATGGGATGAATCTCACTTTGACTTCAACTTACTGGAAGACTTGGACCGTGATGAGGACCTATCACAGGAATGGCCTCACACCAAGAGCGGGCCCAAGCCCTCGGCTTCGAGCAGCACTTCCGAGACTCCTTTCGGATTTCAGTGACATACAGCTTCACTTTGCATTCCTTGACCGCTTTCTGATTCATAAGGGTACACTCTTCACAGGACTTGGTGTCGTGCACTGAACCCAAATGCCAGAGGAACACCTCATGGGGATCTGTCACAGGCTTTTGTTTGTGACAGTCGTAATAAGGTTTAAAAATGTAGGTTTAGAGGGGGACATAGATCCCTTGCACACTGGGAAAAAAATTGAATTTCGTAAGAAAAGATCATCAACTGACAAGGAAAGGTTGGGAGCAAGCTCTGGATGAAGTACAAAGGTGCGGAAAGGAAAGAACTGACATTGAAGCGCAGGGATGGCACTCATATGCAGCTCCATCATCACTTTCACTGCAGAATGCAGCCAACAGAGAGTTCAAAGCGACACCTACCAGCGCAGGGAGCAACACTTTACATTTTTCAGGCCAAGTCTCGTGCCTGGCAATATTGCTAGGGTGAGGAATCTGCAATTATAAGTAGTCATCAGAAAAGATATAGGGGGCTACATAAACAATCACTAAATGTGGCCATCACTCAGAACACACCACCAAAATTGGCATAAGAAAGCCCCTTCCTGAGTGGCCCCAATTGTAACAGCTAACCCATACATAAAGAAGTTACATTATTTTATGAAAACAACTATCACCAAAAGTTCACAAACATAAAACAAAACACATTAGCAGATAGAGCAAAGGGTACTCCACTGTCGGTGTGGAGATCTCGATCTCCCTAAAGGAAAGCATAGGGAAAATGTAAAAAGTTTATTTAACTTTATAATAAATTAGTACAAATATTTTATGTTAAGTATTAAGGTAAATTCATTTAATATATTTATTTTAAACATAGAACAAAATGAAAAAATGCTGCGGCATTTTTAACTTAACTTCGAATGAAATCTTTAATTAATTTAAGTATATTAAATGAAATGTAAATTATTTTTCTGAAATTTAAATTAAAAAATAAATTTCAACCTAAAGTAGAAAAATAATTTTTTTATTATCCAATAATAATTATTAAAAGTGATGTGTAGAATTAATTAAACATAATATGGCTATATTTTAATGAAAATTGATACATTCAATTATAAATTCAAAAAAGGTTGTTAAAATATGTTATAATTCATTAATAAGTATGTTTTGTTTTTAGATATTTAACATCAAATAATATTTATTTATATTTTAAACTATTTTAAATAATTTAATTTGATTTAACATTATTTTGTATGAGGTTTTATTTTAAATTCCTACCTCTGTTGTCAGTGGGAGGGTGTTTCTTTACCAGTGGTTAGCCATTTGGACTAGCTGTTGTTTCTTTTTGGCAGTAGTAACTTACACTTGTATATTTGGCTCCATAACCATTTTCAGGAGGGGAGACATGTAGGTCTACACTTTTGAGTAACTTTACACTCAGATTTTGTGACTAGCCCAAAGTAGTAAAGTTACTCAAAGTGTAAAAGTAAATTGCACATGTAAATTACTAACAGGCGTAAGTTACCTTTGTGAGCAGGCTTGTGTGTTTTCACTTTCCTTAGAGTACGTTTTCTTCATTATGAGCTGCTGCTTAGATCTGAAACCTAAAAGATGCCCAACAAACGTTTGGCACTCAGTTTCACTTAACATACTTTCTGACATGCTTGGTGGTGCTGGGTCTGCTGTGCATGAACCCTCCAACGGCATACATTGCTTTAGGACAGTGTGCGTATCTGAGTCTGCCCTGGGTTAGTTACACTTTCGGTGACAGACTGCGGGTTTATTAGGATTACAGACAAGGACGCTCCACTGCTCCACAGATTAACTTCCATTAACTTGCCCACAACTAATTTTTCAATAAAAGAGGCGCTCTAATTAATTCCGTTTTCAGTTACATTCGATTCCAACTGCTTTGCAAGTGCTTTTCTTCAGAAAATAATGGATTAGCTGTCTGGCTTTAATATTAATAACGAAATCGATAAGGATTTTATGGGGAAATCATTCAGAAACGCTGTTGTTTAGGCCCCCGCAGTAGCGTCGCTCTGCGTTTGTCGGTGTGCAGTGGAGCAGGCTCTCTGCAAGCACAGGATCCGGGCGCACACCGAGCCAGCCTGGGGTGTGTTTGATAATATGCGGTCATGGATGGCAAGCAGGCGTAGCCAGGGATAGGAGCAGCTGCAACCGATGCCTTGCCCTAGGATAACTTGTATTCACCAAAATGCCAGAGGAAGCGGATGTGACATCACACACCCTTTGACCCCCAAATGACATCGTGCATCATGGGATTTACCCCTTGTCCATGTCTCTTAGTCCCTCAACAGCTTCCTATTTTCTGCTAAGGTGTTAGGGGAACAGGAAAAAGTGGAAACTACAGAAAGTAAACAGGGCTCTCAGAATCCTTTTTACCTTCTCCTCCTCCTACTGTCCCTGTAAGGGCAGTACCAGCGGTAAAAGGGAAAGTGCCAGGGATATATCCGAGGGCAAGCGTACTTGCTGCTGCTAACTGACCACCTTACCTCTGGCACTGCCCTTGCTACCACTGGTCTTAGAGGTCATGATGGTAGGTATCGGGAGGACTAGAACAGGGTCAAAGATCTAGAAGGCCCTCATTACTTTTTGCAGTTTGTGTTTCCTGTTCTCACCCTAGTCTCCTGGTCACACATAGGCGGCTGCTCAGGGGCTAAGGGCCAGGCAAGAGGGTCAATCTGGCAATTTCATCCTGGCGCAAGACCTCCCTGATGTTACTTCCACTACCTCTGGCATTTAGCGACTCACCATCCATTCCATGCATGTGGCCTGTAATACTACACATAACCCGCACTTTAAGCCTCTTTTTTTAAGCGAGCAAGACATACTGCCAGGAAGATAACTAGTGGAGTATGAGTTCCGAATCCAACGTAGGTCAGCAGTACCCTGGCCAGGCACCTCTCTCTGCACTGAAACACTTTGGCAGGAGCAGAGCTGCAGGCAGCAAACCGCAGCAGCCTCTGGGGGGACCTTCCCCTAAGAATCTACCATGTGCTACCTACATTTTATCATTATTGAGTTCTTAATCCACTGCAGTCATGGCTTTCTAGTCTTGCCCTGTTCTCGGAGCATCTGATGCTCATGTGATGCTGGCTTTGATCATGTCTCACAGACTAGGGTTTGGGCCCCAGTTACAACACACTGAAGGAAACTGAGGGTTGGTCTCGTCCAGTGGCGGCTGGACGAACAAGCTTGTTGATGGGCCAGCCAGTGATTATGAATGGCTCCTGGACACTCTGTTTCCTTGCCCGCCACACCGAGATTTGCAGCTGAAAATAGTCGTTTTTTAAAATTTTGTTTCACACTCGCAAAAGAAGGTCCTCACACACTAAAGTATTCTGCGAAACTGAGACGTGACTTGTCTATTTTACATCTTCGTATTGCAAAGATTGACATTTACCCCGTTTGCTTCCTACTTGTGAAAGGTCATAAAGTTTGCAGTAATGGTTTGTTGGTCATTTAGGAGAATGTGCGACTGCAGCGCTGGATGTGATGTCTATAGGGACTTCTTTGAGTTCACACTTTGGATTTGAACTGGGCGACCTACACCAAGTCTTTTTGTTCCTCCGTTTAACGTACTCAAATTGCTAAACTGATAGAACATTGGTCTGGTGGTAAGAAGGCTTAAATATGATCCATTTGATCTAACGATTTTGATTAAATCGTGAGCTCCTGAATAAAATGTGAAGCGTACTTCATGGTGCCAACTAGATCTAGTGCTGTAGGTTGCAAACCACCACCACTTGGTGGAAGGTAATTGACCTACAATAGTATGACATCCAGTTCCTAGCCTACCACTACACTACTAGGTAAATATATAACTACTGCTTTTACCTAAATATCCCCTATCTAATCCAATTAATTATTGCATTAGTTTATTATACTTACCTATACTTTCCCTGCTGCACAGTGGTTAAGACAATGCAACGGATGTGATATTATTGTGGTCCAATATGAGTCATAAAATACAGTGGAAATATACCGTTTGTGTCTGATTTGATGGATACTCAGGACAAACCTCTGCTAGCTTTTGACATCTGGGCCACCTTTAACTTTGTACGCTTTTTTTCTGATTCATCAAGGTCATCAGGTACACAGGGTTGGTGATCAGCATAGAATAGTTGTGCCTTGAAAATGGTAAGAGGGCTTCTTTGCAGAACCCGGGAGAGACGCTTGATGAACTACAAGGAAATCAGGAACCCCCCTGTCAGGCTATCAGAAAACACCCTGCGGCTGGCCATACACCGACCATACCGCCCTATCAGAGGCACGAGTGGTCATGAACCTCTGCTTCCCTACAGGGCAGTCACACAATTGATGAATACCAGTCCGAATCCTCAGTCACCAGACCACCCTCACAATTTTGTGCCAAATCCAGAATGTGGGGACATGGTGCAAGAATTTAACAAACGTGCATTTTCCTTCAGAACCGCAATTAGTGTCCTGGCAGCTCTCATCATTTGACTCAGAGTCTGAAGCAGGTTTCTAATTGTAATCTGTTTCTCATGGTCAGAGACACGCTTTCAAGGTCAACCGAACCCCCATCTGCCTTTCCTGACTACTATAGAAGTTAATTCTGCCTCCAGCTTCACTCCTCAACGGTGTTTGCTGACCATGGCTGTTTCTAAACAAGCCAAGAACTGACCAGACTCACATACTTTCTTCAGTTTTGCAGTGTGCCCTGATCGAAATGCCTTTGGTAAGCCTTATTTGTTTTGTCTTTCTTGATTAACTGCTTTTGACTTATAGAGGAATCCTGCAGGTCTACATTGATTTAAATGAATTTGTTCCTTCTTTCACAAATACATTTGAATTGCACATTTCGTCACTATTTTGTTGCCACTCAATGTAATAATGTAATGAACACATTTTATTTATTTAATATATATATATATATTTTTCCTCCAGCCTCTCACTTGGGTTTGTTTCAAATGCCACTAACTGTGCACCTTGTTTTTATGTATGAATTGATTTCGTAAAGTGTTAAAATGCTTTTCCAGCAAAGGGAGAGAGATCACTAAAACGAAGTAATTTGATAGAGTAACACCCACACAGGTGTTCTAACGAAATGTCGAAGTTTTAATATAGGGCTGCGCTTTCATCGACTCCACAGTCGACTACCTACATATTGTCAAGTAGATGTGGAGCTAAAACAGTAAACCTAAACTTCTCTATATTTGCTTACATAGAGGATATGTTGGTAATTTATATTGTGAAGTCAATATACGCTCTGGTCGATACTATTTACCTTAATAATGTGATGTGCATCCATTAGTCTGAATGTTTATACTGCGTATTACAAAAGCAAAAATTCTGCCCAGTGGAAAAGTCCATTGTTCATGGTTTCCATCATTGGTAAAATTACCAGCAGCTGCAAATGTCTTACCGCTATTGGTAATGCATTTCTGCTGGCAATCCCAATTAGAGAAGCAAATATTGTCTCGAAATGATGGCATTTGCCTCACCAGCATAAGATTAGCTCTGAGTTTACCTTCAAATGGCTAAGTCCATAACCCCTTTCAAAGCATAAAGATTTGTTTAAATGTGGTCGCTCACCACTCAGTGAATGAGGCAGAATGTTTTTTGTCCCCCAGGTCCACTACATCGGCCCCTGAAATGGAAATGCATGGGCAGTAGTTTTACCACCCAACGAGAAACAGTGCTTCAACAGTATTTGTTTAGCTGCTCTATGCATTAAAATATGTGTTCCACTCGCTGTATGTGTTGTCTTTACTGCTGGTGGTCAGTACCCTGGCAGCATTTATCTTCAGCGTTATTTCCATACCACTGGTGGTAAAGCTTAATTGTAACACCACCGAGCTATAATTTCGGGGGAGTGTTAATTCCTACAGATCAGTAATTTACTGCTGGCAGTAACTCTTATGTAATAGCCTCCATATAGCCATGAGTTAGAAACACATTTCTTGGCTTTGTAGCCCCAGTTATAGCAATAAGGGACAAAGCCAATCATATCACTCTACAGACCACCTTGGCCTGTATGGAACACAAGATGATAACAGACATTAGAAAGAGCCTACACGCCTCTTCTTTCACAAAACGTTTGGTAGGCAAGGGCTCAATGGTTTTTACTTCAGTGGAGAGACATTGAAAGGAAGAGAACATATATATGAGGTCGTTGGTATTATTACAACAGGTAAATATATTTGCATGTAACAGGAGACAAAGGCCAATAAACAGATGTATCAGAAGTCCTTAAGCTATAGAAACATGGATGCACCCAGATAGCACATGGATCAAAAATAGAAATCTTTAACCTAGGCCTGTCTCACCTATTCAACAAAATGAATATTATTCGATTATTCACAGACATCTTCCCCATCACAGCAAATGTCATCTCGGAGTCATGTGGGAAGGGAGACTGGCTAAGGTCGCTATGCACAAACAGGGAGGTGATTAAAGGTACATTCTACCAAATGAAATTCATAAAAAAATCTCTGTTGAACGCCATCCACCCGTTCCCCAGAAAAACAATGACCATTGTAGTGCACGCACTAGTACATTTGTGCTTGTTCTTCAGTAATGCAGTGTACACTGGCCAAATGGGAGACCGAGTAACAAGATCACAAACAGGCGGAACACTGTAGTACACCTCGTTCTTAACTTGCAAAAGAACCAGCCCGCAACTCTGAGGTCTTCACTGGTTCCATGTGCAGGCTAGGATTACTTTCTATACTCTTTAAGATACTTTCAAAGGCCGAGAAAGCACCACTCGTAGGAACATCCAGAGAAAATTCAAATACTACCAACATCCTGTCTGCTACAGACTGACCAAACCAACAAACTAAACGTACCAAGGACCACACGCAAAAATAGAAAGGACAGAAAATCTCAGCCACTGATCCAAGCCTCTCGAATGACCTTCCAAAAGCCACTTGTTGACAACGCATACCTAAAATCCACTTGATGTATCTCTCGACCCTACAAACTAGGATCATAATAACTACAACGATGTAACTAAGGTGGCTATACCTCACTCCAGGTCAACATGGCCGCTACCTGGAGTCCTTCACCTACAAATCATTGTTTTCAACTGTTCTAGCCAAATTAGTTCAATTGAAGCAAACCAAGACTTCAACACCCAGAATGTATTCGGTAATGACAAGGAAGGTCAGGATGGAAACAGTATCTGTAATGATCTCTAAAGAGGTAATCATATTGACTGTAATGAATGCAAAATGTAGACGAGATTTATGTGGAGGTGCGGGGGTAGACAATGGACTGAAATATATAGATAATTCACATGTATTATCTAATTTGATTAGCCACGAATCAAGTGCATGGTCAAGCACTTTTTTTCTAAAGCACCTACAACCAATTAAGTTATGCACTGTGCACTAGACAAGTAAAATACACATAAAACACAAACTTTTCCTTGTGAGGGAGGCTACACTTTTTCTGATCTTCGTGTGTCTTTCTCATTTGTGAAGGCAGTTTGCACTGCTGATGACTGTGCTGTAACTGTCCCTTTTTGTGGAAAAGATTGCATTGCTTCTACGTTTGCTGCACTAGTCCTGCTAGGGTGGGAATTATTTGCTACAGCTGCCTTTTCATATAGTCAGTGTATGTGAAGAAAGGGTGCACTGTTTTAATATTTTTCCCCGCCAAGTGCACATATGTGGTATTCTTCTGTATTCAAATACATAATATTTGCCACCGACTTTATAGTAGCAGGCAAAGTACCTGGTCCATGTGTTCACCTACTGCACTGGGTCATACACCAGTATAAATCAAAGTGCCGCCAATCTGGATTTGGGGCCCACAACAGCCCCTCCCCCCATGTATGTCCCAACACATTACCACGTTCATAAAACCATAAACAGGGCTGGGGCCATACTAAAAATCATTTATTTACAATCTTCTCCTTTCATAGCAAGAAAAAACATAAACAAAACACAACTTTGGCTCTGTGTATAGCCAGGTACACACGCACACTTTCAGGGTACACATACAGGACCATCCATTCCCTCACTGTACAAGCCCAAGTGGCTCGCTTGCACTGGCGAGATATTACCTCTCCTTCCATTCCACTTATTGGGCAGGGGTCTTTCAACCGTCCTTAAGTAATAGGACAGGGGTCGTTCAATGTTCCATGAGTGATCTTATTTGTCTCATAACTCTGAAGCATCTACTCTGGGGAATAAATGGTAAAAACAAACCCTTAGTTTTGAGTCACTGTACTATGCTTACTTACTGCCTACCAAGGACCTTCAGATCCTCTCCATCTTATACGCTGCATGGCTTTACTGACCTGTGGGTATGGGTCTGCCTCTCCGTTTCATGAGCCTCTACAACAAGGGCTTAACCAGGCTTGGTGCCTGGACCTCCAGCTTCTGGGTACCGAAAGGGTCCATTGCTGTCAGGTGGAGAGCCCCAGGCTAACATGCCACTACTTTACGGGTGACAACGGGGACCTAGCCACCCATGCTTGGCTTGGCAGGGCATAGACCTTGCAGGGCTGACCTGTGGCGGGCAGTAGTACAAGCACAGCTCCACTCTTCAGAGACGAGTTCCAATCTGCTCTAATTTCCTTGAATGTTCCGATCTAATACCCATGTAATGTCAAAAAATAACACCACATCACCTCACAAGAAACCTATTTCCCCATTTGTACGTATATCATACTCCCTTCGGATAGTTGCTGCATTTTAACCCTCCTTCCATCCCTCCAAACATGTGGCTTGTCAGGTTCTTAGCATGGAAGGCGCTAGCAGCAGTCCTCAAACACTACACAGACCAGTACATACTTGCAGGGGGTAGCACTACATTTGCAATTACCCATGCTAGTTTGTGTCTGTGCTTCTTGGAAGCTCGCACTGCTGCTGCTGCCCATGTTGTACTTGTGCGCTCTGGCTATTGCCACCACAGCAGCTGACTTTTTTAACCTGGTGGCCTTGTCGATGAGTCACTAAGTGATAGAACTTAGCACAACGTGCTTCAGGTGTGTGCCCTGCTCTCAAGAAAATAATACAATTTCAGAAACATGTTGATTGCGTGTCAGCATGCTTTCCCGGTATGCTTGCTATCCCAGTGTCAAAAGCACTACAAAAAAACAGACCACGTCTGTAATGCAACAATACTGCTTGTTCAAAACGAAGGTCGGCAACCCACTGCCTATTATTAGACCAACCCTGGTTCACAGAGATGCCTAATTTGTCTACATCTACACATGTATGTCGGTTTCCCCTGCAAAATGACGATAGTTCCTTATGCGTGGTGTCCGTATCTTCTTTGTCCAGGCCAAAGAGAAACATTAGGGTTTCATGTTTTTTTCCAGAGATCTTTAGGCGAATGTAATAGCTCTAGCGCGTGCAACGAAATTCGTTTTTATTTGTTTGTTTACTTACCTCTGTGCGGCCGTATTCCGGAGTTCACTATCCCCCACCCTGCCCCTCCCCCGCCCCGCGTCACCGCCCGGCAGCACTCCCACCACGGGCCGCTACTGCTTATGCAGGATAATAATTATGCACAACCAGGCTATTGTGTAAATAAGATGATATATGTAATTGGCCTACTCCCTCTTTCTTTTCTCGTCTAAAATACTTCACGCACGAGCACTTCTTTCCTGAGCACCCCTTCACGTATTTCTTTGTAGCAATCAGATGTGTATATAATGTATTTATATTTGGTGTTTTTCAGAATACAGAAACATGTATACTTTTAAATGTGTTGTCTTTGTGTGTGATTTAAGTTTACAGCAATATAACAAACTCTCCCTTACAGTCAGTAACAGCAACTATCCCCATCGCTGAGTTATTTGGGTGGTGGATGTGAAAAATCATTAGGATAAGTTTTTTATTCATTAAAACCTTATCCTCTGACTGCATGGTGAAACAAGGGCAAACTAAAGAGGCTTCTGAGTTGTGGTTGCCGAGGGGGACTGAGTCGACCTCTGGTTCCCATAAGGTCTGTCGGAGCTGCGTCCAGGGCCATGAAAGGACTGTGCCAGCTGCCTGTGGTGGCTAGGGGGAAATGGATGTGTCTTATAGCCCCTACCATAGCCACAGGAGGAGTGGAAGGCAGAGTGCGGCTGTTGTGGAGCCATAGTGAGCTCCAACGACCTAGATGTGGCCCTACTGTCCTTAAATCTTTCCAGAGCCAAATCTGCCTTCTCGCCCACGTGGCGATTCCTATTGAAGGGCATGTATATAAAGGAGGCCTGGACAGCCCCCAAAAAGTCAGTATTTCTCAGCCAAGCATGCTGTCAAAGCGCCACCGTTGCAGCAATGGCTCTGCTCAGCAAGTCGGTTTTATCCAGTCTGCATCTTATTGTGAACTTCGCTGCATCTCTCCTGTCAGCAATAGCTTGAGAGTGTTACAACCCCTTCATGTGCCTTCTGTGTAGTGGGCCTGGCGCACAGGGCTCATGTTACGCTACCCTTGTGGCGCCTTAAGATGCGCCATGACGTCATGGCCAAGATTCCCCAATCCCCCTGATTCCCTTACGCCTGAGCTTGCAAGCATTCTTGGAACACGTTAACCAATGGCTTGCCTTGTTTCTGCTGTTACTAGGGTCCGGGAGTGTTTTTCCCTTGTGCACATTTAGACAAAATGAAGCATTTGTTTCCTGTTGATTGATTCCATCCATTAGTTTGCACCTGCTCTTCCTGTAAGGTTAAAGCCAGTGTACTAACACATGTTTCCTTCAGGAGTCTTGGAGAACCTTCCAGATTGCCATGTGCGCACGGGTCACATGTGATCCCACTGTATCCATTGTACCCTGAACATGTTATACAAACCACGTCCAAACCCGAGCTCCTTGCTTGGCCCATGCTACCTGTAAAACAAGCTTCCTTCCTACCCACTAACCTGAAGAATTGACAAGACCTGGGCAGCGCACTTCTCAGCTGCAATTCTAAGCTACTCCGGTGGTTCCTTTGGCTCCAGCTGCCTTGACGCATCCTTCGTCTCTGCCTCCTGCCCAGCTACCTCAGTTCCTCGGCGACTTCCTGAGTCAAGACCTTCTTTTCCTTGATTGTTCTTGCTCTGAACCCTTCTTCATTCTTGGCCTTTGAACTGTGCTTATACAAGGACTATAGACTTTGTTCTGTGTTTCTCTGATGAACAGTAGTTGAAAGAGAACTCTCCTCACTCAGAGCGCTTGATTCATGTATGAACCTTGTATCGAGATCTATGTACCGAGTTTATCCTTGGGAGTGTCATTCACTCCAATGTATGTTCTGAGTGTTTCCTTGGGAGTGCCAGTAACTCCAATCTGTATTTCAAGTTACCCCTTGAGAGTGTATTGCTCCAATCTGTGGTTCCAGTTATTCTGTTTCCTTGCTGAGGTTCTGAAAGAAACTGTAACTGTATGTTACAGAAGTTATTGAAAATTCATTGTATGAAAGGCCTGTAGTGTACTGATGGTAATTACCTCTTCTTGTTATTTCCAGTGCATTGCATCTTCGCAAAATCAGAGGCTATGGTCATGTGCACATCTACCTAGCAGACTCAGAGGGTCTCGAGTTAATGCTGTGCCACACAGTTGATAACCGGAACCAGTACTGCAAGTCTCTCTTTTCTTATTTTATCCCAACCCCATTCTCCCCAAGGGACGCGTCTTGTTTAGGGAGAAGCAATTCCTTGAATGGGCCCAGCCCTGCAGGGATAGGAGGTGCAGCATCAGTTCCAGTATCGTCTCCACGGTTGGAACTGCGGTTGATGAGTGCTTGACAGAGAGAGTACAGCCTGGGTCTCATCCGGGACCATAAGCATCACTTGCGCAACCATATTCCACACTGTGTGGTAATAACGGTCCAATAAGCCAACTGTGTTCACAAACCACAGTGCCAAGCTGGTGAAAGGAAAAAATTCTGTTACCAAAGGTATCCAGCTCTTGGATTTCCTCTCCGGTACTGTGGTAGGGAACATGCAGGGATTTATACGGGAGGTTGAGGCCTGGCCATCAGGCTCTCAGGGGTGGGGTGCTGAGAGAGGATGGCTGTATACCCGGGAGCGGGGTGATGGAGGCGAGCAATGGTCCAATCAGGGAAGTGCAGAGTGGACCCAGTGCCAGATACCTGCTGCACAGGAACAACCTGGATTTGTGATGTAATTCCCTCGCATTGTCCGAAGAGTGGGAGCAACGCGGTGAAGTCAAACATTGCTTCCACTTCTTTTACCTTTTTTGTAGGACTTACCAGCAGAAGTCCTGGAAAGGGATGAGGATCGACCCAAGCAACTCCGTGAGCAGTCCCGAGACCTCCCTCGTGAATGGGACATGGAGCAGCGCAGAGTCGTATGGCAAGCAGCAAAGAGCTTCACGGAAAGCAGTGGGGTTCATGATCTGGCACTCCACGCAAGATGCAGAGTTGTGTTCCCTCTCCAGACACCAAAGACGCACCAAGTGGGGGTCCTTCCCCAACATCTGCCGATGACAGTCTCCACAAGGCTTGAACCCGGTAGGATTCTTCGAAGACATACCTAAAAAAGGGCACACTAGTGATCAATAAAATGTAGAACAAATCCAGTAAAAAAATGACTGGAGGGAGATCGCCCGGACCCGCGCTGATGGCGTGGAAAAGAAGGAACTGAGGTTAGCGTGCTGGGGTGACACATATAGGCACCGACCACATCACTTCTGGCACGAACAACGCCAACGACACCACTCGGAGCCGAACAACGCCACCTACCGGCACACAGGGGGATAATTAAAAAAATTCTGGATCCAGTCTGATGCCTGTGGAATACTGTAAGGTAAGGAATCTGCAGCTAGAAGTCTCTATCAGATTATTGTTGCCAGCTTGAATCATTGTTATGTTATGAGTGGATTTGTAAAGCGCGCAGCTACTCAACAGAGTGTCCCGGCGCTGAGATTGAAAGAAACAGAAAGACTGACAGAGGAGCACATCAGTACCGGGGAGAACGGACTTTAAACTATTTGCTGGAACAGCCAGGTTTTTAATTTTTTCCTGAACGCCAATATGTTCGTGGCCTGCCTGAGCGAAAGAGGAAGTTTGTTCCAGTGTCTAGCCACTTGCACTTGAAAAGACCGTCCACCGCGGCGACTTCTGAGACATTTTGGAGTAATAATTAGGTGTTGGTGTGCTGACCTCAGAGCTCTGCCAGGCACGTAATACGAAACTCTTCTGCGAATATAATGTGCCCCCATGCCGTGTAGAGCTTTGAAGGCCAGGACCAATGCTTTGAAAAGTATTCTGCAACGGACAGGCAGCCAATGCAGAGTCTTCAGATGGTGAGAGATCCGGTCTCTTGGTCTGAGCCCCAAGACTGCCCTGGCTGCCGCGTTCTGCACGACCTGAAGACTGTTCAGTAAGAACTCTGGAAGGCCCAGATAGAGGACGTTAGCATAGTCCAGTCTGGAGGTAATGAGGGCCTGAACGACTGTCTTTCTGTGAGAGGTCGGCAAAAGGAAGAGAAACCTGCGGAGCATTTTCAGGAGACCAAAGCACGTGCCCGCCACTGCCTGTACTTGAGATGTCATAGATAAGGCGTCGTCCATTTTCATTCCCAGATTTTTTACAGTCTTAACTGCTGACTGGGGGGGGAGACATATCAGTAGGACACCATTGTTTCCAGGCGTCCAGTGGAGGGGTACCGAAAAAGATAATTTCGGATTTTTCCGGATTACATTTAAGATTATTGTGTCGGAACCAGGCAAAAATTTCTTTCAGGCATTTATTTATCTTCTTCCCATTGAACTCCTCCCCCTTCTTACAGGTGAAGAGCAACTGGGTGTCGTCGGCATATGATATAATCATAGCCCCGCACTCTTCTGCTAGGGTTGCCAGGGGAGCCATGTACATATTAAAAAGTACTGGGCTCAAGATAGATCCCTGTGGCACGCCAACGTTCAAGGGCGGGATACTGGCTGAAAACGGGGGCAGCCAGACTTCTTGGTATCTGTCCTTCAGAAAAGAGGAGAACCACTTCAACACCGTGCCTCCAAGTCCACACTCCCGTAGCCTCCACAGGAGGCGGCCGTGGGGCACGGTGTCGAAAGCCGCAGAGAGGTCTAAAAGAACAAGACCTTCTTGTATTGTGAAGTTTCATTTCTAGGGATGCACTCCAACATAATGAAGATTTCCCCCATCTTGCACTGAGGAAATCTAAAGGCGTGATTAACTTAAAAAAAAACAGACAGTGAGAGAGACTCTGGGGGCAGAAGATTTGTGAGGTAGCATCCTTAGGAAACTTGAGGCACTTTTGAAATAGGAACTTTGCCCTGTTTTTTGGTAGCCTTTCTGCAGGTATTCTTCTCTCCCTTCTGAGTCTGTAATATACACCCTATCACGTTCTACACAGAATTATGCTGGTATAGCCCATCTAAATTCACTCCTCCCTGTCTATTGAAATTGGTGCAGACTGCATTTGTTGATTGGAGCTCAATTTAGAAGCTGCCCTAAAATAACCAACCTTCTCTTGGTAGTACTCACTCTCTGAAATGTTATGCATTGAGTAGGTGCGACTGCTTGATACATCATTTGGGAAGCAATAACCCATGTGCCAGAAGATGCTTGCAGTCAGGCCCAGGAATCACTGAATGGAGTTGATATAGGACCTGGTTCATTACGTTTTGGCACAGTTATGCGCAAGCGTAAACTCCTGGGTATCTCTAATTCTGAGAAACCCCCTCTATAAGATTAGTTTTAGAAATGGTGTTAAATATCCTTGGGATTCACTCACATCTGTTTATGATACTTGCAAACCCCCTTTCTGTGCATTACGAGGTAAGGCATAGACTTGCTGAGATTGTTTCTCAGGTTGTAATCATTCTTCTCAGGTGACCAGCAAGGATGCAGATTATATATCCAAGGATTCCAACCTGGCCAAGCTGTAGTTTTAGTGGGGATCTCCTAAATCTTTCTGCCTTCGCCTTCTTACACCTGGACAGAGAACCAATTTTTGATTCAGGCAAAACATGGAACCCTAAATCTATGGAGTGGTTACGTGTCCAGCAAGCGGTCCATTTATTAGTCACTGGCTTGCTCACTCCTTGGAGAAGGCTTGATATCTACTCTCTAGGCATGGTGACTGTGGAGGATCTGGCCCTTACACAAGCCATTGGTTCTTCTTTAGGTGAGATAGCACATGTGGTGGTAGAGGGGCAGGCGGAGTTCTCTCTGCATCCTCCGTTGCTTTACAGTCAAGTAAGCCTTCTGCTTCTTTCCTCTCCACATGTGTAGGTCGGTGGTTGCATAATGCTTTTTCTACCAGAGTGGGAACGTTTGACTTATGATCCCTAAGGCCTCCAAACTGCAAGGGGCCACCATATAGAGTTGTGGATCTCCTCATTCAAAGTCACTTGCCTCCTTGCAAACCGTTCTCTTCCAAAGAAAATCTCTGGTGGACCAAGAAGTTGCAAAGCTAGTCAAGAAGAAAGTAATTGTTCCTGCTTCTTCCTCTGGCAATTTTATGTTTGTGACTGCTGATTCCTTGGAGGTGTTGCACTGATGGTTCCACAATGTGGCAGCATGGAAAAATCTTGAAGTCAGATTCCCAAATTTTGGATTGAGGCACCAAAGTCCAGGGCCATATGACAACAGGTCTTTGGTCACTTTTAAAGTCTTCTTTCCACATCAACTAGCTGGGACTGTTAGCAGGAATGTTTGCCATAAAGAACCTTAGCGAAGATTATTCCCACTGCACCATTCTACCTGGGATGGACAACATTTCAGCTGTTTGTTATCAACAAGCTCAGCAGCACCAGGTCAAGAATCTAGTTCTACTTGCCAGGGATGTCTGGTTTTATTGCCTAACAAGACTGCTCTTCATCCAGGTGCAGTTCCGTCTGGGACTCGTCATCTCATTCGCTGACTGGTACTCGAGGAACCCAAGGATCATTCTCTACTCCAGTTTTGAAGCACCCTAGAGGTGGACCTCTTTGCCTTCTGCCTGAACCAGAGGTTGTCTCACTTTTTGAGCTGCTGTCTTAATCTGGAAGACTGGTTAACAGCTTTCCCCAGAAATGGAGGCTCCATCGGGCATATGCTATTCGCAGTTCTCCATGAATCCCCAAGGGAAGATCCGATTTCACTGCTGCCCAGTTCCCTGGTATTGGAAAATTGACATTCCTCAGCCTCTGCCCGATTGCCCCTTCGTTTCGTGGGATCCTCATGATAATCTCTATGCCAAGGTCCTTCGGGGTCATCCTCCCCTTCTTGACTGGTTGTTGTCCAGGAGGGGAGGATGACCCCGAAGACGGGAGTCAAAGCTGATTCCCAGGTCTTCTATCAGAAGCTTCAAAGTTTGTCTTCGAGTCCTGGGCTCCCGATACTAGACGAGCCTACAAGTAGACACAGCCAGATTTGATGGGCTTGTGCCTGGAATGGATGTAGATCCCTTTAGTTCATCACCTTCACAGGTAGTTCCATTTTTGCCTTCCTTCCCATTAAAGGACTATTAAGATCTACCACTCTATGGTGTTCTCGGGTCATCCTCCCTGAGCACCGCCCCCATTGGGAAGGATCCTTTAACTTGTAAGTTAATGAGAGGGATTCATCTGCTCCAGATACCTCTCAACTTGGGTCACCAATATTACCCTCTCTTTTTTGACCTGCTGGTATTTATGTCTCTCATGGCTGCAGAAACTTTCTGCCAAGCTGGCTACTGTTCTCTGGTTGGCCTCCATTAAGAGGGTTACTTACGTCTGGGTCCTGTCGTTCAAAGAATAGATCCTTCTCATCTGAAGAACTGTTTTTCATCATCTCCAAGAGGAACAAGACTGGCTGCTTATCTGTTTTGTATCCATATTACCTGGCTTGTCCTAAGATGTTTGTGGCTGATTTCCTTAAGGTGTACAAGAGATGCAGAGTTTGCCTTCACTCTACTGCAAGTGGTCAGCTCCTGATTTCTTTCAGAAACCATATAATGCTTTCGCTTCTCCTACCATTGCTTGCTGGCTCCTCTGAACCATGGCAAAGTTCGAAGTTGATATTTCTAGACTTGGAGTCCCCTTCTCTCGCAGCACCATGGCTTCTAAGGCCTTTGTGATTGGTTGCGGCTTGGCTGATATCTCTAAAATGCCTGATTGGTTCAAAGTTTCCACCTTCAGGGATTTCTACTTTACGCCTATTGAGCATGCTGCCCCCATTGATTTGCTTAGATTTTGGGCAAGTCATATAATTAGGCCTCCTGAATCTTGCCACAAAATAGAGAATTACCTAGCTTGAGCTGAGAAAACCATGATTTTATTAAAGACAAGGAGGTGGAAATTATATCTCATCCTTATACCCTTGCTGCTGAGCCTGAATAATCTTCATTCACGGTGTGAAGATGCTATGTGGTATCCTTTCTTTCCTTTTAACCCGCCAGATGGTATCTTCCCTCCTTAGTGCATTTATAGTCTAATTTTGACATGTCCGGCCAGATTTACTAAGAGTTTGTGCCGGGAGAAAATTATGCAAAGTGACACAAGCATTGTAAACTCTTGCAAGGGTATTTACTTGCCAGAGCAAAATGCATTTTGCATTGGGAAGGTACACTTTCTCAGTGCAGATATCACTTTGTGCTACTTTGCGTCACTATGGGTCAAAGGAGTGGTACTTGGGTGTAACTTGGGCTGAACAGCATAAGCACCCACAGTTTTTAACGCAAAGCCCATTCTACTAAGACAGTCAGACTGATCTTTGCTTCTAAAAATAATACCTCCTTGAAGCAGGAACTAGAAAGGAGAAATATTTTTCTTTCTCCAAAAATTCCACATGTTGCATGTGGGCTGCACTATACAGCATACCTACAATGTGTGGAATGTATAAAAATGTGTCTAGGCATAGAATTTTGTACTACAAGGGAGTGATTGGACTGCTGTTTGGGACAACGTCAACTAGTTCTCCCAGCTTCCTGATTTCTGGTTCCATTGATCCTCCGGACATTGCTGTAAAGGTCTCATGTGGAGTCTGGCATTCAGAGTTAGAAATATGCATGATGTCATCAACCCCAGTAACAAAGAAATTTGTTGTGCTGTTGGATGGAGCGTTTGTTTGAACATTCCACATTTCTGTTGGATAAAATCAAGTCTCTACCCCGAAGGATACACTTTTGCTAGAATAGCGTCTAAAGTTTGCCCAGGTAGTGAATCCTTTGCACTTGGATAATTGTTAACTTTTGAAAATTGATTCTCAATTCTAGCTTTTGCAAGATATCCCCTGCTAGATGGAAATGGTTCTATACTCGATATGGAAATGATGCCTTTATCAACCAATCGCCCAGATAAGGGTAGACAAAGATTTTTAACTTTCGTAGATGAACAGCTACCACTTCCATGTACTTTGAAAAGATGTGAGGTGCTCAGCTGAGGCCAAAGCAAAGAACTCTGAATTGATAGTGATGTTTTCTTAACCACACGTCCTGTGTTTCATTATGATTGAAATGTGGAAATACGTGACTTGACAGTCTACTGTGTATATCGAATCCCGCTGATGTGACTGAGGATAAAGCTGGTACAAACTCAACATTCTGAATCTTTCTTCTTTATCCACTTGTTTATTAAATTAGATTGAGAATATGTATTAATTCTCATTTCGGTCCTTCCTTTTGGACCAGAAAGTAACAGGAATAAATTCTGGCTCCTTTTTGGTAAGTAGGCATTTTCTCCATCGCATCCTTTTGAAGTAAGGTGTTCACTTCCTTTCAAAGCAAATCTTGATTGTAATGGAAATATTTATTTGGTGGTATAGCAGATGAAGGAGACATGAACTTGAGAGAATATCCATTTTGTACAATATTTAAGAAGCATTTGTCATTTATTATATTCTGCCACGCTTGGAGATGATTTGCGATACTTATCCCCACCGGAGTGACTGAGAGCGGAAGGAAGGTCTTCTTGCTATTATTACTGTTTCTCTGCAGTGGTCAATGTTTGCTGGATTCAACTGCTTTTAAAGGAATTTCTGGGATGATAAGGGTGCCTTTGCTGTTGTTGTGGCTGTAATTAAGGGGTTTGAACCCTCTGTGGGAAATACCTCCTGTCGTAGGGTTTGCAGCGTCTCCTGAATTATTTTTTCTTTTCAAGACCTACTGCTTTTAGTGTGTTCATTTTTGTTTTCATTCGGACCATCTCATCACCCGAATGAGATCCGATTAGCGAATTTCCCGAAAATGGAAGGTTGAGAATTCTCTGTTGGACTTCTGGTTTTAAGGCTGTCAGTCTCAACCAATGATTGAATCTGAGGAAAATTACTTGGCAATACCCATGGGCAAATAGGTCAGGAGCATCTGCTGCAACACTTATAACCTGATTCGACGCCATCATCCTTCTTGCAATATCTCTTGAAAGTCCTGTCTGCCATCCTTTGGAAGCTTTTCTGTGAATCTTTGTAGGGAATCCCACAGAGATCTATTGTAGCAGCCTAACATGGCAGATGAGCTTGCAGTCTTCTTCCTAGTAGTGGCTGTGCCGCACATTTTCCTTCCCGCTTAATCCTTGCTTTTACTTTCCTTATCTGGAGTACCAGTCGATGAAGGTGCAACAACACGTGACTTCTGTGCCGCAGAGATGATTACTGAGTCAAGAAGAGGATCAGATCATAAAAAGAGAGAGGCTTGATCGGGTTCCTTATATTTCTTCAGTAATCTGGAAGGAGTAGGCTTTGCAGAATCTGCATATCAAGTTTCCAGAGACCAGGAAACAGGGGCAATAAAGGTTTTGAAGAAGTCCTGTGATGAAGTGTTTCGAAAATCACCGATGTGGAGGTGGTAGGCATCAGAATGGGAATATTCATTTTTGTTGCTTCCCTGATGAATAATACTTAATTGAAAGTATTGATATCATCTACTGGTGATACTCTTGCTGGTGGAGAATCTGAAGGAGTTGGAGAGTAATCTCAGATGGAGGAACGATCTGTGGGTTGTACACTGATGAAGAATAGTCACATCATCAAGAGGTCATATATGAATCCCATTATTGAGGAACTCACACAATCACATGTAGCCATTCAACGCGATTATTGATGATGTGGACGTTGCATGTTGTAGCGCGGTCCTTGACAATTTTATGAGTATATATAGACCCAGTAACCACCATTGTGTAATGGTAATAATGATGCAACACTGCTGACAGGCGACTGTAATGCTATAAAAGACGCAGATAGCAGCTCTCGGCTGAAAGTGTTGAGGCTTGTCCTGATACTGCTCATGTACTAAGAAATGTTGACCTATAAAATGAGGTTATATATTGTAATTAGATTGAAGAATTGGATCATTTCTGCATTGTCGTGTAAAATGCAAAAAGACGCAAGGACCAAATGAATATAAAAACAAAAATCAATAAAGATATTTAAACAAAAAATCAAGAGGTCATATATGAAAATGATCTTCTACTATGACATTTATGCCATTTTGAAGGGGATCTAGTTCTTCTTGGGGATCTAGTATGACCTCTTTTCAGTAGCATCTCCCTAGGTGTAGGTCTATGTGGTATTTGCAGAACCACTGGTGACAGAGGTTGCTGTGGTGAAGTGGGAATAGCAGGTCAAACTGGGGAAAAGCACGGAGAAGCAGACATTCGGGTGGAAGGAGTGGGAGGCAACCTGAACACAGATGTTACATCCCTCGTAGGTGATTACGCCCTGGAGTAATCAAAATCCAACAAGTGTGGGAATCTCCTTCTTTTAAGGTAACAGAGCCAATTTGCTGTATGTTTCTGCAATGAGATGCAGACAATAGAAGTCTCGATGTCAAGTGTGATGTTTTTTTCTGCGTCGGGTGGTGGCTTTGATGTCGATGGTGGTCTCAGCATTGAAGATGGTCTTAGTCTCAATGTCGACGTTGGTCTCGCTGTCGACTTACTGTGTATTCTTGTCGTCAATGGCGAGGTACCATGTCTCGATGCAGAGCATGTAGATATCGTACCTGTTCTGAATGTTGATGGCCTCAACGCCAATCAAGAGCGTAGTTTTTTCTCTTTTCCCTTGCCCTCCTTAAATATACCTCTTCAGTAGTCTCTAGAACAAAAGGAAGGTGCTTAAAAGGTGGTAAATTCTCTTGTTGCAGCTCATGACAACCTGAGGCTGTCTCTTGATGCTTTGATGGGTTTCCTGTAGGGCGGGCAGCCTGATCCTCTGCCTGTTCTTCAGTGGTCTTCTGGACATTTTGATAAAAATGACCACAGTCTTCTGGATGGTGATCGCCAGGAAGGCACACAATGCAGATGCACAGATAAGGCACTTCACAAAAGTGAAGGCATTCTCACTGGAACAAATGTAAAATTCATGTCAGAAATAGTGAACAACCTCTCTACTCCTAAGGGATGTCAAGTGAGGTTGGTTAGACCAGATTTCAAAGTGTTTTTGGAGCTCCGAATTCAAAAGAAGGCCGAACTCAGTTCTCCAGGATCCTATTACTAGGAGCCAGAAAAATGAACTGACCTACCTCTAACCTCAAGTGCATGATGGTACAATGGAGTAAGGGTGAAGCCCTTAAAGGCACAGTGCCTTTTTTAAATGCTCTAGCGGTGCAAAGTATGTGCTAGCATTGATCGACATTCCCTTTATTTCTCCTTTTCTAAAAAGAGGTTTATGACATTTCTAGTCACTTTAGATTCAGTTACTATGGGGCCCATTACGATACCCGGCGTAAATAAATCCGCCAGGCATGGAAGCGGCAAAATTCCGCCCGCATACACCGTCTGAACACCGACCACGCCATTACGATAACACAAACCGAAAACCGCCATCGGCGGAAAAATCACACAAAATACCGCCCGCCATCGTCCGAGTCGGAGTCAAACCGCCCGCCACGGACGGAAACACGCACGACAACACAAAACCGCCCGCCCACACGGCCGACACACCGCACGTGAAATTACGATCGCACCGCCATGAGCGCGGGAAAACCACAAATATACCGCCCGCCAGCGCAAACAACGCCGATGCCAATCGACACGGCAGAAACCATGGCGCCCACGTCCCTGCACAGAAACCATCCGCTCACAAAACCAATAGCACACAACATGGCCAATAAGTCCACACAGCAAGGCACGCACAAATACAGAAGCACAGTACACATCCCGAAAACACCCCCCTGGACAAACAAAAAATACAAAGGCCAGAACACCAGACACAACACACCTGAAAACAACAGACCATGAGGACACACCCACATAGGTAAGTACAAAAGCAGCACTCCCACAGACCACAACCCCTTGCAACATTGCAAACTAGAGAGGAGAGGAGAGGACACAGTGACACAGCAAGGACAGCAGCACACCACAGAAACGCACACATCACAACCACCACCACCACCACCACCAAACACCGGCACCACAAACCCCCTGCACATTACACAACACACACCGCACCAGCACCACAAACACCATGGCACCACAAAGAATGCCCAAGTTCACGCCCATGGAGCTGACGGTCATGGTCGACGAGATCATCAAGGTGCACCCACAAATCTATGGGAACATGGTCCAACACACACCACTAGCCACCAGAAACAGAATGTGGAACCGGATCGTAGACCAGGTCAATGCAGTCGGGACCCTGCCCAGGAACAGAGTCGAAATTAACAAACGGTGGAATGACGTCAAGAGCCTGGTCAAGAAGAAGGAGGGCAAAAACAGAGAGCTGGCTGCCGTCACTGGCGGAGGGAATCCCGCGCTCTTCAAGACCTTCAAAGCGTGGGAGGAGAAGGTGCGAGTCATCATACATCCCGAGATCCTCGCCGGATTAGCAGGGGAGTGGAGGCTGGTAAGTACAAACTAATGTATACCAGCACACCGCTATGTACTCACATGCACTACCACCATGCCACAGCTCCCAGGGACAAACACCCCCATGTCCAGCACACAATACACGACACACACATGCAACAGACACCACCACACACAGCCCAAACAGAACAACTGTAAGATGCGTGGGGACATGTGTACATTCAGCCAGCCACGTAACCACCAACAGGTCCCCAAATATGCCAGAAGCGCCACAACGAGCACCCACCACACCCATGTGTCCGCCATAGCTGCACTAACCGACAAGTAACAGTTAAGTGGCAGGAACACAAAGTGCAGTGGGTGGGAGGGTGGACAGCCCAAGTACAACACACACCAGGCCCCTAGTCCCACAGTACAGCAAGGAGGAGCATCCCCCACACCCCACAGCCACGTGTCAGCCACCGCAGTGCACAACGACAGCCGAAAGGTAGACATCACGGTCCACAGCAATCGGTGTCAGTGGGTGTCCAGCCACCACTACGACCCACAACACCCCCCCACCCCCACAGACCTGCAACATGGAGCACCCCCGCTTAGAACCATGTGGCATCCAGTACAGTGCACGCCCGAACAACCTGCAGGTGGGAAACTGGACAGGGCTGGATTACTGGAGGCATGAGGGCCGTAACACGACCAACACATGGGACATGTCACGTAGCAGACGAACACGCAGCACCGCCCACCGTCACGAACAAGTGAACAATGTGCACACGGACATGAACAACAGACTCACACCCCACATGACCCATCACAAACACAGCAACACCCAAGGAGCCACGTCTGCATGCACAAGCCACACTGAACATAGTACCACACGGCAGCCACTGTGCAACCCATCACACACAACCGAAACACCATTGAAGTCCAGTCCATGTAGCCCCTACTGCCTGTCAACCACACACCCCACAACTACGCCTATGTAAGACAAACAACACTAGACGCAACAGAGCGGAACTACATAAATGCACACGAACACCACTGAACCCATCAAACACACAGACACACCATGCACATACAACATACCATCCATCCCATCCGTCAGCCCCAGTCTCATGAAAGGCATGTCATCCGCACAGCTGCCACATATACAGCAGTCACGCTAAGACACATGCCCATGACCAACCATGTGCCAGAAGTCAATGAAGCGCACGACACACTGTGAGCAACAACACACAACATGGGCCCCCCCCGAGCACTGCAGTGATGCACATGGCACAGGGCAGCACGCACACCAAGGAGATGGGACAACTGCAATACGTTGGCTGGCACACAACCAACACTCACTCATAACGATGCGTCCAATGCCATGTCCAGTAATCACAACAGACAGCAAATATGCAGGCCATGTCAAGCATGCACACACCTCAAACCATGCACTGTCATGCTGCCACAACACATGTCACGTTCGGCACCCATGGCTTACAGCATGTACCCCAAAAGCATATCCCCTCCCAAATGTGAATCTGGGGCATGGCCCCCATGTTGCCATATGGGTGCCTAAGCGTTCCATATGAACCCCAAAAGCAAAGTACAAACCAGACCCAGGATGGGCCAGGAGCCCGCATACACCAGAGTCACAATGAGTAGGGGCACAGCAACACACCCATCGGCATGGCCAATCCGTCCCATGCCACATGTGCACAGCACACAGTCCCATTGCCTAGCACACACAACTACAGATGCCACAGCCACACACTCGCCTCCGGGAAACCCATGTACGAGATTGCACGAACTGCCAATGTCAGACGACAAATACATACTTCGCCAGGTGCAACACAATAACAAATCTCATTCTCTCCACAGGTGACGAACTGCCGGATGCTGGGGATGGAGACAGCAGCCAGCACAGCCAGCCCACAAGCCCCCAACGAGGACACACGGATCTGGAGGATCTGTCCTCCTCTTCGGACACGGACCACCAAGCAGGCCCATCTGGTGTGGCAGGGCCCAGCCGCTCCCCAGGACCCCTCCTACCCACCAACCCATCATCCAGGGATGCTGAACAGTCCCAGCCCCCTGCTGCCACTGTCGTTGCGGCCACACCCACGGTCATTGCGGCCACTACCACTGCCGCAACCGCCACCATCGCCGCACCGACCACCACCGCCACCACCACCACCACGTCTTCGCTGGCACCAGCCCCAGCGCAGGTGGTGGCCCGGCCGACTGGATCCACCCTGGGAGCCACAGCGAGGACCGTGGTGTGCAATGTGGCTAGTGGGCAGGCCGGTGGCAGCAGGACTGGTAGGAGGAGCAGGGTCAGGGAAATGCCAGCCTCCCCTGGGAGCCATGCCCTGCCTCAAATGGCCAGAGTCCTTGGGGCCTATGAGGAGGCCCAAGAACAATGGGTCAGGTCTGCTACAGACACGCGGGAGGTGCTGGGGGTGCTGAGGTCCATGGACGCCCATATGGGCCAATTCGTGTCCCGTATGGACCAACTCGTGGACCTCATGGGCCAGCTGGTGGTGGCGGTGGGGTCACAGGCAAGGCCAGCAACACCACCTCCGCCACCACCTGCTAGGGCGCAGGGTCGGGCAGCAGTGTCCACTTCCCCTGCATCCACAGCCAGTGAGCACACCTCACCCACCACCAGCAGGTCGCCACCACACACCCCCTCCCAAACGTGGAAGGGGCCGTCCGAAGAGGAAACAGATCTCCCGGGAGGACTTCGCACGCTCCAGTCGCAAGTGAGGCAGCCAGCCAGCCTTCCGCCAGCCTTCCTTGACCAGCCACTGCATTGACTTGCTCTACGATCCCACTCCACACAGCCAGCTGGATGGCATGTGTGTGTTGGACTATGGACATAGAACCAGTGGGTACACCCTGAGCTTCACGCAGCCATGACCGACAGCTCATTGTCACTGCACGCACCACTTTTGTCATCACCTTACACACAATCACATGTCACAGTTTGGAATAAATGCACCTTTTTCACTAACTGCTGTTTGTGCCCTGTGTTTTATTTGTACGGAATACAACGGCCACCTTGGGCGGAAAGGCACCTGATGCGTGGCATGGCAATGGAATCCGGAGGGCCTGTAGGGACCTAGGGGTGGGAGACAGAACAGGAGCACATTCAATGAGTGTGTCACACACCCATCACACAGTACATGTCAACAACTACAAGCAATGTACACACATCGCACAGAGCAATAGGGCACAATGCCACAGTCACCAACAGTGGCATACTACCCTGGCCATGGAGCGTTGACACACTGCACGCAGTGAACATACGGCCACCCTGACACAGCACACACACACCTGCACAGATACAGACACATCATCCGTCGTACATGGACACTCACCGTCAAGTGAAGTAGCGGGCGATGAGCTGCTGGCGCACATTCCCAGCTTCCTCCTCTCCGCTGTCCACCTCACTCGAGCTGTCCTGGTCTGCGGGCTGGGGCCCTGGTTGATCTCCGTCATCCACAATGAGGGGGATCTGCTTCCGAATGGCCAGATTGTGCAGCATGCAGCACGCCACCACTATCTGGCACACCTTCTGTGGGGAGTACGCCAGTGCACCCCCGGTGCGGTCCAGGCACCTGAACCTGGACTTGAGGAGGCCAAAGGTACGCTCGACCACACGTCTGGTCCTCCCATGTGCCTCATTGTATCGATTGTCTGCTGGGGTGCGAGGATTCCTCAATGGACTGAGCAGCCATGCCCCATTCGGATACGCAGAGTCACCTGGGTGTGAGGGACACAGAGAACCGTTGCTAATCCAACTGGACAGGGGACAGCATCGCACAGCCAGCACGCTACACCACTCCACATACTCACCGACAATACAGGCACGATCCTGTTGCATATTGGACATCAGTCGTGGCAAGATGCTGTTGCGCATTATGTGTGCGTCATGGGCCGAGCCTGGAAACTTGGCACACACGTGGGTGATCACCATGTCCGCAAGGCACACCACTTGCACATTCAGGGAGTGCGTGTGCTTCCTGTTGCGGTACAGGTGCTCAGTGGCCTGTGGTGGAACAAGGCCAACATGTGTGCAGTCAATGGCTCCCACGACGTGTGGGATTCTGCCAAGGGCATAGAATGCACCCTTCACTGCCGCCAATTCACGAGCCCTGGGGAATCTGATGTACCTGTTTCGGTACAGCATCATGGCTGCCAGTACATCCCTCAGCACCTTGCTGAACATGGGCTGGGACATCCCTCCTCCACTGCCCACTGTGTGCTGGAATGACCCAGTGGCGAAGAAATGCATGGCGGCCATCACCTTAGCCGTGGGGGTGACAGCAGTCGGATACACCCTGCGGGGACGGAGATGGGGCTCTAACATGGCACACAGTCGATGCAGGGTTGGCCTGTCCAGCCGAAACTTCCTGATAACCTCTGTATCGTCCATGTCCGCCAGCAATTGGTATGGGCGGTCAATGTTCGGTCTCCGCCTGGGGTAAATGGCAGAGGACACATGTCAAAGCAACACGGCACATAGCAATTTCGCATACACATCACTGACATGACTGAGCAAGCACATGAGCCACAGCCCAGCTGTCAAGCTGGGACGGCACGGCCACAATACACTTACACAGGTCTCCCAACAATGGCAATGGCAAGTGAGACATACCACTGCCATGTGCATGCACATGGGGATCTAGGCCCCAATGACTTGCGGGGCGTGCTGATGGGGACTGACTGCATATTCGTCAAGCGGCAACGCCACGGCAACATGAGTGTCTGCTGAGCATGGAACTGCTTCCGAGGCTGGATGAGTATGGCACACGACGACGACGATGTGGGCACGGGCTGAGCGGCCAATACAAGTGGGACCTGTGGCACGAGGGGATATGAGACAGTAGTAGGTGTCAGCACTGCACCCTATGTACAGCACTGTACGGATCACAGCTCCCGAAACATTGACTGGTGTCCACATTGACAGCCCCATGCCAAGACGGCTGTGTGCTTGCAGTCACACGTCACAGGTGAGAGGTTACATTGCACGTGCCAGGTGGCAGACGTACATAGTGGGAGCTGGCATGTGTGTGCATGTGTCTCCTGTTCAGGATCCACCAGATGGGCGCTGACTCTGTACTGACCATTGGACACAGCATGTTCCGTGGAAGGCTTGTGTGTGTGGGATGGTGGCACTGGATGTGCCTCCATTGGGTGGGGGGCCATGCACAGGGCGGGTACGTCGATGATTGCGCATTGTTGGTCACGGTGGGTGCACCAACTAAGATGTGTTGCCCTGTGTTCAATTCCTATGTCCGCATGATGATGGACTGTGGATGTGGGCAGACTACACATTGGTCGATGTGCTGTCTATATGCATGTGCCTTCACACCAGGCACAGCTGCCCCTGCACATGTGACCCCTGCTGGACTCGCTGCTGGGTCTGTGGAGCTGATGCACCTTCTGCGCGTGGGGCGGACAGCTCTCCTCACTTCCCTCATTGCGCATGTCATGTCTTTGCCGCAGGTGACATGGATCATGGAGGGCCCACATGTACGCGTGGGTAGGCTACACATGATTGTTCACTGGTCGCCACCCCCAGTCAGTGTTTCGAATGGGAAGGTTGTCGTGCTGGTGGTATGTTCGATGTGGCGGATGGGCGGGCCTAGGTGCGGGCTTACATTCCGGACATGGGGGGTAGTTGGATTGGCGACTAGTTGCAGTACACACGGGACACGTCTCTTCCTTTCCACATCTGGGTCATCCCTTGTACTAACTGACAGTGATACAGTCATCTTCGCCCCAGCCCTCATGTCCTCCCCTCGCCCCCCAATATGCATGCTCACCTGCGAGGCTAGCGCTTGCACAGGCAGCCCCAAGCTCGCACCAGAGAGGGCAAGGAGTGTATGTGTGGGTCCAGTTGCACGAGTGGGCTGTCTCAGGGTATGATGTGTGGCGGGACGCCGTCCACCTGCGTGGTGCCCCAAATGGAGACCCGGCCTGCATGGACTATGCATCACAATCTTCGCCTTCCGGATCCGCCACCTGCGACACCCAGTGGCTGTGGCTGCCCTTGCGGCCAGGCCGCGTCCGTCTGTGGCTGATGGCCCACACATTCACTCTTTGGCCTCTCTGGGGAGGGCTCAGGGGTGGTGGCGCACGCGCTTGCACTTAGTCGCAATGGCATGTGGCGTGGTTGGTATGATGGGCAATGGATGGGATGGTGCGAGCCACCTCCCGTGACGTCAGTGCTGCTCGTGCTGTGGTGCGTCCCCCTACACTTCCATTTGACTTTTTGCCATGCTGGACGTTGAGGTTCTATTGCCTGCGTGATATGACCAGGAGGAGCGCGAGGAGACCTCTCACACACCATGCTCCACTGCCATCCCGTGCCCTGTATCGCCTGTGCGGATTGACTATGTTGGGGTTACACCTGGTCGACTGGGGCTGTGTGTGCCTTGTCAAGGGGCATGGCGGGCGCACAACAGGATCCAGCTTGTCCACAGAGGGTGGGCTGAGGTGCGCCTGGTACCGCTTTGTACGTGTGCCCGGCTGCTGTGCACACACGTGTTCACTCCCCCCGACAGGTGTCCTCTCACAATGCCCAGGGAAGCGGTGGTGTACTGTTCATGACCCCTCCCAACACGGCGTGCTCCAACTTGGCATGTGCGCATCTACCCGTCGCACCCACCCACCTGAGCACTGCGTCCATACGACTTCACACGACACATGTGTGTCTTCCACAGTAGTGCTACTCATTTGCGTTGACATCCAATACCAGTGGACTACATGGTCATGTCACGACTGCCGTGTACTTCACATACTCTCATCCTCTCTCATTCGTACTTGTGAAATGAGTCAGCGGAGACAGTTTTGGTTTCAAACATTATATTGAGTCTTCTGTCCTCTGTGATGCAGTATAGTGGACACTACTGGCAGCGGAATACATGTTGAGGATATACTGAGCATGATTACAAATTGGATAGGGTGTGGGGTTACATGTGATTGGCTGTTGCATGTGGGATGTGGGCTTCAGAGTTACATCTGCTTGGCCAAGGCTGTGCTAATGTACATTTACGTATAGCTGCGGAGCTGCGGACTTTGACACAGACGGTATACATGTAGCCTACCAGACCGCTCGGCATCATGGGCACAGTCCATCTCAGTTCCATGTGACAGGTTTGCTGCGGTTGTTCCTCATGCACGCGTGCATGTGAGATGACATCAGGGCATGTGCTTGCGTGCATGCAGCGGCGTGCCACTTGTTGTTGCACTGTGGTGGTTACTGGACATGTCACAGTCACTGGGGTCGTGTTGTTGTTGTATGCACTTGTCGTCCATGCAAAGGTCCTGGTATGGGATTCCCGGGGCGGGGGTGGGAGGGGTGCAGCACCCACAGACTCCAGGCGACCTATTCATGTCCACTGAGCGGTGAGTGTGTCCATGTGCGCTGGATCCATGTCGTGTCCTGGTTGTTCGTGCAGTTCCATCCATGTGGGTGCGATACACAGAGCCCATGCCACTGCCTCCCACGATGCATGCGGTGTTCCTGGATGTGATGGGGAACAGTGTGCATGTCCCGGTCATATCCGATGTCATGGCGATGTCGTTGATGGTGTGGTTACAGTTGCCGGTCGTTTGGTATGGCTGTTGTGGTGGTGACTGGCCAGTCCGTGCGGAAGCTGAGCATGGGTGCGGGGTTGGACTTCATAGGTCACTCGGGGAACCTGCGTTGTGGTCCGACGTATTTACAGGTTGTCAGGTATGCGATGCCGTCCAGCAGGGCTTCCATGTCATTGGTGGTGTACATGTTTGCCAGCCAATGAAGCGGATGGTGGCTCTCAAGGTGTTGTTCGTAAGTTGTCCCTTGGAGGACCATGATGGGGCATGCTGGGTGACATTCGATGTAGCTGTTCTCGATGATCCGTTGTGTGGAGGCACAGTGGTCCCATTTCAGTGCGGGTGCGATGTTGGCCACATACGCCATGCCCCCATAGGCAGAGCAGGCCCTGTCGTGTGCGTCCAGAGGGAGGAGTAGTGGTAGCAGGTCCGCCTTCAGACATGCCGGGTTGGAGAGGCATATCTCGACGGGATGCTGGTAGGGACACCTCCGACAGTAGAAGACGGGCATGACGCAGCTGAACAATGTGATGCGGTAAGTCAGTCGGTAACTTACGTTCAGCAGGGACAGGAGATCGCATCCCAATGTATGTATCGTGTTGGTTTTGTACAGCTTGAGCTGTTCGGCGTAGTTGGGTAGGTGTGTTGCGGTTGCCATTTCGCAGCGGTTCGTTGAGATGGCGTGCTCCGGCTGTGTGTGCAGTCTGCAATGTGCACGCTCCGGGGTTGCTGTGAGCTCTGTGTAGTCGTAGGGAGACAGGACTTGTGTTCTGTTGGCTTGTTTGGAGGACACGGGCCCTCTTCCCACATGCTTCTCAGACAGTTCAAGGTCAGTGCTGTGTGACTCCTTCCAATTAACTTGCATGTGGCCGACATGGGGGAGTGTTTTCTTCTTTCTTCCCCGTCCGTTGTGTGCTTCTGTGATATGCGCTATCTGCCCTGTGGTCGGTCTCCTCGGCATGCCTGTGTTGGTCTATTCTTGGACAATGGCTGTATTCACCGGCTTCTGTCGTAGGGCTGTGGTTTCGGAGTTGGAATGGAAGGTCATTCAGTGCTGTCTGCTCTCCCTTGTGTGGGCGGCAGGCTGCCTTTCCGCTCTGCGTTGGGCCTTGTGTGTGGATGTTATTCTTGGGCCACCTGTTGTCGGTCCCCGGGCTCTTTGGTGTTCCGTTTCATATGTCTTGTTCATATGTGCAGGGTGGTATGGGTTTTTCAGTGTGGTACTGGCGTTCCTCTTCCCGAAGGGGCCCTGCTTCTCCTAGTTGGTGTTGCCGCCGCTGTGTGCTACGCCATGTTTGTTACACTGGGGTGTGTCCTGCTGTTGCGTGACTTCACTGACATGTGTGCGTCGGTTGTGTGGCGTTGGGTGTTGTCCGTGAATTGGGCGTTGGGGACATGTCTGTGGCAGGCCTGTCACGTGTCATGTGCGTTCGGGGTGGGGCTGATGTGTGTGCTGCTTGGTTGTGTCCCTGTGTCTGTGTGCGACGCATGCATGGCGCTGCGGTTGGCCTCTGCGTTGTGCGCATGTGTGGCGGCGTCATCGGCACTTTGGGGCCGTGACGGGGTGGTTGGTTCCTAGTCCCAGGTGGTGTGTACACATGTGTTCCGCGATGTTAGGATTTGGCCTGTGTGTCATATGTGGATGCAATGGTGGATGTGTAGTGTACACGCGCTGGTGGGGGTTGTCCGCTTTTTCCGCCCTTGCACTGTGTGCGCTGTTTGCGTGCACTTGTTGTGTGTGTGCCTACCTGCGTCTCCGCGGTACGTTGCGTCCTTGGTGGTGCATCAGCAGAAGCATGGGAAGGGCCTGCAGTGCTGGATTCATGCCCGGGGTGCCGCTTCTTCGTTGTCCGTGCTCTGCGTCCGTGTTACCGCCTCTCTTTCACGTGCAGTGTCTCTTAGCCGTGGGAGCCGTTTGTTTGCGGCATCGTAATTTATACGCCGGGCGGGACGTGTTTCGTCGGACGGTGTGTGTCAGTTGGGCTGCGCCGCTACGTGTACGGGCGCACTTTGATGGCGGACGGTGTTGCTGGCTTGCCGGCGGTGTTTGGCCTGCTTTTCGCATCGTAATTGGGCGGGCGTGTGGACTGCTGCGTGCCGGCGGTAACTGGTGGTTTTTGCATCCGCCAGCACGGCGGTTGTGCTTCCGCCCGCCATCGTAATGGGCCCCTATATTACTACAATTGAAGACAATTTAAAAAATTGTAACATGAATGCAATTTGGCAATTTCGAGCCCTTTCTAGGCTGCAGAGCCTATTGTTTTCAATCTATATGCACTTTTTGTCTTTTGTATCAGCTGGAGCATATATAAATATATATTTTGCAAAATGCTCTGGGATCCCACATTGGGGGGGGGCAATTCAGTGCTTATGATTATTGATGAGAATTCAGTGGAAGAGAACATTAGCTAATCTGTCGGTTTCATTTTTTAGATTTCTTATTGTTCATTATTCCCAACTTATGCTGGGATGGCAATTTCCGACCCTCCAATTTTTTATCCTGTCACATAGCCTGTGTTGAAGCTGCTCTTCAAAGTAAGTTGCCACACATAAGGGCAATTGTACTCTTTGGTTAATTTAGGAAAGCTGATTCCAGTTTAACTCATGGTATATGCTGGAACCATATCTAGAAAGGTGCTAGTACTGCGGGAAACTCGGCTGTGAGACCACAAGAGGCAATCCCATATCTATGCTTCACTGCTGCCTCACTAGTTCCAGTATCTGCAGCCATAAGGGGTTAAAAGAAGCAACAGTCCAAAAGCAGAAGACTGTAAGGAGTGGATGGTCAAGCAGCAAGCTGAAGAGCTGCACGCATCCCCTGATGAGAGTCCTGGAACAAGCCAATCAAGTACAGAGGCTCCAGCAAGGAGGCGTGAATCATCACGCCATATTCTGCACAGTGTTGCAGCAGTAACTCTAGGGTGCAGGCTTTGAGAATTAATTTCCATGATAGTTCCCTTACTGAAGCATTCTGTTTGCCTGACTTACTGCACTAAGACACCAGTGTGAAGAGGTCTCCAGACAGCAGGAAACATTAAGAAGAGCCTATGTTGCCCTATCTTTGCCATCATTACTCAATCAGGCACTTGGAGAGGGAAGACAGAGAACAGGAATTTGCAAAGTATTACTACTGAGTGTCCCCCATGCGAAGACGGCCTGCACTACCTCCAGAAGAAGACGCCACTCGTGGTTGGCAAGATAAGACCGGCTTAGGCTGTCAGCCCCTGACATTCAGAGACCCTGTTAAGTGACTAGTGGCAAGTCATATCCCTTGGCGGTGTGCCCAAGTCCATAGTCTTCCAGACAAAGTAAGTGAGACCCTACTACCCCTTGATTGTTGATGTACCAAATTGTTGGTGTGTTGTCTGTCAAGATCTTGAAGGATCAACATTGGATTGAGGGGAGGAAGGCCTAGAGCGCCAGCTGAATCATCTTCAATTTTAACAGGTTGTTGTGAAGAACCTGTTCTTCTAGAGAACAGAGGCCTCTGATCTCCAGATACTCCAGATGGGCTTTCCCACCCTAGAGTGGAGGCCTCATCACTAGAGTAGTCACGGCCAGAGGCAGAGTAAAGGCCACCCCGCAGCTCAGGTTTGCCTCGTTCCCTCAATAAGCAAGTTCCATTACACCGGCGGGGGAGATCTCAATGGCAGTCAGACAGGTTTACCCCATACTTTAGCCACTGCCAGCAGAGGCGCCACTCCAGGGCCCTCATGTGCCTACATGTGTGTGTGACTAAGAAAACGCAGGAAGCCAGCAGAACTAGGAATCTTAGGACTCTCAGGACTGGAACTCTTGCCCCTTGCTGGAAAGATGGAACCATTTCCTGGATGCCTCTTGTTGGACCTGGCCCTGTCTCCAGGGTCACCCCCCGTTTTTCTATCATCACCCCTCCTGTTTTCTGAACCAGTTTTTGTTGGCTTTCAGGACTACTAACAAGAGCTAAAGTGCTTGTGCTCTCCCTCTAAACATGGTAAAATTGGCTTACACACAAATGGTACATTTAATTTACTTATTAGTCACTAGTAAAGTGGTACTAAATGAACCCAGGGGCTGTAAATTAAATGCTACTAGTGAGCCTGCAGCACCTGTTGTGCCACCCACTTAATTCGCTATTCTAAACATGTCTCAGGTCTGCCACTGCAGCCTGTATGTAGTTTTAAACTCCCAATTCGACTTTTACCAAGCCAAGAACTCCCTTTTTAAAACATATGTCATCCCTAGGGTAGGCCCTAAACAGTGTTAGGGCAGGGTGCATTGCATTTAAAAAGTTGGACATGTACTTTTTAGTTTTACATGTCCTGGTAGACAAAAAAGCACAAATTCGTTTTCATTACTGTGAGGCCTACCTCTCCCATAGAATAACATTGGGTTACCTTATTACATTTAATAAGTGATAAACAGATCGAAATGTCATGATTGGTGTCTGAGGAATTGTAATTTAAAATCCTCTTTAATGGTAAAGTGGGATTTTAAGTCACAATTCTGAAAATGCCAGTTTTAGAAAGTTCAAAAACAACAAAGTGATGGATGGAATGCTTGCATAATCGCAGCCACTGGCAATCGCTCGGGTCGCATCTCAACCCATCATTGTATGCCCACCGTGCCACCTCAGTTTGAAACCATCCATATGCAAATCAGTCTTGACCCTGCTCCTCATGGGACCAGTCCAGCCCTAACTGCCAGGTCAGGTCCTCCCTGAACTGGAACACAAGCAATGTAGGGCCAATTAAGCCCTAGTTGGGGCACTTCGGCCAGGTATAGCTTGGTTCCAGTGGCACAGTGAGCCCAGGACTCATGTCTGGGCATACCTGGCACACTTAGGGCATCAAATGCAAAAACAACAAGGTGATGGATGGAATGCTTGAATTAATCACAGCCACTAGCAATCGCTCGGGATGCACCCCAATCCATCATTTTTTGCCCACCATGCCACTTCAGTTTGCACCCAGCCATATGCAAATCAGTCTTGACCCTGCTCCTCATAGGAACAGTCCAGCCAAACTGCCAGGCCAGGTCCTCTCTGAACCGGAACACAAGCAACCTAGGGCCGGTTTCGTCCTACTTAGGGCTCTTCAACCAGATATAGCTTGGTTCCAGTGGCACAGTGAGCCCGGGGCCCATGTCTGGGCATACCCGGCACACTTAGGGCATCAAATGCAAAAACAACAAGGTGATGGATTGAATGCTTGAATTAATCGCAGCCATAGGCAATCGCTCGGGCCGCATCCCAATCCATAGTTTTTTGCCCACCATGCCACCTCTGTTTGGACCCAGCCATATGCAAATAAGTCTTGACCCTGCTCCTCAAGGGAACAGTCCAGCCCGAACTGCCAGGCCAGGTACTCCCTGAAAGGAAACACAAGCAACCTAGGACTAGTTTTGCCCTAGTTAGGGCCCTTCACCCAGGTATAGCTTGGTTCAGTGGCACAGTGTACACGGGAGCCACGTCTGGGCATACCCGTTCCACTTAGGGTGTCACACTGAAAAATACAAAAAAGTGATGGATGGAATGCTTGAATTAATCTCAGCCACTGGTAATTACTCAGGCCACATCCCAGTCCATCGTTATTTTGCACAACATGCCACCTCAGTTTGGGCCCAGCCATATGCAAATCAGTCTTGACCTTGATTCAGTAGAAACAGTCCAGCTCAAACTGCCTGGCCAAGTCCTCCCTGAACCGAAACACAAGCATACCAAGACCAGTTTTGCCCCTTATTAGCTTGGTTCCAGTGGCACTGGGTGCACAGGACCCAAGTCTGGGCATGCCCGTCCCACTTAGGGCGTCGTACAGAAGTTTACAAAAAAGTGATGGATGGAATGCTTGACTTAATCTCAACCACTGATAATCACTCGGGCCGCTTCCCAGTCCATCACTATTTTGCACATCATGCCACCTCAGTTTGGACCCAGCCATATGCAAATTAGTCCTGATCCTGCTCCAATAGAAACAGTCCAGCCCAAACTACTAAGCAAGGTCCTCCCAGAACCAGAACACAAGCAACCCAAGACCTGTTTTGCCCCTTTTTAGGGCCCATCAGCCGAGATTAGCTTGGTTCCAGTGGCATTTACGTCTGGGCACACCTTGTCCACTTAGGGTGTTACACTGAAGTATACAAAAAAAGTGATGGATGGAATGCTTGAATTAATCCCAGCCACTGGTAATTGTGGCTGCATCCCAGTCCAAACTTATTTTGCATGCCATGCCACCTCAGTTTGCACCTAGTCATATGCAAATCAGGCCATTCCATGTAGCTGCACCGCACATGTCTTGTAAGCGCATCCCAGAGTTGAGTGCTGCAGTCGTCGCCATGCTCCTGGTGGAGTACGCCCTAACTATTACTTGGCCTTGCTGTGGCAAAAGATGATGTGCTGTAGCCTGATAGCCAATGTGCTATTCCTTGTTTGGATAGGTCTAAGCCGCTTCCTGGGTGGTCGAAGGACACAAAAAGCTGGTCAGAAGACCATACGTCTTTGTCTTGCTAATATAGAACTTAATACACCTGCACATATCCAGTGAGTGCAATGACGTCTCCACTGAAGATGAGGAATTCAGGAAAAAGAGCGCAGAATGACAAGCTCATTTAAATGGAAATCAGTAAGGACTTTAGGCATGAATTTCGGGTTAGTCCATAAAATGACTTAGGGCCTGATTTAGATTTCGGCGGACGGATTACTCCAACACAAAGTTGGTGGATATCCCTTCCGCCAAAATATAAATTCCATAGGATATAATGGGATTTATATTTCAGTGGATGGGATACCCGTCACCGTTGTGACAGAGAAACCCGTCCGCCGAGATCTAAATCAGGCCTTTAGTCCCTTGCAAATAAAGGGTTCTTTCACAGTAAATGCTTGTGTCTCTTCTACTGTCCTTGCCGATGTGAAGCGTAGGAGAAGTGCCGTCTTCCAAGCAATGAATTTCAGATGTGCTTTGTGGATTGGTCTAAGAGCAGTAGCATAGCCTGGCTCAACACACTGTTGAGCTCCCATGGGACTGGAGGGTACCGAATAGGAGGAAATGCTCTGAAAAGTTCTTTCATAAGTTGTTTGATAATCTGCTGTGAGAAAAGAGTGGCCGAAGAGTTTTTGGTTTTTCTGAACCTCGATATTGCTGTCAGATGGACTCGCACTGAGTATTTAAGACCACTTTTGGCTAGGTCCAACAAGTATGGAAGTATTTAGTGGAGTTGTATTTACACTGGATGGAATCCTTTGCCTTTGTACCGGACAAAAAAGTGACTGAACTCTACGTGGTCAGGTACCATGCTATCAGGCTCAGCGAATCTTGGCTGTGAGTAGTACCACTTCATTGTATCTGGACAGGAGCCTGGAGTGCTATTTCAGTGGTATCGCTGGGAGTGGAGATAGTTTCATGTGTTCACTGTACCAGTACTGGCAAGGCCACGCCAGGGCAATGAGAATCAGGGCACAGTGATCCGCCTTCACTCTCCTCTGTACCCTGAGGATCACTGGAAATGGAGGAAAAGCGTATGCAAGGGCATTGGACCATTTGATGGAAAAGGCATTGCCCTGGGTTGCCTGGTTACCAAAACCTGGTGGCATAGTAAGGGCATTTTCTGTTGCTCTTGGTGGTGAACAGGTCCAGTTTGGTGTGACCCCACTTGTAGAAGATGTAGTCCACTTGCTCCTAGTGGAGCTCCCACTCAGTGTTCGGCTGATCGTTCTTGCACCCTGGTATATGTTCCACAGCGATGTCGACCTGATGAGAAATGGACAGTGCCCTAGTAGTTGTGCCTCTTCTGAGAGAGCCTGGGACCTTTTTCCCCTGTGCTTGGCAATGTAAAACATTGATGTTGTGTTGTCCTTGCTGATGAGAATTGCTTGACATGGCACTCTTTTGAGGAATGCTTGTATGCCCAGTCTTGTGGCACGAAGCCGCAGGATATTGTTATGAAGCATCTTTTCTGCCTCTGACTGGAGTCCTATGGTTGACAGTGAGCTCCTCAGCCGTCGATGGACGCATCCATTATTAGCACTATTTTGTCTGATGAAGGAAGGAAAGGGAGAACTGAAAGAAGATTGGTGGGGAATCTCCACCATAGCAACGCCTGCTTCAACCGTCTTGTGACTTGGATCATGTTGTCCCATTAGCTGTCTACTTGTTTCCATTGATTGTCCACTTATTTTTGAACAAGTCTCATTTTGAGCCTACAAAAGGGTATTAGGCCTATGCAAGATGACATCAGGCCCAGCAGAGATTTGTATGGCCTGACTGATTGGTAGAGTGTTTTTCGGCCATCGTCTGGAAGTTTATCGATCTGTCAGGCTTGAGCAATGCCTTCTCCAGTTGTGTGTTTTGTATTGCTCCCAAGAACTCAAGCTTCTTTTGTGGTTTCATAGAGTGTAGTCCATGTTTCATGTCAGTCCCAGACTGCAAAACAGGCGGATGCAGATGCCCATAGAAGCCTTTGCCTCTTCCCTTGATGGAGCATTGATGATCCACTCATCAAAGTACCTGTACAGTTCGTGACCCTGACATCTAAGGAAGGCAGCAACTGTCACTAGGCATTTGGTAAATATCTGAGGTGCTGCTTTGAGGCAGAATCGAAGCGCCTTCATTTTGGTAGTAGTCCCTGCCCCTGAAAGTGGAGGTATTTCTTGTGCTTCTGGTGAAAAGGGGTGTAAGAATATGCATCTTGAAGATCCAGGGAGGACAGGTGACCTCCTTCCTGGATCATCAGGTGGACGTCTTGAAGCATTATCATGCAAAAAGACTGTTTTTTCAGAAACGTTTTCGGTTCACTGAGGTTTATAATTAGTCTCCATTGTCCAGTTTTCTTCTTTATCAAAAATAATCTGAAATATAAAACCTTGTTTCCTGGGAACGCAGGACCTTCTCTATTGCTTCCTTGAGGAGGAGAATTTCCTGTTGTAGCTCCATTAAGGGAACAGAATGTTCTTTCTGGGGCAGGCAGAGGTGACTTCTGTACAAACTCCAGTGCATGTCCTGAGTGTACTATCTGCCGCACCCAACAGTCCGATGTTATGGACTCCCATGTGGGGATAAAAAGGGAAATTTTCCCTTCCAACTGCTGAGATCGGCATGGTTAAGGGAGGCAGCTGCAGGGAGCCAAACTCTCCTCTGATTGTCAGTGCATGTTTGAGAGGTGCTCCTCTTCCGACCGGACAATCTGCTCTACCCTTGCCTTTAGTTCCAGTTGGTGGCATATCTTTGGTCATATCCGATTTGTCATGGGGCGGGTGTAATATGGTCGGCCATGACCTCCATGCTGATTGAAACTTTCCCTGTAGGCTTTGGATCTTCATGATTGTCGAAGAGTGGCTGAGACAGGAATTTCCATACTACCGACCGCCTAGGAACTTTGCAGAGGGCCGCTGATGTTATAACAGAGTCTGGCTTCAGATGGCCTGCAAAGCAGGCAGGGGCCGAATCTGGGGTGCTGTACTTTTTCTCTAGACTTGGCACCTCTGATGGACCAACAGCGGGTATCCTCATCAATTTTAGGTCTTCTGATCAGACATAGTCCAGTGTGGGCTATTATGGGAGATTATGGTTTCACATGGTTGTTCCTTAAAGTGATAAAGGACTCATTGCTGCTCCACTGAAGTTATTCCGAGATGTAACTTTTTAACCACTGTCTCAACAGAACATGAAAAGGAATTGTCACCTTCCTTTAGTATGATGTAATCATCCCACTCCTCATTACCTCCATCATCTGGTAGTTTTCCCCCTTCCTCCAAATAAGAATAGTCTGAATCCGAAGAGTCCTCGTCTGTCATATCCTTAGGAGTAGCAGGACAGTGGTGGAGTGACTGAGCCTGGGAGGCTGGTCTGTTGGGGGTGAAGGAAGCAGAGGTGGCACTGGTAGTGGAGGAGGTAACGGAGATGGTGGTGGAGGCAGAGGCAGGGCAGAAATAAGTTGTCCAGCAGGTTGCTGAGGGAGCAGTCTTTGAAAGGTGTCTGTCATCTGTTGTGAGATTGACCAAATTGCAACAGGCACATGCATGACCTCTGGCTCGCTACTATAATGAGGAGGCCCATAAGAGTGAGGAGGGTTGTTAGCTATGAAGATGTGTGTTTATAGTCGTATACCTGGTAAGTTTCCTCTTCAACTAGGGCTTCTTCATCAAACTCAGTGACGTAACGCACATCCAGTTGTGTAGGACTGTAGGTAGTCTCAGAGGCTTCTTGGTCGCTGAAATCTGCCTCCAGTTCAGAGTCCAGATTCTGGGTAGGCAAGCTGCGGTCACCTTGCTAGATGTAAAGGTAGCTGGTATAGAAAAATCCATCATCGACAGTGTCGTCATCAAAGGTGTTGACGAGCAGGTAGGCATAATTTCTCGCAGTTGAAAGTCTCTTCGTTGATGGCAGAAGGAGGGACATCCTTGGAGAGGTTGTCGAAAGTGTCGTCACTGACAAAGGTCCTGCCATTGACGGTGCTTTTGTCGACAGTTCGTCATTGACAATGAATGCTTCTTGGCCTTCAATGAGGCTTGTCCCATTGACAAAGTTTTTTTCTTCATCACCGAGGAGGATGGCATAAAATCACCAGTGAGAATGGCAGTTCAGACAGGATGTCATAGAAATTGGACTTTCACTCTGTTTTTTGCACAGGTTGGTGTTCTTCCTTCCTGGAGTGTTTTTCAGAGGAAACGCCAGTTTGTCCTGTGAGGAGATGGTTGCAGGCACAGGCACTTTAGATTAGTAATTACCAGTGGCTGAGATTAATTCAAGCAATATGGGAAATCCTATGTTTTCTTTTTAGTGCTGCCCTTGTGGAAGTGCTTGGTGGAGCACTTTTCACAGAATCATTTCCAGATGAGGGGGCATTCCCCTTAGAAGGAGGGTGTTCCTTCTTTTCCAAAACATGTAGTGCCAACCTCATCTCCCTATCCTTAAGGGTCTGGATTAAGGCGGATTAAGGCAATATACACATTGCTCATGTGAATCATCATTATATGCCTTTTCCTGTCCACAGGTAGAACAGGATTTGAAAATAATGTTTTTCTCTGTCTGTCATGGTGACAGAAGAGAGGTCTCCCTGGCCCAGAAAATGGAGATTATCCCGAAATATGTATTATAAATCAACTCACAGTACTCTGAAAGCTGAAGTTAGGGGGATCACTGACATAATATCGACAGACATAATATCGACCTTCCATAATATCGGGACAAAAATATTGATTACACTGATATCGACATACTATACTTATTTTAAAAAATACACAAATATCAACAACAAAATATCGTTAAACATTTACATCGATATCAGTATTATCGAACCAAAAAATATCGTGATAACTAATATCGAACATATTAAGAAAGCATACAAAGTGACAATAATATCGAGAACAAAAAAATAGACAACGATATATTGTCAAAAAAAATATATCGACATGTTAAAATTATTTATAACACAATACATACCCCCAAAAATATAAAAATGTTAATTAACACACACAGCGTACAAAATAAATCGATTAACACATATTTTAATGACTTTTAAAAATAATATCATGAAAATGATTAAATACACAAAATTATTTACTACTTCAAACATTATATCTAAATTAAAAAATATTATTTAACATTTAAAAGAATATAAATTACATATAATATACTATACCACTTATAAATAAAAAAGAAAAACAGTAACTAAAGCTTAATTTGCGTTTTCCATTTATGGAAAACAACTGCCAAATTAATTAAAACAATAAGTAACAACCAATTAAATACACATACAATTGAAATAACCCAATAAAAGTAAAACAACAATTAATGAAACACTATATAAACACACGAAAATTAAACATTATTTTACACTGCAACCAAAAAGCAAGAATAAGGAGAAACTCTGCCGGATTGCTGCCACAACATTGAACTGCATTATAGAAAACTCTGATTCCAGCTCATCAAAGTAAGTAAAATAGCATTTTAAAACTACTGCTACTGAAAACGTTCTCAAAGCACTTTTTATATGAACAAAATAATTAATATATATTTTTTAAATTATATCTCCTCCTCAGATAATTCTGAAGACACTCAAAGAACTACAGAACAGTGTGAAATATCAACTTGCAAATAAAGTAAGTATTAAACTCAAATAAACTAACACAATTTTCAAAAATGGCAAACAGAAGTGCAAGCTAAGCACAACTCCCCCCCCACTAAAAACACAGTTAAACAAATTTATTAAAATCACTCTTTTTTTCTGCAGGAATTTCTAAAAAAAATATTAAAGACAAACAGCAAAGAAAACCCATCAGCATTGAAAAAATTCTTCAAATTGAACATTGTAAGTATTAAATTGACAATGTACATGTTTTAGATGATAAAACAGCACAGGAATATTTTTAATAATTTTTATATACATTTCTCTTAGCATTTGAAACATCACCATGACTGAAGGAGCCCAATTCATTACTTCCCAAAAAGGCACATTTTTGTTATGCTATATGGGGTATGTGTACAAGAAAAGCAAACAGGCGACAAAGTGAACTGGAAATGTAGTGAATATTATTCTAACAAATGTTATGGGAGGGCTGTAACAAAGGAAACAACTGTACTATATGTTAGAGAGCATAACCACCCCCTAGCGTAGCTGAAATTGAAGTTCGAAATGCTTTAGAAAATATAAAAGAAGCTAGCACTAGATCTGAAAAGGCTACACCAGAAACACTTAAGGACATGCTCCCCAGAGTCCCACAAGATGCAACTGGCCAAATGCCCTCAATATCGTCACTAAAAAGAACAATAGCTAGAACTTAAAAAGCTACTGCTACCACCAAACCTGTCCCCAAAACCTTTGCTGAAGTAGAAATACCACCTGAACTCACAGTTACTCATAATGAAGAACAATTTCTTCTTTATGACAATAAAGCAGCTGACAAAAGAATAATAATATTTGGAACTCCCACAAATTTACTGAAACTACAGAACTGTGAGACATGGATGATGGATGGGACTTTTAAAATATGTCCCAAACCAGTCATTTTACCAGTTATATACAATACATGGACTTTATCAAAATACAAACATCCCCTTTATATATGCTCTATTACCAAACAAGCAAACCACCACCTATGTTGAACTTTTAACCAAGGTAAAACAAGAAACCAATAATTACTTTCCCCCAAAAATGATCATTGACTTTGAACAGTCAATGATACAAGCATACTAAAAAACTACCCTCACACAGCAATTCAAGGTTGCTATTATCACTTTAACCAATGCATTTGGAGACACCTCCAAAAATCTACACTAAGCCTGAAACACCGCGGCGGTCGGAAAATGGCCAATGTTAGCCCATTGTAATATGGTGGTCGCAATGACCGCATCAGGAGCGGGAAAATCAATGTTTTCCGCCACCGCCACCACTGCGGATGCACTTCCGTCCGCCATCGTAATGACCCTAAGTGTAGAATATGCAACAAATAGCATCTTTGCATATCAAATTAAAAAACTAATAGCACTAGCATACGTCCCAATTACTGACGTAGCCGAACACTACAATTTATTAATTGAAAGTGCCTACTACCAACAAAAATGAGCAAAAACTAACTCCCCTACTTGACTATTTTGAGGATACCTGGGTGGGAAGGCTACACAGATCTGGACACAGAAGACAGCCTAAATACCACATTCCATGGTGGAATGTATATAACAGTACCCTAAACAAAGAAGCTAAAACTAATAATGCTGTAGATGGATGGCATAACGCCTTCCAAGCCACAACGGGCAGAACCCCACCAACTCTACATAAACTATTACAATCTACCCTAAAAGAACAAAGCTACCAACAACTAAGAATGGAACAATCTATAACACAACTAGGCCCAAAACTAACCAAGCAAACTAAACAAATGTTTGAGTACTTACAATACAAAGTAAGACTCGACACAACAACTAAAGGGCTAGAATATCTTGAAACAATAGTTAAAAGCCTACTTTAAATAAATTTACCTCAAAATCCCCAAAACTCGTAATCTAAAAACGAACAGTCAAATAAATTAAAAAATTAACTCCCAAAAAATTATTATTTTGTCAATTAATTTAATTAATATGTAAAAAATAAATTGACATAATAATTATATTTTATATAATATAAATAACAATAACAATTACAGTATTAACATTTCCCTCCCGGTATAAGTAATTTAAAATTACTTACTGTTTTCATAGCTGAAGAAACGTAATCCAAACTGCCATAAATAAATCCACATTTAAAAAGATCCCAATAAGTGAAGAAAAATCCCCCCCAAAAAAGGAAAAATCCAACTGTATAAAAAGTAATCCACTGGCAATAGCTCCACAGACGATAAACCAAAAGAATCCCGAAAAAAGTATTTAAAAAAAGAAACGCTCCTGGAAAACTGGAAAAATTAAGGAAGTGTAAAATAATTATTAGTTTACTAAAACTAATACACACTTCCTTAAAAAAAAACACATTCTTCTCCCAACGGCAACTTCCAATCGACAAAAACCTGTTAGGAAAAAAAACAATCCCTCCCGCACAAATAAACATGTACATTATATCACAATACAAATAAATATAACACTAACACCATACTATAAACATAATTTCACATATCTATCAAACTCTAACACCGACCGATTAACAAACTAACCGCATTTCGCAAACGCATAAGTAAAACATACAACTCACTAAAAACTGAAAAACCTAACACTACATACACTATATACTACTAGACTACCTTCAAATTAACCCAAATTTAAACTTTAAATAAAGAAAATTAAACTTACTTTACCCGATGCGATGCAGCTTCGAACCGCGAACTTCTTCCCTCAGAAATGACCTAAAACAAAACCGATAGCTTACAAAATATAAGTTAGCAATAAAAATGGCTGCCTTAAATAAGTTTTATATTTTTCTTTATTAAACTTATTGTACATTAGAAATGCATTACTATAAATTTTTGTAAAAATAATACTCATGTATAAAATATTATTTGACATATTTTTTCAAATGTTAAATTATAATAATAAATATTATTAAACAATTAATATTTATTATTATAATTCAAAAAATATATATTTAATGGCCAATGTATATTAAAAATCTGTACTATCTTTAAATAATGTAAAAAATGTATAAATGTTATAAAAAATGTTTGTGTTTGCAAAATGACTTATGTACTAGTTAATATTATTTATAATATAAATAATATTACCTAAAATATAACATTATGGGCCCGATTCCGATCTCGCTCGGAGGGGCTCCGTCTCGTACGCGCGATTTCTGGACGACTCCTACTGCTTTACGAGCGAGCAAGTACGATGAGAGGATAGCCTCGCGGTCCGACCGACTCGTACCCGTCAGCGACGCCGTCCGGATGACTCCAACTTCACCGCCGCGCAATGGGTCCGATCTCCGAGCGACCAAGTACGATGCGTGCGTCGAGCAGCCGGATCGACTCGAAACCTCCGACGAAAAAGTTCTGGGAAGCGGACTTCGGGGGGCCGTAGCGGGCCCCCCTTCACCCGTAGCCCTACGACTCGGTCACAGGAGGGACCCAAGGGTCCCCCCTACACATGCATGTATGGTGCGGGGGCACCGACGCATCCCCACAACAGGGGGCGCCCTTTTTGGCGACATACTTGTTTCGCAATGGAAGCCTATGTACACAACGTACATCAGGCTCCCATTGACTTCAATGGGGCTCCGAGCGTCCGTCAGCGCGTACTTGCCTCGTACTCGGGCGTTCGGAGCCCAGGAGCACGAGTCGGTCGGAAAGCTCTACGGGACCGAGTCGGCCGTAGGGCTTTCCGAGCGAGATCGGAATCGGGCCCTATATGTTAAAAAATAGAAATAATTGTAAAAACTTTTACAATAAAAAATTGTTAAAACCTATATGTTATTAATAATGTACACTATATGTAATAATGTAATGAATATTTACAATATAAATAAATAATGTATCACTGTTACCAAAAACATAATTTGTTTAAAAAATTGTATAAAAAGGAATGTATGACTACATTTAAAAAAAAAAAATGTACATGACTATCATATAAGGCACAAAAATGTTTAATCCTGAGTTTACAAAAATATTATATATAAATGTATACATATCTACAAAATATATATTATGTCGAAAATAAAAAATTTATTTTTTTCCCTGTGTTTAACAATATACATTAAATATAATTAATACAATAAAATGCTTTGTCTTTTTTTGCTTCAATGTTTGAATCTAAATAAAAACAAATAAAATATGAACATGCTTCTGTATATATTTTACATTGTTTTAAATCTTGTATATCTAATAAAATATTTATGTTACATCAATGAACTTTAAAAACCGTAATGTTTTCCGCCCCAGGTGCGGTCATTGCGACCACCAAATCACAATGGTCCAACAGAGGCCATTTACTGGCCGCCGCGGTCTGTCAGGCTCCGCACGTTTTTTGCATACGCAAGGGTGGCGGACGGAGCAAACAGAGCAGGACCGGCGTGCGGGAACACGTTCCGTCCGCCAACCAGATCACGATGTTGCAAGCAGCCCTTCCCACCGCCGCGTAAAAACCACCACGTTGCGGATGGCAGAAATACAACAACGGAGAGGAAGAGCCGAAACAGAACCCATCTAAACCACCGGAGCCGCCATGGATCCAGCGCCACAGGCTTTCCCGCTGCTCTACCTCCGGCAGATAAGATGTTGCTGCGCTCAACAGCAGAGGTACGTACCAAACATCTCCACGCATGCAACCCCTGAACAACTCCAACTCCCAGCAAGCATGGCGGCACCACGATGAATGTGGCAACATGCCAAATGCAAAGTACGAGTCCCACCCAATCCCCATGAGTGACCCTCGGTGCCCCTGAAGGCAATTGGGGCCAATGACGAGCCCCGCAGTTGCAGAGCGCGCACACCGCAACATCTAAACATGTACGCCAAAGGCACCCATTGGCTGATGGCTCATTCGCATAGTGTGTGCCACACCGCGGCAGCCCGGAAGCTGCGACCGCAACCCTGCAACATTCAATTGGAGCCAATGCCTGTCATCGCTGTGGATGCCAACTCCCGCACATGCAAATACATACTGCATTTGCATTGGCGCCATGCGAATTACATCACACATCACAGCTCATTCGCCCAAAGTGATTGGTGCACCCAATGTGTAATGTTGTGGTGCACGAGGCCCTCATGCATATAAGGTAACGACACAGACACTGTACTTGTATGGGAGAACTGGCCCAGGGCACGTGCGTCTGGCCCCGTTTGTTGGCAGGGTCACAGGTCCAGTGACGCCTGTGCTGGGTGGCTGTGGGGTGGGGGGTAAGCCAGCCCTCTGGGAGTGGCTGGTACATCAGAACAACTAGAACAGTGACCAGCTGCTCACTACACTGTGAAGGGATGAGAGTGTGACCTTTGAGTCAAGTCTTCACACACATGGTATGTCCAAGAAAGGAGAGTGAAATTACATACATCGTCATGCCTCGTGGCCAGCATGGACTGAAATGAGGGAAGGAGTCAAAAAAGGACTAAGGTCTCTCGCACTGTACCAATGTTGTGTAAAGAAACATCCAACCCGTGAACATCGCTTGTATATCCCTTGACATCTGACTGGCGTCTCTTCGCCAGGGGTCGTCCTGTGAAGGGCCAGTGATGTAGGCAGACAATCTGACATGTACATTGTCTGCAAATCAGACATACTTGTAATCCCTAGCACTCCCAACACACGTACTGGTGTGGCGTGCAGTCTGCCTAGCTGCCATTGCCTGCAAATGTTCCCACACACGTCCCGAGTCAGTGCTTCTCCAGACCAAACGCCCTCAAGAATCCTGCCCACCAGTATGGATGACATGTGATTACCACACCTTGTAAACCTCATTGGCAGCCGTGACATTCCTTGTAGACTGAGGTACTTACATACTTGCATGACTGAATGTCTCTGTACAATGTGTGCGTGACGTAAAGTACTGTCACACCCTACCCTGATATCAGTAGCGCCCTACAACAAATGAAATGCAGATGAGCGAGTAGCTATGGAGAGATGAGGGGCGCTGGACGAGGGTGGCAGAGAGGGAAGCCGAGGAGGAGGGCATGAGTGGGAGCATGAGAAGTGTCACTTGCCTGATACTCCCACCTCAGGTAACCTCCTCCTCCCATCATGAGGACCCTTCATGGATAAACACACTACATGAGAGTGATAACATCGAGAAAGAGAGTTTGGAAGGAAAGAATGCGTCTCCCTGGCCCTTGTAAAACTGAGGAGAGATAAAGGAGGGCCCTGAAGCAGGCCTGGCGAGAGACATAAGTGACAAATCGGGCACGCAGTGGCCCATCCGAATGCCTCGTTGGACCACACAAATAAAGAGTCCTGGAGCCGGCCCTGCCTGGGAGGCATACCAAATGTTGATAGGAGCCATTGATGGTACACACATTGGCCTCATACCACCACAGGCAAGTGAACCCATCTATAGGATCCTCAAACACTACCACTCCATCAACGTGCAGGTGGCACGACAGGCGGAGCAGATCATCTCACACATGTGTGCAGAGTATCCGGGGTCAGCACATGACTGCTACATCTGGCAGACCAGCAACATCACCCCCACTCACAACCCACACATGCCCAGTGACGATGACAGTGGTGAGGAAGACGGCCCTGACCAGCATCAATAGCTCATCGTCAACTACTTCCGTTGAGTGTGATTCAACAATGACCGACTATGACTGTGTCTGTGTGCCTTGCTGTTGTCTCACAGACTTTGACAAATGTCCATGTGATTTCGTACACATACTGGACTATGCGCAGGATTTGAGTACCTGTGCATGCAGGGACTGAGCACAACGAAGCACCCCCCCGCACAGCACACCATTGCCATACTGCCTCACGTGCTCTCCTACTCATTCAATGTTACAGCAAACAAATGATGGACGGAATGCTGACAATGCAAACATTCTCCCCCAGTCAAAAGATCTGGGTTAAATCCATCGTTCTTTTGCCCACTACGCCACCCCAGTTTGGACCAAACCATATGCAAATCAGTCTTGACCCTGTGCCCCATGGGAACAGTCCAGACCGAACTGCTAGGCCAGGTCCTCCCTGGACCGGAAACAAGCATCCTGGGACCGGTTTCAGGGTATGTCACCCTTCTTTAGCCAGGCTAGCTTGAATCCAGTGGCACAGTGAGCAAGGGACCCACGTCTGGGCATACCCATCCCACTTAGGGCGAAAAGTGTTACAGCAAACAAATGATGGACGGAATGCTGACAATGCAAACATTCTCCCCCAGTCAAAAGATCTGGGTTAAATCCATCGTTCTTTTGCCCACTACGCCACCCCAGTTTGGACCCAACCATATGCAAATCAGTCTTGACCCTGTGCCCCATGGGAACAGTCCAGACCGAACTGCTAGGCCAGGTCCTTCCTGGACCGGAAACAAGCATCCTGGGTCCGGTTTCAGGGTATGTAACCCTTCTTCAGCCAGGCTAGCTTGAATCCAGTGGCACAGTGAGTAAGGGACCCACGTCTGGGCATACCCATCCCACTTAGGGCGAAAAGTGTTACAGCAAACAAATGATGGACGGAATGCTGACAATGCAAACATTCTCCCCCAGTCAAAAGATCTGTGTTAAATCCATCGTTCTTTTGCCCACTACGCCACCCCAGTTTGACCCAACCATATGCAAATCAGTCTTGACCCTGTGCCCCATGGGAACAGTCCAGACCGAACTGCTAGGCCAGGTCCTCCCTGGACCGGAAACAAGCATCCTGGGACCGGTTTCAGGGTATGTCACCCTTCTTCAGCCAGGCTAGCTTGAATCCAGTGGCACAGTGAGCAAGGGACCCACGTCTGGGCATACCCATCCCACTTAGGGCGAAAAGTGTTACAGCAAACAAATGATGGACGGAATGCTGACAATGCAAACATTCTCCCCCAGTCAAAAGATCTGGGTTAAATCCATCGTTCTTTTGCCCACTACGCCACCCCAGTTTGGACCCAACCATATGCAAATCAGTCTTGACCCTGTGCCCCATGGGAACAGTCCAGACGAACTGCTAGGCCAGGTCCTCCCTGGACCGGAAACAAGCATCCTGGGACCGGTTTCAGGGTATGTCACCCTTCTTCAGCCACGCTAGCTTGAATCCAGTGGCACAGTGAGCAAGGGACCCACGTCTGGGCATACCCTTCCCACTTAGGGCGAAAAGTGTTACAGCAAACAAATGATGGACGGAATGCTGACAATGCAAACATTCTCCCCCAGTCAAAAGATCTGGGTTAAATCCATCGTTCTTTTGCCCACTACGCCACCCCAGTTTGGACCCAACCATATGCAAATTAGTCTTGACCCTGTGCCCCATGGGAACAGTCCAGACCGAACTGCTAGGCCAGGTCCTCCCTGGACCCGAAACAAGCATCCTGGGACCGGTTTCAGGGTATGTCACCCTTCTTCAGCCAGGCTAGCTTGAATCCAGTGGCACAGTGAGCAAGGGACCCACGTCTGGGCATACCCATCCCACTTAGGGTGAAAAGTGTTACAGCAAACAAATGATGGACGGAATGCTGACAATGCAAACATTCTCCCCCAGTCAAAAAATCTGGGTTAAATCCATCGTTCTTTTGCCCACTACGCCACCCCAGTTTGGACCCAACCATATGCAAATCAGTCTTGACCCTGTGCCCCATGGGAACAGTCCAGACCGCACTGCTAGGCCAGGTCCTCCCTGGACCGGAAACAAGCATCCTGGGACCGGTTTCAGGGTATGTCACCCTTCTTCAGCCAGGCTAGCTTGAATCCAGTGGCACAGTGAGCAAGGGACCCACGTCTGGGCATACCCATCCCACTTAGGGCGAAAAGTGTTACAGCAAACAAATGATGGACGGAATGCTGACAATGCAAACATTCTCCCCCAGTCAAAAGATCTGGGTTAAATCCATCGTTCTTTTGCCCACTACGCCACCCCAGTTTGGACCCAACCATATGCAAATCAGTCTTGACCCTGTGCCCCATGGGAACAGTCCAGACCGAACTGCTAGGCCAGGTCCTCCCTGGACCGGAAACAAGCATCCTGGGACCGGTTTCAGGGTATGTCACCCTTCTTCAGCCAGGCTAGCTTGAATCCAGTGGCACAGTGACCAAGGGACCCACGTCTGGGCATACCCATCCCACTTAGCGCGAAAAGTGTTACAGCAAACAAATGATGGACGGAATGCTGACAATGCAAACATTCTCCCCCAGTCAAAAGATCTGGGTTAAATCCATCGTTCTTTTGCCCACTACGCCACCCCAGTTTGGACCCAACCATATGCAAATCAGTCTTGACCCTGTGCCCCATGGGAACAGTCCAGACCGAACTGCTAGGCCAGGTCCTCCCTGGACCGGAAACAAGCATCCTGGGACCGGTTTCAGGGTATGTTTGACTGGGGGTAAGTGTTTGATTAGCTCAAGCGCTACGTCCATCATCCCCTTTGGTATCGCTTTGTTCACCCTAAGTTGGCAGGGTATGCCCAGACGTGGGTCCCTTGCTCACTTTGCCACTGGACTCAAGCTAGCCTGGCTGATGACGGCTGAATAGCCAGAAACCGGTCCCAGGATGCGTGTTTCCGGTCCAGGGAAGACATGGCTTGGCAGTTCGGGCTGGACTGTTCCCATGAGGCACAGGGTCAGACTGATTTGCATATGGCCATGTCTGAACTGGGGTGGTGGAGTGAGCTAAAGAATGATGATGGATTAAACCCAGATCATTTGACTGGGGGTGAGTGTTTGATTAGCTCAAGCGCTCCGTCCATCATCCCCTTTGGTACCCCTCCTACTCATTCAGGCATTCAAGCGCCTGTACACAAGCAGACAAGTCGAACACAAGAAACGTTTCCAAATGTGAAGTTTTTACTACAGTGTCAAAGCATGCAACATACATGCCATAACAGGTTGAAAATGCATGAGTACCCAACCAGTAACCACAGTGACATGTCCATTTAACATGAAGCAAGATGTCGCATCTATTATCACTCTGGACGTAGAACCACGAGCATATCCCTCCACCCCTTGCAGGTAGGAGTTGTATGGGATGTCCCTGGTCTATGGGCTTTGTCAGCAGAACCCATCCCTCTGCCTATGTATGGTGACATTTGCAACACATTTGCTGTGTTGCTCTCATCACTGGATGGATCACTCTCCAAGTGTGGGGCATCTAGCCCGCATTCCCATGTCATCCAAAGGGGATCCTTGTCCTCTTGCAGCTGTGAGACTTGGTTTGGTCGGGGTGCCAGAGCCACACCAGAACAGAATGACAAGGGACAATGTCCTCCGACCACGGACAGAATGTACAGACAGTACTCTAGGACCGCGCAGAGGACAAGCTCTGCTGACACCTCTCATGTGACAGACATACACTAAGGTACTTGCAGGGCACAGGTCCCACAACAAGAAGTGGGGGGACTGACCAAGTAAGACAAAATGCAAATGACCTCACAACGTTACGACGTAGCGCTAAGAAAGAAGTAAAATAGTGCGACAGAAATGATTTGTGCAAATACTGGGACAGACTAACCCATCTGACAGCCTTACAGTGTCTGCATTGATACACATGGACAGAACACAGGCAAAAGCATGCCTCCCTTAAGTCCCTGTGAACAGAAGGCAAGCTGTGTGACCATGTTTCCCTCTGTGGCATCCACATCCAAATGTAAGGTTCAAGGCGGCCCCCAGTCAGCATGTACAAACAGAAGGAGGCCGGATGGGCCCTTTAGTTCGCCTGGGTGGAGGTGAAAAAAGGCTCCCTCGCTGCCTGCACGTTGCTGCAGGGAATGGAGAGCAGTCAACGTGCAGGTGCTGCTGAACGTGTCCCAGTAACTGGAGAGTACACCGGGACAAGTTATGCCCATTCCTGTGGGGACCAGCGTCCTGGCAGGGGGGACGGCGTCCACCCCGTTTAAAGAGGGGGGGGACGCCGTGTGCCTGCGTGTACACCCGACTCGAGCCCTGGGTACTTGCTAAACAACAACGCCATGTAATCTTCGTGCGCCACATCTGCATAATGGAGGCCGGGCTCATGCCAGACGACAATGTCCACGACGGCCAGATGACAGACTCCACTTGCTCCGGTCTGTGGTACCAAGCGAAACAGACCGCAGAGCTCAGCATAGTCAAAGCCAATGTCGACAGGGCTAAAGTCAGAGAGCTGGTCGCCAGTTGTTGTCAGGAGGCGTGAAGAAAGGGAAACGATGATTGAATTAGTCACCAACAGTTCCTGTTGCTGGTAAGTAGTTACGAATCCAAGAAGGCACAGGCGGCTTCGAAGGCAATCAGTTCCAAGAGACGATCCGGTTCATCTTCAGCGAAGAGGACCGCCATCCAATCCAGCAGTATGAAGAAACAGATGTGCTCCTCGCACCACGAGGTTTAAAGGTACATCCCATCGCAACCTGGAAGAGGGTCGATGTAGGCATTGCACAGGAGCCATTGCGCAAACGCACAGGCGCAGCTGTCAGCCTGTCTGACACATTGAAAGGCATCCCATAAACGTGTCTCACCAAAGCAGTCTTGCACGTGGACCAACAAAGGAGTCACCCACAGCTCATGATCCAGGACAGCAAGGGATGTGTTTGAAAGGCAGACATCCATGGCCCACTCGAACAGACATCTTCTGCAGGAAAAGACGGGTTGCACGCAGGTGAAATAGGCATCACGGAACGTTAGCCTATAACTGATGCCCAGCACAGCCAGTGGGACACATCCAAAGAGAAGCTGCATGCGGGCACGGTACAGTTGCAACTGACCGGGCTCGGCTTGGCCCACTGGATGGTCAGATATGGCGTGAGAGCAATCTCAGAACCAGCGCTCAGCTGTACAGCCAAACTTATGATCAGAAAGCGCGAAATGCAGTGTGCTAATTGGAGGACTGACCCCCGGTGGTACTCCCGGAAAAGCATGGAAGGAAGGGACAAGGCCAGAGCCCACAAGTCTGATAAAAAGTGTGCAACGGCCTTCAGTATCAAACGCTATCAATACTCTGTGTGTCAGTTCACTGCGAAAATAGTGGGCGAGCCATGTTCAGCACTGGCTGAATCGCACGGGACGGTCCGAAGGTCTTCGGGCTGGTGTGGGAGCGACTACTTGTCTAAACAGAGGCCCATTGTGCATGCACACTCATGGAAGTATGCTTTCGCTGTGGGAATGTGAGGTCACGATTGACTATCCACAATCACTTATGGAGGAGTTAGCAGAATATTGGCACAAAAAGGACACGTTGTGCAACTGTTCCCATATACGTAATGCCTGGCCTGTGCACGCAGGAGTGGCCATGTAGGTCCTCCTCACCTGAACAGACCAGGGACTATGCATCCGAGGCTTCAACTTCCAGGGGGGGGCTGGATGGGCTCGTCCATGGCACGGTCGCCTGCTGTTGCTATCGTGTCACCGTTTGGAGTTAGGTCAATTTTGTCAGCATGTTCTGCACACAGCACAACTTAGATGTTCATGTCTGGCACATTTGAATTGAGGTGACATGACTTTTGCCTTGGCTTTACTAGGCATTCATGTCAGTATGTCATCAGTCGCACATGATGTTGATGTACATACAGGGCTTTCAGTGGGCCGGTTTTCACCGGTGCTGTGCACCGTCCCTTTTTCTGAGTGGACTTCGGTACGGGTCTCTTTCGCGCTCTGTTTTGTGCCCTGCCACAGGCGGTCCGGTCTTTCAGCTGGAATGCATATCCAGCAGGCACATCGATGTGCGCATGGTCACACTCCTCGCTTCTCACTGGCGGAGTCATTACGGCATGACGTCATGCCAGGTGAGCGTTATGGGGAGGTGAAATCCTTTGGGGATTCATTTTGTCTCTGGAAATCACTCCTTTGGAGACTCATGAGCAGCAACGTCCTTGTGGTGTCATCACTGCTTTAAGTGGAAGATTTTCCGATGTTAGATGTAGGCCATAGTTGCAGCTTCTTTATCTCATGCAACTGACAAACATTGCCAAGGCCAGTAGTCCGGAGTTGTGGTAGGTTTCATGTTACTTGTTGTATCATATATCTGGGTGCATGGGCAGTGACAGGAAAGTGCTAGTCGGGTAGCCCAATATGCAAAGCCCAGATTTAGGTCTGAGGTTTTTGGGCCACGCCCTTGAATACATTGGCCAGGCCCCTTTGAGAGACCCCCCAGTTTGTTCATCCCACTTGAAGCCCTGGGTACCTACATTGCTCGTTAGCGATGTGACATGGCTAAAGGGCCAATTTCATGTGTACCGATGTTGTGTCACCGGGACATGTCCTCTGGTACGAACTTGTTGCTCATCTCATTCAGTTAATGCTTGGACATTTGTGTCTTTTCGATGTGTATCTGACTACTGTGCCGCGACTTCATGATTTGTGTTGTGCTTTTTGTGCTTAACCTCCTGTGGTTTGTGAGGGCTGACAGAGTTCCCATGCATGTGTTATGTTGACCCGAGTCTTTCTGTTTTGTGGATATGGGACTTGCACATTGGCTTTTTGGGGACGCGTTCTTGCATTCTGCATGCAGTTGCATGTGACTTCATCAGTGACACTGTGAATTATGTGGCCTCTCGATGGTGTAAGCTGTAGGTGCACGGCTATACACTTATGGGGGTTTCCGGAGTTGGCTACCCATTGCGGGATGTGGGGGTCATTTGGCTCCATGCTGTTTTTGAGGGGAGACAGAGGGCCTTGTGGGAGTCGTGCTCTTGCTGTCAGGTTTCAATAACCACTCCCCAGTAAGATGGCTAGCTACCTGTTGGGAGGCACTGTTGACGGAGTTAGCTGCCACATGGCTGTGGGGTGGGGAGGGTGAGCCATGCTGTTTGGGAGGGAGGCCATGGTGCATGAGCTGACCACCTACCTGTGAGGTTGAGCTGATTGAGGAGTTGCTGTCCTTGTGATCCATTCATATTGTAAGCGTGCATTCCACGTGGGTTTGATGTTGGCGGGCGATTGGGGCTCACTTGTTGTGCACAAATGTGCATTGTAGTGTGATGTGATCATTTTGTTGGCACTTACCAGCCTCCAATCCCCCCTCGATTCATGTGAGGCTCTCTGTATGCATTATGGCAGGCATCTTCTCCTCCCATTCAGTGAAGGTTAGTGGTGGAATGGGAGGGCCGCCACCAGTTCTCTGGGCCGCTGCGTGGTTCCTCTGGGCCCGATGCTTGACCCGGCCCTTGAGGTCGCCCCACTGCTTCCGAATGTCACGCACAGTGCATAGGGTGGACCCTACGGCATTGACTTTGCTGTGGATCCTTGCCCACATCTGATTCTTGCGCGCAGGTGGGGTGTGTTGGACCAGGTGCCCAGACAAATGTGGTTCGACCCTGATTGTCTCGTCTGCCATCACTTTCAACTCTGATTCGGTGAGTTTGGGAATTTTCTTTGGGGGCATGGTGCAGATGAATGAGGGGTGCAGGGTGCAAGGTAGTTGTGGAGATATGTGTGGTGTGTGGGTGGGAGTGTTGCTGTGTGGTGATATGTGTATGTGGTGTTGTGCAGTGTGTGTCAATGGTATCCTGTCTCACTGTCTCGGCTTGTGGTGTGCAAAGGATGGTGGTCCAGGATGGGGTTGGTTTTCGACTGTGTTCTGTGGGTGTGTCCACATGGGTGGTGGCCTCCAGGTGTCTCTTCCATGCTGCGCATGGCTTTCCTTCCCATGTGCAAGTTGGGGTGTATCATTGTGGCGTGTGTGCTGTGATTGTGGGCGGCAGGGGGTACAGGCACACTTCGGGCGTTGTTGTGGGGTTGGTTCCGTATGCCATTCAGTTGGCCTATGTGCGTGCGCGGCGGTCGGACGCAGTGCTCGGTCCGCCAGCTCCGCATTCTCATCGTAATTGGCCGTGCGGTCAAACCGCGGCAGGAGCGGCCTTTTCAAGCCTTTGAACAGCTTTCCCCGTACGATGCGGTCAGATTTGCAGCTTTTCTGACCATGGTGGACGGTCTTTTGTGGCATCCTTCCGCCGCGGTCTGATTTTGCGTACATTGCATCGTAATTTGTCCGACGGAAATGCTGCGGGTCATGCGGGGGGATTTTTCCTGATTCCATGGCGGTCGGAGGGCTTTCCCGTCCGTCATCGTAATGGGCCCATATGTTATTTTAATAAACATTTCTAAATATATCATTATGCTTACTCCAAAATATATTTTTATTTTTTAACTATTCCCACTATAGACTACATTAATTCAGAAAAGGTGCTGGGAATATAATTTACTATTCCCACTCCAATTTATATTAAGTCAGGGAATGTGCTGGACAGTAAACATATATAATTTACTATTCCCACTCCAATTTATATTAAGTCAGGGAAGGTGCTGGACAGTAAACATATATAATTTACTATTCCCACTCCAATTTATATTAAGTCAGGGAAGGTGCTGGACAGTAAACATATATAATTTACTATTCCCACTCCAAACTTTATTAACTCTGGGAAGGTGCTGGACACTAAACATATATAATTTACTATTCCCACTACAAAGTATAATAACTCAGGGAAGGTGCTGGACACTAAACATACATAATTTACTATTCCCACTCCAATATATATTAAGTCAGGGAAGGTGCTGGACAGTAAACATATAAAATTTACTATTCCCACTCCAATTTATATTAAGTCAGGGAAGGTGCTGGACAGTAAACATAAATAATTTACTATTCCCACTTCAAACTATATTAACTCTGGAAAGGTGCTGGACACTAAACATATATAATTTACTATTCCCACTCCAAAGTATAATAACTCAGGGAAGGTGCTGGACACTAAACATATATAATTTACTATTCCCACTCCAATTTATATTAAGTCAGGGAAGGTGCTGGACAGTAAACATATATAATTTACTATTCCCACTCCAAACTATATTAACTCTGGGAAGGTGCTGGACACTAAGGGGTCGATTCCGATCTCGGCCGGAAGCGCACCGCATACGATTTGTCCGGAAAAAATACGAGCCGAACGCGTTTTTCCCGACCGATTCGAACAGTCGTCCGAGCGAGCAAGTACGATGCACATTCCAGCTCCCCGACCGAGCTGGATCCGTAAACGCCGATTCGAGTCGCACGGAAGTAAATACACAGCACCTTCCGGCCGGACTAGTACGATGCGCACTCCGTACACGCCAAACTGGTCGCTACGTCCGGCACGTCAGAGCATCCGGGAGAGCTGCACATAAGTTCCGATTCGCGCCACAAGACGATCCACGGCTACGAGACGAACAAGCCAGCTACGAGTCGAAGCCACGAGAAACCCAAACGAGACGAACCAACCATGAATCCCATCGTGCAGGTCCTACCAATACTGTACATCTATTACCAGAACCCGTACGGACGCGTTCGGCGCAGACGGTAAGTCAGACACCCACTACACAAACAAACGGCACGTACCCGACATATGTCACACACACATAGGGATGCAGAAATGACGTACACTAGCAACAGCAGAACCATAGGGGCGAGATGGCTCTCACCAATGCCATTCACACCCATAGGGGCCTGATGGCTACCACTACCACCACCCCTACTCATGGGGGGCTGGATGCCTGTCACTACTACCATCCCCACTCATAGGGGGATGGATGCCTACCACTACCACCACCCCTACTCATGGGGGCCTGGATGCCTGTCACTACCACCTCCCCTACTCATGGGGCCCTGGATGCCTACCACTACCACCACCCCTACTCATGGGGGGCTGGATGCCTGTCACTACTATCATCCCCACTCATAGGGGGATGGATGCCTACCACTACCACCACCCCTACTCATGGGCGGCTGGATGCCTGTCACTACTACCATCCCCACTCATAGGGGGATGGATGCCTACCACTACCACCACCCCTACTCATGGGGGGCTGGATGCCTGTCACTACCACCACCCCTACTCATGGGGGCCTGGATGCCTACCACTACCACCACCCCTACTCATGGGGGGCTGGATGCCTACCACTACCACCACCCCTACTCATGGGGGCCTGGATGCCTACCACTACCACCACCCCTACTCATGGGGGGCTGGATGCCTGTCACTACCACCACCCCTACTCATGGGGGCCTGGATGCCTACCACTACCACCACCCCTACTCATGGGGGGCTGGATGCCTGTCACTACTACCATCCCCACTCATAGGGGGATGGATGCCTACCACTACCACCACCCCTACTCATGGGGGGCTGGATGCCTGTCACTACTACCATCCCCACTCATAGGGGGATGGATGCCTACCATAACATAACATAACACATGTATTTGTAAAGCGCACGATTACCCGTAGGTGTCTTGGCGCTGAATAACAGATGTTTTATTGTTACCCAACTCAATGGTACTCATTTTATCGACCTCAGATGGATGAAAGGCTGAGTGGACCCGCCGGGATTTGAACCTGGGACCATGAGGTTGAACACAGGCCCCTGCAGAGGCTGCATTAGCCCTCTGAGCCTCCAGACCCGGCATTACCACTACCACCACCCCTACTCATGGGGGGCTGGATGCCTGTCACTACTACCATCCCCACTCATAGGGGGATGGATGCCTACCACTACCACCACCCCTACTCATGGGGGGCTGGATGCCTGTCACTACTACCATCCCCACTCATAGGGGGATGGATGCCTACCACTACCACCACCCCTACTCATAGGGGGATGGATGCCTACCACTACTACCATTCCCCACTCATAGGACGGGTAATGCATGACACAATGCATGACACAACCAGCATACTCCAACATAAGGAATGTCAGCAAAAGACGTCCCCCCAACATCATGACAAGAGTGTGTAGTCTGTGTCAAATGCCTACAACACTGAACATGACATTGAACATACAATGTGACCCCCTATCACATGTGTCACACAAAAATGTGTGTGGCCTTCACAATGCAAGCAGACCATGACCACTGTGGGAATGGGGTCTAAACCCCCATCATCACAGTGACCAAAAGGTAATTGTGGAGTCTATAGCCGAAGCACATTTTGAACATTGTGGCAATGGGGTCTAAACCCCCATCATCACAGTGACCAAAAGGTAAGTGTTGTCATGGAAAAAGCTGCAACTGCCAAACAGCATGGATGATTCCTGGTCACAGAACAACAAACACATCAGTGGCAAAGTAGTGGTTGTGTCCCATAGCAACATAGATTGGGTGAGGCAAACAGTGCAGTGCAAATAAAACATACCTTTGGCCATGTGCAGACAAACATCACCCATGGGGACTGACATTGTCTCCATTTATCAATTACACAATGCCAGAAGTGACCATCATAATGCAGACCCACATATCTGCACTAATGGACACACAAATGTAGATATCTTGTGGAGACTGTAGATGTGAGGTGAACAAATACCATACCATGGCAGCAATGGGACATACAAACCATGATTATTGTCCTGACTGATGACCTAGGAGTCCCAGGGACAGCATGGGAAATCCTGCAAACAACATACAGGCAATGGCACACTAAAGATATGCCAATGCAGTGGTGCAGATGCACAAACACAAATAGGCAGCCTCACACTGCATATCAAACACAACAGGTGATGGGGGGGTGTGCCAGTGTCCCCAGGCAACCACACAACACATGAGGAGGCCTGAATTCCAATTACACAGATGTGTATACAGTGCCATACAAAAGTAACTCATGGATCGGATTCCCCTATGTGGGCAATCAGGCATTGTTAGATGAGAGGGAGCCCAAATTACACATGTCACACAAGCTTGTAGGAACAGCAACTAACACAGCAAGAGACAGACCCACCACAGCACTACCCCCAGGGACCCCACATTGTGGTGACACTAGCCTGCATGATAATCCCACTGTGATGACAAAGGTAGATGTCGTTCACACTGTGAACCACAGCCATGTGTCCTGAGCAACAAACTACCATCACACCTACACAAGCACAAATCAATCAGCACGGCCTGTCAGCCAAGGCCAATATGGAGGTAGGGGTCTAGCCGTGCAACAACTCACATTTGCACACACTCAACACCACACACCTTGATCTCCACCAATGTGCAGCAGTGAAGCTCACATGGACTGGTGACATTGCACATGCACCCATGACAATCCCAGGGGTGGTTGTGGGAACTAAGGTGCAGAAACCCATCACACCTGGCCAGTCAACAAGACTCATGAATGTCTGACACACTGCACAGTATGCGGTACATGGGCATGACGTGAAATCCACCCCAATCAATGGGATCCCGGCCACAGTCACACACCAATGAAGAAGCCAAGGGGACCCACAAAGAACACACGTAGACAACTTCCAACATTGCAGCTCTGACCCTGAGGAGTGGCAGCAGTCACACACACAACGTGTCACAATCACTGAAAGCTACCACAAACTGTAAATTACATGACTTGTGTAACCAACAAGTGCCAAGGGAATCCTGACTGTGTCCCATCTGCGTTTGCCCACATCCCCAGCCCTGACAACAAAGACAACTATGGATGACAACCTGATGAACATTAGTTTGCCATGCACCCACATCACGGAGAAACCAGGTCCAAGATGCTGGATGAACACAGGACAACTCAGCAAGCATCACAAACAGGAACATCCGTAGGGACACAGCTTGTGTAGGAAAAGGGAAGGGAACACACACAGACATGCTTACACAACACACAACACGGGCCCAGGCAATGTCACAGGATTACACACTGCCATGAGGGCACCCCACTCCTGTGGAAGGTCCGCTGTGCCAAACCTTGTCTGTGCACGACTCAAACATGTCAGCAGAACACTCGGTCAGTGAGTCAACAATTACAACACACTGAAGGCTCTGCTCACATCAGCCTGGGTACGGGAGTGTCACTTCAGTCATCTGCATATACCCAAAACACGTGTCAAGCAAGTTGCACTGTATACACAGATGAGTCCTTCAACATTGATGTGCTAAACTGCATGTCCAGTGGAGATGGGCACACAGTCAGGGAAATAGAAACATTGAACAGTGGTAAGCCCACCAGATGTGCATGAGTGTAAGCCACAGATGTTAAATTACAAATGCAAAACGTACATCCCTGTGTCAAATGCTGAACATTACACCCTCAGACTGCAGCAAAGGATGCTATGGATCCAGTCTAGATTAGGACACATATCCCATGGACCACATGGAGTCCATCACAGCAACACTTCATTTTCCTGATCTGAACACTATTACAACAGCAAATGCATGATGATACTCATCTACATCATGTACAACAAAAGCAAAACCACTAGTAAACAAAAAGACGCTTTATTCAGCCAATGTGAATGAAAAATTGGAAGTCCAAAAGAAACTAAGGCCAATGGCCAGTCCACATTCACAGTCCGAACAGGGTGACATGTGACAACTTGTCACCCATTGCTTGCCTGCACTGGTACGGACAGGGGACATCCCCCTCGGAGGGGCATACAAGGGGCAGGCCAGGCACCGCAGAGACAGGATCAGGGGATGCCAGAAGGAGGCAGTGAAGGGGTGGTGGGTGCAGGAGTGTCACCGGCAACTGCAGTGGAGGTGTCTGACTCAGTGGGGGCCGGCACCACTGTAGGGCACAAGTCAGATGGTGTGGGTACTGGCACCACTGCAGTGGGCCGGTCAGATGGAGTGGACTGGGTCCCCACTGCAGTGCCCGAGTCAGACGGGGTGGTTGTGGATTCCACTGCAGTGCACAACTCCAAGGGAGTGGAAGGGGGGGCAGATGAGGTGGGCAGGACAGAGGAGGGGGACCCGGTCTCCACACCAGTGACACAAACAGGCCGAGCGTCTGGGTTGGGGGTGGAAGAGCAAGTGGTAGGGGGGAGGGCCTAAGCAGTTTGGGGATGCGGTATTGGTGTGTGGGGGAACCTGGGGCAGGGTGTGGCGGGGGAACCTGTGGAGTGGTGGCCTGGGGGATGGAGGAGAGAGACTGTGTGGTGGAGCTGCGTGGTGGTGGGGTCTTGCCCTTCCTGGTCCGGGGGGACTTCCTAATGGGGTCCTCAGTCTGCCTGTGCCTGGGGGAGGGTGTCCGGGGGTGAGGGGCACTCCCCTCTGTGTGTGGTGGTGGCCTCTTCTGCCTGTACGTTGGGTCAGATGGATCTGTGGGGAAGAGGCCAAGCTCACAGAGGAAGAGCTTCTGGGAGGGGGAGGTTGCAGGTGAGGCAAGGGAAGGGGTTTTGGAGGGAGAGGTATCTGAGGACTGCGGAGTGCTCATGGATGCGTGTGTGTGTGTCTGGGCCCCATCCCCTGTGAGTGAGGTATCAGTCCCCTGACTGTGCGTGCGTGTGCGTCTGGATTTTGGTGTGTGTGTCTGTGTGCTGCTTGTGTCTGTTCTGGTGCGTGCCTGTGCCGGTGTGTGTGTGCTTGGGACAGGTAGGGTGCTGGGGATTGTGGATGGGGCAGAGGTAGGAGGGGTGAGGGACTGTTGCAGGAGGGACACTGCTGCCGTCAGTGAGGAGGCCATGGACTGATTGGTCCGCTGTAAGGCAGACATGCCAGATGACATGCCCTCCATGAATGACACCAGTTGTGTCAACAGACCCGTGCGTGCAAGGAGGACACTCAGCATTGATGTCTGCCCTACATGGATCTGTTTCAGCAAGTCCACAGACTCCACACTCAGGGCAGCAGGGGAGACAGAGGCAGGGGGTGCGGTGCCTGGCATGAAGGAGACACGCTCCCCTACACGGGAGCCTCCACGGACATGTGGGATGGGAGGGTGGAGATGGTGGTGGTGGCGGGGACAGACTTGCTCGATTTTGTCTGTGGTCTGCTGACACCCGCCTCCACAAGGGAGTCCTCACTGGAAGTGCTGTGTTCCTCAGACGAGGTGGTCGTAGCTGAGGTCTCCTCAGTGTGGCTCCCCTCACCCTCCGTGTCACTTGGTCCCTCGGTCTCCTCTGCAGTGGACCCAGTCTGGCTCTGCCGCTCCTCTTGGTCCGTGGAGCTGTCTCCTCCTGTGGCCGTGGATGTATCTGCAAACAATCAGGATAAACAGAGCAACATTAGTCACCTGTACTGACCACACACACCACAGTAAGTACAGCACATCACAGAGCAAGCCCTGCCATCATTTGCTAGACATTGCAATAAGTGCTGACACTGATTTGAAGAAGCCCATTGTCTGCCTGACAGTCATTCATGCCACTCATATCCTACCTGGCCATGCACCCATCTGTCTGGTGCCTGTTGTATGCGACTAATCATATGTGCACACATGCACCACATACACAGTTGTTGGACATCCAAGAGAACATATGGAAATGTGTCACTCCAAACACATGCCATCTCCTGCCACTGACTCAGTACATGTGTCAGGAAAAGTGATGGGCAGAGTCTCTGTCGATATGCGGGTTTTGCTTCCATCACCAGACACAATGATGTCCTCATGTCCTGATAGACAATGCGACAATGGTGTGCATGCAGGACATATCACACTACTGCTGGATCACCCTTTGCAAGTTGAATGTCATGGCACAGGCCTGTCTGGCAAGTCAGTCATAACTGTATCCTGTCACAGGGGCAGTGCATACACACAACACCAGTCTGCACTGTGTCACAATCATGGAAGTTTTGGGAATGCAAGCCCTGTAGCTGACAGGTGCACATGTGCACCCCTGGCCACCCACATCATGAGGACTAAGATGATCCCACGTCATTCAAATGAGACATTTTGAGTGACTGCAAACACAAATCCATACACATGAGCACTTCACCGTCTGATGAGAATGAACCAAAGCTGCCTGCACCTCAATGTTTCATACACCATTGTGCACAGTCAAGGGATCAGAGACCTATGCATTAACCAATGTGCAGATCCTATAGTCACAACTCAGATGGCTGGCCACCCCAAATTGTTAAACACTCCAGGAGTCCAAAAAGCAAGGCCACACCACGGTGACACAGAGGCAGACACCTGAGTGCACTCTTCACAATGCCCAATATGTATGCTGACACACGGGAGTGGGAGAACAGAGTGCCTTCGATGTCCGGAGTAGGCATTACAGTCCTGGTCCGTGTGCAACATGGTATTACCCTGAACACTAGGCAGGTGGCTATGCATGTGTCACACACATGATGTACATACGTCTGAGGCTCCTACCTTGGTCTCTGCTGCAGCATGGGTGTGTGGCACATACCCCAGACATGTGGTGAGTCAGAGCAGCAATTGGAACACATATTAAAGCCATACCCAGAGTACATGTCAGATCACAGGCATTGTGTGAGCAATTGTACCACCCATGCAGCCCACAACAAAGTTCCTGTAACTGATGCTGTCCCCCACTTGAACCACAGGTAACTGCAAGTACACAGTACCCAAGTGACCTAAGTCACAGACTGTAAGGGCCACACCTGTGTATCGGATGAGGAGGGGGCATGACACAAGTGAGGGACATGAGTCCAGGACGACAAGACAGTCGTACTGTGGAAGTGGAACCAGGCTAAAGGAGTGCATAGAGCATGTTAGTCACAGTACCCAGAAAAGGCTAGCACTTACCCCCTCCTTGCTGCTGTCTGGCCTTCAGCTGCCCATCCAGGTCAGGGAAGACCACCGTCAGAATCTGGAGCATGTGGGGGGTCAGGGTCCGGTGTCCGCCCTTCCTGCGAGGAGGCGACAGCTTCAGCTGGACCCTTGCGATCCTCCGAGTCCAGCCACGAAGGTCCTGCCACCTCTTCTGGCAGTTGCGGATCCTGCGCCTGTAGACCCCCACAGATCGTACTGCCCGGGCGATGGTCAGCCAGATCTCCTGCTTCTGGTGGGCATCAACCTGTGAGGATGACAAAGTGAAAAGGCCATTACTACACATGCAACATATCCGTGCATCACACAGTTGGATATACATGTCTCAATCACAGGGGCATATGATGTACACAGGTAGTGCAACTATGGCTATGAACAGTTGTCCAGCAGTTACTAAATGGTATAATTGCCTGGGAAGTAAAACCTTGTTGGAATGCACTGTTACTGCACTATACCTGTTCAGTGCATGTAACTACACACTTTGGGGGGTGACAACTACTCAGTGAGCATGCTAGCCACTGGTGTACACACTGTAAGTCTTGCTAGTCAGACAACATGCACAATTAGTAAGGCAGTGGACAGCACACTCACCTGCTCCCCTGGTTTCCCATACAGCTTGCTGTACTGTGGAAGGAGGCTGTCCAGCAGGGCCTGGTTCTCCTCAGTGGTGAAGGCTGGGGCTCTATCCACAGTACGTGCCATTGCAGTAGCCAGAGGATGCAGAGACAGCAGCAGTGGTGGTGGCAGATGTCGTCCTGGAGCATGTAGTGCAGGCAAGTGAGATCTCAGGGGAACAGCCAGCATTATATGTGTGCTGCAGAGGCAGATACTGTCCCATGTGTCCAAAGTGATAGGTCCAAGTCGTTTGCATCTTCTGAATCTGGCCAATCCATGGAATTGCACCACTTATACACGCCTACAGCATCCTTCAAAATTTCAACTTGATGACACCCATGAATTTGCAACATTGTTGTGGGTGGCCAACTGAATTCACTGCATTCGACTCGTAAAAGCTTCGAATACGCGTCCGTTACCATGTCAGTCCATAGCCAATGCGTGCGCACGGATCGTTCCATTGCTGTACGACGCGTATTTCGTCACACAACACGTATCCGTCAACATCATATGCAATGGCCAATGCGTGCGCACGGATCGTTCCATTGCTGTACGACGCGTATTTCGTCACACAACACGCATCCGTCAACATCATATGCAATGGCCAATGCGTGCGCACGGATCGGTCCATTGCTGTACGACGCGTATTTCGAAACACAACACGCATCCGTCAACATCATATGCAATGGCCAATGCGTGCGCACGGATCGGTCCATTGCTGTACGACGCGTATTTCGAAACACAACACGCATCCGTCAACATCATATGCAATGGCCAATGCGTGCGCACAGATCGGTCCATTGCTGTACGACGCGTCCCTGTACAAGTCACTCGCATATGTCACCATGGTTGTCACAGGTGAACGTATGCCAGCCACAATTACTTGCCAGGGACTATGGGGCACACCTACAACACCACAGCCTGTCCACACTGTATCCTAAGGCATGTAAGGCTGCATTACCTGTGTGTGTATGGGGGTCAACATGTGGTTTGTTGGGTGGCACTTGGGGGCAGCCACTCCCAGGCTGTGCACGTGTTCATGGGGACAGAATCCTTGTGTGTTGTGCACATGACCACTGTGATGTACAACTGTTCAGTTCAGAGCATGTGGCATGGTCACATTTCCAGGTTGTATATGTGTATGTTATGTCACATACACCCTGAGTCCCATGTGGGATGGTATGTACGACACAGGATGACCTATTGCCACAATTGTGATGGCCCTCCACAGTCTGTGTGCATGTTGTGTTTCAGATGTCTCTGATTCCATGTGCACAATGGGAGACAGTCTCCACATCCACGTTGTTTGTGCATCGACTTTGATGTTGTGCGTGTGTGTGTCACAGACGTCCATGTCTGTCCTGCAGAGGCAACAGGGGCCACTACCTGTGGGAGTCATGGTTGTTATCCTGGCGTGTACATGATACGCCATGTCATGCCAGTGTCCATGTGGCAATACAGGGTCCCTGGGAATCTACCTGTCAAAAAGCTGTGATGCCTGGGGCACATCTGTCCTCACTTGTCACTGTGGTGTGTGTTTGGAACGTGACAGCAGTACATGGGTACTGTGACACAGCCTAATGATTTCCCATAGCACAACCTGGAACTTGTTGTCAACACATGTTGAACTGAGATGTTAGATGATGGCCATGTAGGTGCCATATATGTCCATACAGAACGGCACACACATCAAGTACTTGTGTCTCGTAATGATGTATCATGTGATATTGAGTATGGTCAATGCCACATATGTGGGGTGACTGACAATCTTTCTTTGTTCACCTATGTACTGCAGGGCACCAGCTGTCCATAGACCATTCCCTGACCTTGCAACCATGGTGGAACGTGACTGCATCCGACGGTACCGCTTCAACAGGCCGCTGATTGAGAAATTGGCGGGGCGGTTGGCCCCACATTTGCTACCTGGCCAGCCATACCCTACAGCGCTGACCCCCAAGGTGAAGGTGATGGCAGCCCTATACTTCTTTGCCACCGGTACCTTTCAACACACTGTGGCGTCTGCTGGTGGGATGTCACAGACCATGTTCAGCCGTGTGCTACGCGATGTTTTGGAGGCAATGTTAACATACTTGAACCAGTACATCTATTTCCCTAAACGTCAACAACTCACTGACGTCAAGAGTGACTTCTATGCCCTGGGGAGGCTGCCACATGTCATCGGCTCCACTGATGGGACACATGTGGCTTTGGTACCACCACAGGCACATGAGCAGGCATACAGGAACATGAAAAATTTCCATTCTATCAATGCTCTGGTGGTATGTCTTGCAGATATGAGCATCTCACATGTGTGTGCACGTTTCCCCGGTTCTGCACACGATGCCTACATGATGAGGAGTAGTCGCATCCCGAGGATGATGTCACAGATGCAGAACCAGCGTGCCTGGCTTGTCGGTGTGTACTGACTTTGTACCATTGTGTGTGTTCTGCAATGTTGTATTCCACCCTCTTTTCCAACTCAGCTAATGTGCAATTGTCTGTATGTAGGTGACTCCGGATACCCCAACATGCCGTGGTTGCTGACACCCCTCAGGAACCCTGTGACACCAGCCCAGATGCGCTACAATGAGGCACATGGTCGGACCAGGAGAGTGATCTAGTGGACATTTGGTGTCCTGAAGAGCCGCTTTCACTGCCTGGAAAAGACAGGAGGGGCCCTCCCATATGCCCCTGCAAAGGTGTGCAAGATTTTCATCGTCGGCTGCATGCTACACAACCTGGCAGTGCGGAAGGAGTTGCCTCTCATCCTGGATGACGATGACCAACATCCGCCACCTGTGGAGGATCCTGGCCTGGGCCACGATGCCAGTGATGATGATGATGATGATGATGAGGGTGATGTCCGCACACAGCTCATCACCAACTTCTTCAGCTGAATGTGAGTATACAAAAATGTAAGTCCGTTTTTATATAGCGCAGCTACTCACCCTTACGGGTCTCAAGGCGCTGGGGGCCGGAGTGGAAATTAAGTGAGCTATTGCCCAGAGTCACATGGTGCTGAGCTGAGCTGCCGCCGGAGATCGAACCGTGAACCCTGTGCTCCGAAGTCAGCTGCCCTGGCCGCTGCACCACACCTCTCCACTCAGTATACAGAGATGTTATGTCAATGATTTGAGTTTGCATGATATGTGTTGGTGGTGCTCTGTTGCTGTTTGAGTGTGGCCATGTGCTACTTGACTGGATGCGTGCAGCGATGTGTCCTTACAGGTAGTCTGTACTCCCCAACAGTGTTGACATGCTAACTTGGTTTTGTGTAGGTATCTTGTGACATGTATTGGGCATGAGTATTGCAGTTCTGTCCTGTTCTTCAGTGCTTTTAACTGTGTGTCTTGTCTGTCCTTCACAGGGTACTTTCAGAGTTGTTTGGTCAACTGTGATCCCCCGACACCATGATTCAACTTCCAGGGTGGAAGCAGTCGTTTCCCTACAGGTGATGTGCCACACACCCCTGGACTTTATTTCTTCAACACTTGTTGACTGTGTGGCCACTGCCACGTGGGATTACCTTGCATCTGTAGTGGAAACAACATGTTGCAAATGTGTAATAAACCTGTGCTTCACTTTGGGATGTGCGTTGTCTGTGGTCACACATCTGACTGACATTTGCTTACTGGACCTGTGGGCTAGTTAACACAGACTCTGAATAGGTGTGGTGTCTGTGCATTCCACTGTATTTCCTGGCAACATCAGTGTAGGCGATGAGTCAGATGGCCCTGGTGTGTATGTGTTGTGTTGCCCTAGTGGTGTGTCTCCCTCATATGTGTCACGTCGCCATGACTCACATGACGGTGTTGGAATTGCTGTAGCAGTTAGCATGCACAGTGTCATTTAGCAGATCATCATCTCCATGACAAAATACCACGTTGGAATCACAACAGAGGCAAGTATGGTGTATTAGTGAGTTTAATTACATACATGTGTGAGGATAGTGCACAGGATGGTGGGTGCTGTACATTGGGATTGGAATCCAAAGTTCCCAGATGAGTTGGAAGTGTTGGTAGCAGAAATGTCCTGAGTAAAGTCCACAGTCATCTGATACATTAGTCCAACTTAAACTCCCCATGTCATGTGGGAGAGTTGGGTTGCATTCGACAGGGTGAACAGTTTGCACACAAAGGAGAATTTCCAGAACAGGTGTTGGGTTCCTGGGGGATGTACATGGCCATCTGCCTCTCAGTTGTCCTTCCTCGGACGACCCCTCTTCTTTCTGGGGGGACCCTCACGTGCAGGCCGCTGCGGTGCAGAGGACTCTCCACCAGAGTCATCCTCCCTCCCTGTGGCAGTTGCAGTTGTTGCGGCACCAGATGTTGTGGGCACACAGGGAGGTGTGGACATGTTGGTGCTAATCTGGCGGAGGCATGTCAATATGTCCCTCTGCACCGCTGTCAGTTCTTCCAATGTGTCCCACTTGGACTCCATGCCAGACATGTGTGTCTCCACACGGGACATGTGGGAGTCCAAGCGGGCATGATGGGCAGCCTGCTGCTGTTGAATGTCCTTGAGGATCCCCACTACCTGGCTGACCTCTCCGGTGCTATTCTGGTACGCATCTGCAATGCGTACCAGTTGTGGGTCATCATGCAGTCCAGACCCCTCTGCAAACAGCGACCTCTGCCTACCACCCCTCCCACCACCCCTGGCCACACGTGCGGGACCTGTGGTGGCACGCACAGGTGACCCTAGGCCCCCTTGGGGGTTGGTCCTGGGGTTGTTGTCCGTTGCTTCCCGGGGGGCCGGGGTCCCTGTGCTGTTGTCATTCAGTGTCCTTGGTCTGTCCGTGTCGGCGGGGGTGGTCTGTGTGTTGGCAGATGTTAGAGGAGTGGGTGCAGGGGGTGCAGATGGTGGTCCTGCTGGTGCTGCATGATGACTCACACCGGAGGGGCCAGGTAGGTCTTCGCCATCCGAGGAGGGCAGAGGCTGTTCCACACCAGAGAGCTCAGGGGCCACTGGAGCCTGGGACAGGGACTCATCATCTGCTGCTGTGTCCCCATCATCACCTGTGTTTGGAAGAGACACACAATGTATGTTATGTTTCTACAGGCATCAATGGTTCAAACACATGACAGTTGTGACTGTACATCTGGATGCGTGCCTGTACATTGCATTGTCCTAAGTTGTCACAGCCAGAGGTTGATATTGTTGTAGCACATTGTCCTGCCAACCTGAAGCATTTCAATGTGAATGTTGAGGTGTGTGCATGACCAGCTCATGTATTGATTGGCTGTACATGGCCATTGCTACTCAAGGGCCATCACGTGCCTGACACAGGTGTGTCATCCTTGTCCACATTTGTTCTTTAACAGGGACATACGTGCAATTCCACTTAGGATATCTTTCAAGATTGGGACATGTGTGGTGGCAGTTTTTGCCAGTCTTTGTGCGTCACATTGGTGTGTCTGGACAACATGGTCACAGTCCGGTATGCCTGGGATCTCTTGGGAGTATCTGTGTTGTTGTCTGGGTTCCTAGTTCACGTCTCATTTCATACAAGTGATGTTGTTAACGTAGCTAATGATGTTGTTGCTGAGTTTTGTACGTGCAAACGTGATTAATCTTGTCAATGTCCTCCATGGTGATAAGGATTGGGCACGGCAGCTCTCTGGCTTTTCCATTGTCATGACAGTGATGGCCAGTGGTGTGTGTTGCAGTTCTGCTGCTGTGAGTAGCATGTCTCCTCAAATGCAGTCCAGCTTGGTGCTTGTGTCTACAGTGTCTATGACAGTGAGTGGTGTGTTGTGTGAAGGATGCATATGTTGCCGAACGATGTGGGAGTGGAATGCAGATCACAACCGCAACTTGTGTGACTGACACCATGGTACAGTGTCCGGTATATTGGTGTGTCCATTGCATTCACTGTCAGGTGTCCCCTGTCAATGATGTCTCTGTGACTTCCTGTGTGGTTTGTGCTATGTAGTTTGTCTGATTCTCCACAATTGTCATCTGCAAGTCACACCTTCACAGCCAGGCCAGGGGGCACCCATGGACACTGCATCCCCTGACAGTGTGTGTAAACATAGAGTTGCAATGGCTGTGAGTGTGTACGTGTTTGGGTTGGCCAGTGCATGGGTGTGAATTGCAGGCACATCATTTCTCATGCCCATGTGTCAGCCATCTTGCCAGGGCTTTTACTTTGGGAGTGACTGGTCCCACGTGTGCAATGTGTTTTTGCAGAGTAGGTGTGTGTATGGCCAGCATTGGGGGTATTTGGTTGACATCCGGACCTCCTTCTCCCCCAGCCCAGTTATCCCACCATGAAGCATGCCACCCTTGCAGTGGGTGCAGGTTAACTCTCAGGATGTCAGTCAGTGTTGTCCTGTTGTTGGTTGGTGCACAGTTCACAGCAGGGCCTTGTGCTCCCCACAGCTGAGGCCAGTGTCAGACATCTTGGAAGTGGCTTTTCACTCACTCTCTTGTGGAGCACGGTCCCAGGTGTGTTGTTTGGAGTTAGTGGAAGTGGTGTGTGTGTAAGGGCCTGCTGGTAGCTGTAGTCGGAGCTGGCACTCCTCCTCCCCCCCAGGCCAGACATCCCACCATGAAACGTGCTTCCATTGCAGGGAGTGCAAGTTGGTTGTCAGGATGTCAGTCAGAGGTGTCCTGCTGTTGGTTGGTGCACAGTTCCCAGAAGGGCCTTGTGCTCCCCACAACAGAGCACCATTGTCAGACATCTTTGAAGTGGCTTTTCACTCCCTGTGAGGTGTGCATGCTTCAGTGTGAGCTTGCCGGGCCATGCGGGTGGGGATGTTGAGCTGTGACTACCACTCCCATCATGCTATTGCCTACACCCCCCTTCCCAGCATGCCCATACTTCCTTCCTTTTGAGTCGACTTCACTGTGTGTGAGTGTGACAGCAATGGCAAGATGGCTGACAGTATGGTCCTGTTGTTTGTTGGTGCACAGTTCCCAGCAGGGCCTTGTGCTCCCCACAACAGAGCACCATTGTCAGACATCTTGGAAGTGGCTTTTCACTCCCTGTGAGGTGTGCATGCTTCAGTGTGAGCTTGCCGGGCCATGCGGGTGGGGGATGTTGAGCTGTGACTACCACTCCCATCATGCTATTGCCTACACCCCCCTTCCCAGCATGCCCATACTTCCTTCCTTTTGAGTCGACTTCACTGTGTGCGAGTGTGACAGCAATGGCAAGATGGCTGACAGTGTGGTCCTGTTGTTTGTTGGTGCACAGTTCACAGCAGGGCCTTGTGCTCCCCACAGCGGAGGCCAGTGTCAGACATCTTGGAAGTGGCTTTTCACTCCCTGTGAGGTGTGCATGCTTCAGTGTGAGCTTGCCGGGCCATGCGGGTGGGGGATGTTGAGCTGTGACTACCACTCCCATCATGCTATTGCCTACACCCCCTTCCCAGCATGCCCATACTTCCTTCCTTTTGACTCTGCTTCCCTGTGGGGTAGTGTGCCTGTGCTGACAGGATGGCTGACAGTGTTGTCCTGGCGTTTGTTTGGCTACAAGTCCCAAAAGTGTCCCTGTGCTTCACACAGCATAACCCAGTGTGGTAGTTCTTTGTGGGATATTTAATTAGAGTGTGAGGCAATGCATTCTCCCAGGTGAGTTGTGTGGAGTTTGTGTTAAGGGGGTGTGTGAGAAAAGCTGCTGGTAACTATGGTCAGAGCTGTCAGTCCTCCTTCCCACCCAGCCAGATATCCCACCATGGAACGTGCTTCCATTGCAGGGAGTGCTAGTTGGCTTTCAGGATGTCAGGCAGTGGTGTCCTGCTGTTGTTTTGAGCACAACACCCAGCAGGGGCTTGTTCTCCCCACAGCAGTACCCAGTGTCAGCCATCTTGTCAGTTCTTTTCCACTCCCTGTGATGTGAGCATGGTTCAGAGTGGTGTTGATGGGCCAATTGTGAGGGTGACCAATATCTGTGACTACAACTCCCATCATGCTATTGGCTACACTCACTTCACCAGCATACACACAATTCCTTCCTTTCAGTCAGCTTCCCTGTGAGGTGGTGTTCTAGTGGTGGCAAAATGTCTGACAGTGATTGTTGGTTAGATTTGTGCCACTGCCTTGCTCTATTTGTTGTTAGGTTTGTACATGTCAGGACACAGTTACATATCACTATGAGATGGCAGGTATTGTGTTTGTCTGACTAGCATACACATCTTGGGATGATTATCTTTTGGTTACTGTGGCTTTGCTAACGGTGCATGGTTTCACTATCCCCTTGACAGTGATGTGTGTATATTGTCACACAATATTGGGTATATTGGTTGTGTACTCACCAGGCTCTGGGATGTCTGATAGTCCATGTACGCTCTCTGGTGGTAGGATGGCCCGCACCTTCTCCTCCCAGGACCTGAGGTATACTGGTTTGGCAGGAGGGCCACTGCCGGTGCGATGACTCAAGGCGTATTCCTTCTTGAGTAGGTCCTTGACCCTCCGGCGCACGTAATACCACCTGTTCTGGATGTCTTCCTTTGTGCGCAAACATGGTGATTGTGCGTTCACCCTGTCGACGATCCTCTCCCACATCTTGGTTTTCTGCGACATGGGGGTCTGTTGGACCAATGTACCAAACAACTGTGGCTCTACTCTTAGGATTTCATCTACCAGGACTTCCAATTCACTGTCTAGGAACTTTGGATTCTTCTTTGGGGGCATGGTGATGGGTGGTGGTGGGGATTGATGTGTGTGTGAGTGTGCAAGTGAGGGTGGGTGAGTGTCAGTTTTGCTGGGTGTATGTGAGGGTGCTATTAGGGAAGTGCTAATGGTGTGTGGCTTGTGTGATGGATGAGTTGTGAGTGTGTCTGTGGTTGCTGTCTGATGGTGTTCTGTGCTGGCAGGTCAGTTGAATTTGCAAAGGATCATGGTAGGGATTTGTGGCCTTTATATGGGTGGAGTTGTGGGTGTGTCTTTGTTCCATGTTTTTTTCCCCAGTATTTATTGACTTTGTCATTGCTTGTTTGGCCCTTTTTTTTGTATTTTTTCCTTTGTATTTTTTGGGCATGTAGGAGACGTTCTTCTGACCGAGTCGGACGCTGCAGTTGTCTCGTGCGAGCTTCTCCGAGTCTTTCACGCTGTCTTTCTGCTGGGTTTCATGTGCTGCGGACGCGTCTTTCGCGGAGTATTGGGTTGCTTCGGCTCCCTGTTTTCTATGCGTGTCGGTCGTACGGCTCGAGCTCCGTGCGACTCGGTCTGGTTTTACACGCATTGCATCGTACTGCGCGGGTCGGAGTTCGCGGGTACGTATCTGTCGGGTTCATTCCTGGTGCGTGTCGGTCGGTTCGATTCGCGTAGATTTTCCGGCCGGATGGCTGCTTTCGTGCGGTTCGGTCGTTCGGCTTGTGTTCCGTACGAGTCGGTCGTAATTCACATGCATGGCATCGTACTACGCGGATCGGACAGCGCCGGTACGTGTCGGTCGGACTACATTCCCGTACCGAGTCGGTCGGTACGTTTTCCGGCCTGAATCGGAATCGGCCCCTAAACATATATAATTTAATATTCCCACTCCAACGTATATTAACTCAGGGAAAGTGCTGGATAGTAAACATATATAATTTACTATTCCCACTCCACTTTATATTATGGGGCCGATTCCGATCTCGGCCGGTAGGGCTCCGAATCGGATTCGGCATAACCGGATCCGATTCGGAGCCCTATTTCCCGACCGATTCGTACGCGCGTCCGGACGAGCGAGTACGATGCGAAATCGCCGACCGACTCGTTCGGGCGTCCCAACCGCTCCGACCGACTCGTTCCCTGGTCTAACCGCACCGACCGACTCGCTCGGACACGACTCGCACCGCGCAATGGAGACGTTCCCCGTCCGGGTAAGTACGATGTGCGCCGCGAGCAGTCCGACCGACACGCGCCGTCCGGCTCAAAAGAGCAGTCGGAGCCGTACTTTGGGGGTCCGTGTCGGACCCCCCTGTACGCGTAGCCGCGCGAGTCGCACACAGGGGGGACCCATGGGTCCCCCCTACCTGTGCGTGTACGGCACGAGTCGCTTCGCCGCGTACCCGCTGTAGGGGCGCCCTTGTTCGCCTCGCACCCATTGAGGCAATGGGAGCCCGCGTACGCGTTGTACGACCGGCTCCCATTGACTTCAATGGGAGTCCGACCGACTCGAGTACGATAGCATACGGACGCATCGTACTCGTTCCGTCGGGCTGCACGGGTCCGATTCGGTCGGAAATCTCTCTGGGTCCGGCTCGGTCGGAGAGATTTCCGGCCCGAATCGGAATCGGCCCCTAAGTCAGGGAAGGTGCTGGACAGTAAACATAAATAATTTACTATTGCCACCCCAATTTAAAATATGTCAGAGAAGGTGCAGGACAGTAAACATATATAATTTACTATTCCCACTCCAAAGTATAATAACTCAGAGAAGTTGCTGGACAGTAAACATATATAATTTACTATTCCCACTCCAATTTATATTAAGTCAGGGAATGTGCTGGACAGTAAACATATATAATTTACTATTCCCACTCCAAACTATATTAACTCTGGGAAGGTGCTGGACACTAAACATATTTAATTTGCTATTCCCACTAACAAATACATTAAATAATGAAAAGTCAGTATCCATTTAAAAATTAATATTCATAAATAAAAATTAATCATAAAAATAAAATTCAAAAACAACACACATATAATTATAATACCCACATATTATATATCATAAACACATATATTTTTATATTTTGTTTAAATATATATTAACATATTCATAAATTAACAAATATATAAACAACACTAATTTATTATCAATATATTTATTGCCAGAAATAAAAGTAATAAATAAAATATATTTTATTAATAAAAATGTATAAACTTTTTATAATATTTTAAATTTTAAATGTATACTTGCCCCAAAACATATAAGATTATTGTTTTTAAAAACAACCTAAATCACTATTAAAAATATTGTTAATAAAAATAATGTACACAAAATTTTTAGTTACTATTTATTAGAACACATATAAAATTTAAAAATGTATATATGTACTATATCAACACAAAAAACATCTACCTTAAACTCATTTTATACTGTATGATATTTCAATATTCACTACTATATTATAAATTCATAACAAATAAAAATATTTTAATATTTAAATTTTACAAATATTTTTCTCTCATTACAAAAAATTTTTTGAACATATTTTAAATATAATTTCATACACTATAATAAATAAACAATGTTTTCTCTATAATTAATTAGTTTTTCTCTGAATATAAATCAAATGTTTAAAAATAAAATAATTTTTTTTTATTAAGAAAATACACCATATGACCCTTAAATAAAAATATTTACACTCATAAAACTAAAAATTTTAATACTGTAACAAATTTTAACAAAACAATTAAATATACATAATATTTTGAAAAATTAAACATTTTTAAACATATATTTCACAATATATTACACACATAAATATTAATTTGTTAAAAATGTTTTCAAATTATTTAAAAATATTTTTATTATGACCAAATTAAGATAAATAATTCACTTTAAACCAAAAATTTACTCTCAGATAAAAAATTAATAAATACATAAGTATAAAATTTAAATTTGTAAATTTAAAAATTTTAAATTAAACAAAACTACTCAACTTTATCCCCTATAAACACAACATCCCACTGCCAAAATAATTATGATTTAATTAAACATAATTTTTTAAATAAAATTTGAATTAATAAATTTTTAAAACACTTCCCACCCTTATCCCCTATAAACTCAACATCCCGCTCCTAAATAAAAAAATAAAAAATCTTTACAATTTTTTAATTTTTTAAAATTTAAAATACAAACTTTTAAAACAATTTGCACCCTTATCCCCTATAAACCCAACATCCCGCTCCTAAAAAAATAAGTATTTCTTTTTTAATTTTTTTAAATGTTTTGTAAAAAACTTTTTAAAACACTACCCACCCTTATCCCACCCAACATCCCTCTCCTAAAATATAAAATTATAATTTCATTTTAAATTTTTTAAATTTAAAAAAAAACTTTTTAAAACACTCCCCACCCTTACCCCCTATAAACCCAACATCCCGCTCCTAAAAAAAATTATAATTCAAATTTTCTTAACATTTATTAACAATTATTATAACATTTACAAACATGTAACATAATTAAAAAAAATACTAAAACGATATATTTTCATTGCGATATTTTAGCAAACAACATTTATCACGACGATATTTTTAACAACACACTAAGGGGTCGATTCCGATTCGGGCCGGAAATTTCTCCGACCGAGCCGGACCCGGAGAGATTTCCGACCGAATCGGTCCCGTGCAGTCCGACCGAACGAGTACGATGCGTCCGTATGTTATCGGACTCGAGTCGGTCGGACTCCCATTGAAGTCAATGGGAGCCGGTCGTACAACGCGTACGCGGGCTCCCATTGACTCAATGGGTGCGAGTCGGACAAGGGCGCCCCTACAGCGGGTACGCGGCGAAGCGATTCGCGCCGTACACGCACAGGTAGGGGGACCCATGGGTCCCCCTGTGTGCGACTCGCGCGGCTACGCGTACAGGGGGTCCGACACGGACCCCCAAAGTACGGCTCCGACAGCTCTTACGAGCCGGAGTGCGCGGCTCGGTCGGACTGCTCGCGGTGCGCATCGTACTTACCCGGCCGGGAAACGTCTCCATTGCGCGGTGCGAGTCGGAGTCCGAGCGAGTCGGTCGGAGCGGTTCGAGCCGGGAGCGAGTCGGTCGGAGCGGTCGGGACGCCCGGACGGAGTCGGTCGGCGATTTCGCATCGTACTCGCTCGGCCGGACCCGCGTACGGTTCGGTCGGGAAACAGGGCTCCGAATCGGATCCGGTAAAGCCGAATCCGATTCGGAGCCCTACCGGCCGAGATCGGAATCGGCCCCTAAATTGATATTATCAACATCGATATTTTAAACAGCGATATTTTTTACTATCTATATTTAAAACTCGATATAATGACATGTCGATATTAAAAATTCGATATTGTGTCTACTTACCAAGGGGCTCATTACGATGTCGTAACGTTCGCCACCGCCGAGCCGGCGGTGGCGACCGTTACGCCATCGTGAAGAGTAATACCCCGCCATATTACAAAGCGTCTGCCGCTTTTCCGCCGGTCGGCAATCGTTCCGATTGCCGGCCGGGCAGACTTGGCCCCTAATATGGTGGCGGTGCCTAGCAGGCACCACCATCCATATTAGGATGCGTGCGGTAAAAAGCTGGCGGGGAATTGCTTTGGGGGCCCGTTGCGGGCCCCCGGGGGGTGGGGGGTGCACTTGGGGGGTACCCATGGTACCCCCCTCCATTTCCATGCACAAGGTGGCAGGCACCGCGCGGTGCCTGCCATGTTGGGCATGGAAATGCACAACATGTCAATTTGACATTGCGGCGGGTGCTGCTGTAAGCAGCACCCGCCGCAATGTTAAACAGCGGAATGCGACCGCCAGGGTGGCGGTCGCATCCTAATCAGGGGTGCGGGATCGCCGCATGGCAGGCGGCCGGTCCCGTTACCACTGGGATGGCGGGTGGACTAAAGTCCGCCCGCCATCCTAATGACCCCCCCCAAGTTAGGGCTGGTCCAATTCCAAGGTAGACAAGAAAAAGTAACAAGATAGGTCACTGAATGGTTAGAGCAGAGCTCTCCTTGGGGAATCCCTCACACATGACATGCAGTAGAAAGCTGACCTGTGGTGACCTCTGGGGGCAGTAGGAAGCTTAGCAACTCCACCTCATTGGCTGAAGTCCAGGTTGCTTCAAATGAGGTGGATATGCTGGTGAACAAACACTGCTGTTGAGGCCTATAGCCATTTAACACTCTTTACTGCTATTTAAGGTTACAGGGGATTCCCACCCAGGCGACGGGGAATGAATCAAGCATTTGAATATATGATAGATACCAACATTGGAAAACAGGAGTTACAGATATGTAACTAATTTCATCATTTTTTTAAAACTCTTTTTATTGATATTTACGTGTTTTTGTACAACACATCACAGTTACATTCATAGAGGCATAATAATAGTTACAGCTGTGATATGCAAAGTGTACTGCTACGTAGTCCAATCTTCAAATCGGCTAAGCAGAGGATAGCAGTCAGGGTAATGAGGTGTGGCAGTGGCCCCTTGCGGGGCTCAGAATGGATCTTGCCGACCATGTGGAGCTGGACTGTGGCCCGTGCAGAACAGGACTCAAGCCATTAATCAGGACATATGTGTACCTCTGTAATAACAAAACTGAGGGGGGGGGGAAGCAGCTAAAGAACACCATGGGTGTGAGTGATGAGTGTGTCGGTAGGACGGAGGTGGGTGTTGCAGGGCAAGCAGTGGGGCCGGGGGGGCTGCAATTGTCAGCAGGATCCGTCGTACGCACATGTGGGTCGGCGTCAGCAAGTGTGTATGCGGGCTGGGAGGGTCACAGACGTACTTGAGAGCAGGGGCCAGGGCTAGCAGGGCTGGCGTAGGGAGTGTAATTGATTCTATGTCTGACCATCATGTGAGGGCTTGCCCTCTCGCAGTAGTTCCGGAATTTGTGTGAGCATAGTGTCCTAGGCTGTTGCTAAAGGCTTTTGCGAAGGCATCTTGCCTCTTCATAGTGGTGGTTAGTGCTTTCGACTCTCCCTATCGCAGCAGTATTTTGTACCATAAGGTAGGTCAAGGGGCCTGGGGAGCTCTCCAGTGTAGCGTGAAGGTGCGTTTGGCCAATAAAAGGGCTAAGTTCGTAAACCGAGCTCGGACTGACTGATTCTTCCTTGCTTGTACATCCCCAGTACAGTTGCTGCCCATACATTCGAGGGAGGGAGTTCAGTAACCGTAGTGAAGGTATTATGGACGACCTGCCAATAGTTCCGCAGGGTGGGAAAGGACCAGAGCATTTGTGGGAAATCTGCTTAATTGGACTTACATCTTGGGCAAGTTAGCAGGCCTGTAGGAATATGCTGTTAAATTTGGACGGGGTTAGGTCGGCCCTATGTAGCATCAAGTACTGTATATATTTGAATCCTGCATTATGAGATGTGCCCTGCAGGGATTCAAGTGCCATTGTTCACTCGGAGTCGTGTAGGGGGTGCCCAATTTCTTCCTTCCATTTCTGTCGAAGGGGTGTTAGAGGGACTCATATATGCTCCCGGATGGCCTTATTTAGACACTTCACCAAGTGCTGCCCAGGACACATGGTATATAGAGTGTGTATGACAGCATGGTGGGGTTCCTCATCTATTGTGTGCCAAAGGTGTCGGAATTTGGCCAGTAGTTGACCATGGACGAGCAATTGCCTAGGGGGGATGCCGTGGTCTTGTTGCAGTTGATCCAAAGTTAGCAAGTGCTGGTCTTGAAACAGGTCACCAATGGTGTCGTTTGAGTTGTCGTGCCAGGCGGTTAAGTCCCCAGCTGTGAAAAACCCAGGGAATCGCAGCAGGCTGTGGAGGAGAATATCAGGCGCACAAGGTAGACGTGGCGCGTCAATTGGCAAATTCGGTTGAGACATCTGTGGGCCACCCAGACATGCAGGGACCATGATCGCTGTAACTTGACAGTGGGTCAGAGGAGCTGATAGAGGACATAGGCTAGTAAGGGCCCGTCTCCAGCACAGATGTCATACAGGTTAATACCAGCCAACCAGTGAGACACCCAATGAAGCTGGGCTGCACAATAATATGACTCAAAGGATGGGGTGCCCAATCCGCCTTTCTCCACTGGTAGTTGGAGCTTGCCAAGAGCGATACAACAGCGTTTGTTGTCCCACTATAGTTCCCTCAGTAAGGAGTCCACCTTGCGAAAAAAGAGTCGTGGGGGCCATACTGGTACATTAACAAAGTAGTATGATAATCTGGGGAGGACTACAATTTTGGAGAGGGCGATTCTTCCTGGGGAAACCACTTCCAGAATTTACTCTGGGATTTAAGGGCTGTGAACATCCGTTTTAAGTTACCCTCAAATAAATCGCTCTGGGAATGATAGAGCTGGATTCCAAGATAGCGAACCCCTGTCCAAGTCAGCAGAGTACTGCTTAGCCGAACTCCCCACGGCGTCTTGTTGTGGCAAAGGGGGAATACGCTTGACTTTGTCCAGTTCACCCTATTATCTTACTGCCAGCTTTGGCATTGTGGAGGTGTAGTAGTAATTCATCGGCTTATAGTGATACTGAGTGGACTGTCCCATCTAGCGGAATCCCTCATTGCTCTCCCTCCCCCCAAAGGCAAATAGCCAGGGGCTCCATGGCTATGGTGAAGAGGATAGGAGAGAGCGAGCATCCCAGGTGAGTTCCCCGGCCTATTGGGAAGGGGGATGAGATTAGGCAGCCGATCTGCACCCTAGAGGATGGATTTGCATATAGCAATTTTGCATACGCTAGGAACGTCTGCCTATGCCTAGTCTGTTCAAGACTTTAAATAGGTAGTCTGAAGACAGCGTATTAAAAGCCTTCTCCAGTTGAGGATCAGGTTGACCGCGTGTGAATATCGCAGTGACGCCTGGTCCATCACATGAAAGAATCGCCTAAGATTGTGGGAGGTGCTTCGGCCAGGAACAAACCCATTTTGGTCTGGGTGAATGACTATGGGCAGTATCTGGAGGTAGCGATCTGCCAGTATTTTACCCAGCATTTTATAATCAGCGCCCAGTATGGCAATGGGCCGGTAGGAGGATAGGTGTCCGGGATTCCTATGGGGCTTGAGGAGGGAGAGGAGGAGGGACTCCTGCAGGGACGCTGGGAGTGTCCCGGTATCGTGTGCCTCATTGTAGATGTTGGCCAATTTAGGGGCTAAATGGGCAGTGAATCAGTCATAATAATACTCGACTGACAGGTCATCCATGCCTGGTGTTTCAATCCTAGCTAAGTCGTGTATAGCTTTTTTCACCTCCGACACTGATGGGGTCGTCAAGCTCCTCGCGCTCGATAGCGGAGATGCTGGGGAGGGGGAGGTGCCAGGAACGACTCTACCGTATCTGGGTGTGGGGTGGGGTGGGGGGAGCCCAGTAGAGGTGGTAATAGTATCTGTAAGATGTGCATAGGATGGTCTGTTGTGAGTGCAAGGGAGGGCCGTTGTCTGAGTTTAACTCCATTATAGGAGGTGCACTGGTGTCCTGATGCATCAGCCATGCCAGGAGTTGGCAAGGTTTATCCCCTGTGGAGTGCATGCGAGCTGTGTAGGCTGTGAACTTGTAGCAGAGCAGATGCTCTAGGAGCGAGGCATGTCGGTCTTTAGTTGCCGTAAGGGCTGCACGTGTATAGGCATCATGGGGGGCCTGCTGCTCGAGATTTGCCAGAGTTGCTTCTGTCTCTACAAGCTCCCTGTCTAATTCTTGGCACACCTCTACTATTTCCTGGATGCAGACACCCCTGGTGACCACCTTAAAGGAGTCCCACTCAGTGGCGCGTGTGGTGGCTGGTAGATGGTTTTCAGCAAAATGACAGTCTTTATGTGTAAGCTGGGTCTCGCAAAAGGCTGGGTCATCCAAGGAGTCTTTTGGCAGACGATAGGTAGGGACAGGTGAAGGTGGTGAGCTACAGTCCACATCAATGATGTGCACCGCATGGCCGGATATGGTATTCCCTAGGTAGTCTGAGTGTTTGATTTGCAATAGGATGGCTGCAGAGCATAGGAATTGATCATGACGAACATATAAGTTGTGGGGGGCCGAGTAGTGTAAATATTGCTTTAGGTGATGATTGTGGGCTCTCCAGGCGTCTGACAAGGTCCAGTGCAGTACCTAGTGAACAAACTGTGTGGAATGGAGGTGAGCAGGTTCTTCAGGGGGTTGGAGTGGTGGGTGTAACCTGTCTAGATGGACATCTGTGACATTATTGTAATCCTCGCCCAAAATCTATGGGATGTCAGTCCACCGGGTTAGGAACTATGATAGGGTCGTCCAGAACCCGGCCTGGTCTGAGTTGGGTGCAAAAATGCACTCCAGGGGTACGTGAGTGCAGTCTAAGCGGCCCTTCGCGAAGACATATCTCCCCTCACTATCTATCCCAGTAGTAAGTGGCTGAAAAGGTATGCCCAGGTGCACCCAGATCAGTGTTCCTTGCGCACAGGCATATATGGTACGCCTCCAGCGCTTTCGCAGTTGCTGTAATTCTTCGCTGACTAGATGAGTTTCCAGGAGGAAGCATATGTGTGCACATTGAAAGGTAGGAGTAAATCGAGTATCCGTGGTGCACTGTGTGCATGCCTCCAACGCTGATGGTGAGAAAGCGCTTCTGTAGAAGATGTGTCATGTGTGAGTGGTGTGTCGGTATGAACCCCTGCTCTACTTCCTCTCCCAGGGGTCCGCCCGCCTCTGGCCCCCATCCATTGTGAGCATTTGGGATAAAACCTTGAACGCACCGGTGCTTCGAAGGGAAGTAACTGTAGTAAACAGAGAACATTAAGAAATGTAACTATGTTCGGGCCTGTACCAACTGGCTACATGCCCAAACCATTGCCAGACAAACCCACAGTCGGTGGGGGGGAACTTGTGTGTCAAACGGAGACTCAGACGTGGAGAACAGGAAGGTAATGGTGTCAGCGATAGGAAGAAGGAAATCTTTGATCATAACTGATCGGGCTCTGGGCTGGTCACTGGTGAGTCACATATTCGGGTATTGTTAATCTAGTATTGCGCAGGGTCATGCATTGGAGGGGGAAGATTTGTTCACAGGGGCCATATGTGTCCCCCTGACTGGCTAGGGCCGGGGCTCCCCCTACCTGTACCTCATCTCAGCAGTCATGGTGGCACCCTGGCAGCGGCGGCGTGGGGATACTTCAGAGCAGATTGTCGGCTGTCTGTGGGGTGGCTCAAGGGTCAGAGGCTTCATCCGAATGGTGGGAAGAGCTTGAAGCATTGCCGTCCTCGCTAGCGATAGAGTTAGTCTCTTAGTCCGATGGGGACATAGTCTGGCGGAATGCCAGGGCCATGGTGATGGCAGATTGTTGTTCCCTTCTTAGTTCCTGCTAAGATGATGTTCTGGGGTTGTCCGATGGCTGGGTGACTCGGTGACCTTGGCGTCCACGCCTCCGGTTGTGGGTGGTCATGCCTGCAGTCTCCCCCGATGGGCGAAGGCTGCCATCTATGCGCTGTTCGATCCAGTCCCAGGCTGAAGAAGGGATGGCAAAGAAGTAGGTTTGGTTATCCCGGGTGGCATTTAATTTGGATGGGTACTGCAGTGAGTACTGGAGGTGGAGGTCCTGGAGTCAGCGCTTGACCGTATGGAATGAGGAACGCTGTCTCTACACCATCATGGTTTAGTCTGGGAACACTGAGATCGTATTGTTCTCCAGCGTGAGTGGGCCTGTGTGTTGGGCCACCTTCAGAATCGCATCCCTGTCTCAATCAATCAATCAGGATTTATAAAGCGCAGCAAATCACCCGCTAGGGTATCCAGGTGCTTGCAGGCCCGGGAGACTTATTCGAACAGCCAAGTGTTGAGTGGCATTCGGAATTCCAGACGTGAGGTGATGGTCCAGATGTGCTTGAGGAGGCTGTTCCAGGTCTTTGCTGCAATGAGTGATAAGGAGCATCCTCCACTTCTGCTTCAGTAGATGCAGGAAGTATGTGCAAGTGAAAGAGAGGCAGAGCATAGTCTTTTCTATGGCTGGAGGAAGTTCAGGCGGTGGTTAATGTAAGTGGGTCCTAGGTTGTGTAGAGCCTTGTGTGCGTGGGTCAGCAGCTTAAATTGGCATATCTTCTGTACGGGAAGCCAGTGGAGTTTCTTGAGGTGGGGTGTGACGTTTGTTCATCTGGAAAGGCTGAGGATGAGTCTGGCTGCTGCGTTTTGTATGGTCTGAAGTCTCTGTAGAAGGTGTGCAGCGATTCCTACATAGAGGGCTTTGCCGTAGTCCAGTCGGCTGGTGATGAAAGCTTGTGTCACGGTGCGTCTTGTGTTTAGGGGTAGCCACTTGAAGATCTTAAGTAGCATGCACAGAGTGAGGAAGCAGGCGGAGGAGATGGCATTGATCTGTAATTTAATGGTGAGCTTGTTGTCCTCAGCAGGCAATGGTAGAGGTTGAGGTAGGTCTTGAAGGCTGCCCTGTCGGAGGTGTCCTTGCTGGTGTGCCATCTCCTCTCCAACTGTTTGCGATCTCGCTTCGCTGTTCTGAGTTCTTGGGTGTACCAGCTGGCCTTTTTGGATGATTGGGTCCAGAGTGTGTCCTGCAGTGTGTTAGGGTTATAGACAATCTTGGTCAATCCGAGACTGCTCTTACAAGTTAGGAAGTGTGCAGTGTTTTTGTTTTTGGGGTCGTCGATGTGGAAATTTAGGTTGCTAAGGAAGATATAGTCCTTGGAATCTAAGGCTAGGGGTGCAATGAAGTCTGCAATGGTGTTGCGAAGCTGGAGCTGGTCGGTATGCGGGGGGCCTCTGATGTGTCTTTTTGTCCGAGTGGAGCTTGAAATTGAGATGTTCCATGGGGGAAGTGGTGTTGTTGGTGGCACACTGTATGGTCTCTTTGTGGATGATGGCTGTTCCTCCTCCCAGCTTGTAGGTGCGGTCCAGGTGAGTGATTTTATATCTGTCAGGGATTGCTGTAGCAATCTCTGGGGCAGATGTGGGGTTGAGCCAGGTCTCGGTGAGGAAGACAATGTCTGGTGCGAGGGTGGCAATGAGGTCCCATAATTCAGTGGAATGCTTGCACAGTGAGCATGTTGAGAAGGGTGAATGTGAGTTGGTGTTTTTGTTCAGGCAGTGTCTATGGTATTTTCAGGGTGGGGCTGGTCGGTGGGCTGGTGTGTGTGCAGTGGCAGGTGAAGTAGCAGTGGGTCCAGGTGAAAGGTCCTATCGTGGAGCGTGGGTTGGCACGTGGCAGTGTTTGGTTGCGGCATCTGGGGTCGAGGGTGTAGATCTCGGTGATGGTGTATCTTCGTGGGACGGGAGGGCCAGGGGCCGTGGCGCGGGCGCATTCCAAGCACACACAGGCACAGACGGGCTTGCCTTTGGCGCGACTTCAGCGCAGCAACAGCGCAGTCACACTAAGGCCTTCAATAAGTAGGTCCTCGGGTGGCGGGAAGAACGGTGAGTGTTAAAACCCGGTCGGGAAAACACCAGCGGGATAACCCGGGCAGCTGCGGTGTCACTGGATCAGTCTGGAACAAGCAGAATCTGGAGGACACAGGCAAGTGGCAAGCTAGGTGTCCAGGTGCCTACACATGGGAGGGGGGGGAAGGATTTATAGTGAGTTATAGGAAGGATTTATAGTGGAGGAGTCTTGCCATGACTGAATGAGGCAGAGAGCCCCGTGTCTGCATTGGCAGGGACCCGGTGCACGTGCTCAAGGGAGAAATAGGGTGACAAGTCTTGTGCAGGGGTAAAGGAGCGTAACCAGTCACCTAAGAAGGCAATCATTGTGCTGTAATCTTCCGTTCTCTCCGGGAGTCCCGCCACTCGTATATTGTTTTGGTGCGCCCACCCTTTCGCATCCTCCGCTTGGTCTTCGAGTCGCTTTACCCTGTCGGTAAATGTCTAGTTGAGGTGCAATGTCTTTTTGGGTGCACTCTGTTTCTGACACTCTGGAGGCCAGCTTCTGCTGGTCATCACGAAGGAGGCCAAACTCTGTGTGGAGCTCCTCAATTTTTGTTTCCACGGAAGACCACAACATTTCTATGGCGTGTAAAATGACACCCAGTTTGTCTCTGGGGGTCGCAAAGCAGTGTGGGCTCAGACTTGTCGTGACCTTAGGACTTGGATGAAGTTGAAGGTGGCCGGGAACGGCCTTGTGCCGGCTTCTGGCGGCCCATTCCTGAACAGAGGCGGTGTCACGAGTGTCCTGCAGTGGCAGGTCCGACACCCTCTGATTGTGCAACTGGGACTTTTAACTCAGTGTGGCCTCTTGGTGCCCTGGGTTCCAGGGGCGAGAACGGGGAAGATCCTCATCAACTGGTTGAGGTCTGGTTCATCACCGGTAGCCCTCCACAGCCTGCAGTTCCTCCACTATGGACCTCACCACCAATTCCACCCTCACAGTGGCCTCCTGAGTCTTAAGTTCATCCGCAGCGTTGGAGGGGAGGTGGAATTGCCCTTCATGGGTCGCAATGGTGGCCATCCCGCCTCACCGCCGTCTATAGTCCTGGTCCCTCAGTAATCTCCTTGGGTGGGGGGGAGAAACCCTGATAGACAGAGAGCGGTTGACTGCCATCTCAGTTCCTGCGATTGTGGGTGGGTCACCCCTTGCTGCTGCCTCACTGGGCCATGTGGTAGATCAGACACGTACTCCCCGGAGACGCAGCCCAATCCAGTGTCGCAGGGCCTCTCAGTCTCTGGGGCACTGCTCCGCTGCCCAAATCATGGCCCGCTCATGGACTGCAGTCATTTAGGGTCCACAGCCGCGGTTTACAAGGCTAACGATTCTTCTTGGGCACCCCCACCGGGCGTAGAGGGGCGCCTCAGCCCCTTCTTCAGCACAGGCCTACCTCTGGACCCCATAGCAAGTCTCACGGCCAGAGAGAGGCCCAGCAAAGGAATAGCATCTTGGGCAGTTGCCGTGCCCGAGGTCCTATTGGCATTCGCGGTTCCCACAAGGGCTGGGTCCCCCGTCCTCACCATCATCCTCTGTCTGCGAAGGGATGCGCCTCCCAATAGTGTGGGGGTGCTGGCCCCCGACAGTTCCACTGCTCAAATTTCAGGACCTCAGCTCTGGGTCAGCCACCATATCGCAGGCTGGGTGAACCCCAGCCTAGGGTCCACCCACCGGTTTCAGGCGTCTGCTGAGACGGTCCGAATGTCCCCAACAGCGGCTGCATCAAAGTGCGGGTGAAACCCAGCCTAGGGTCCACCCACCTGTTTCAGGCATCTGCTGAGCCGGTTTGAGTGTCCCCAACAGCGGCTGCATCAAAGCACTCCCCTTTTCTTTGCTGACCTGCTCCGAGCTGTGGCAGCTGTTTCTTTCACCACATGGTATTAAATTAAGTGGGGATTATAATGTGACTTTTGATCCTGCATTGGACCGCTCGGCCTCTTCGTGGGGGGGGCAGCTAATCCCTCACAATCTCTAACCCAAGGTAGTGCTGATTTAAACTTGCTAGATATATGGCGACATTTACACCCCTGCGACCACGACTACTCATTTTTTTCCAATGTGCAGAAGTTCTATTGCTGAATTAATTTGTTTCAGATTTCTGCCACCTACTTTCCAGGGTAGAAAAAGCCACGGATGAGACTCAGGTCTTATCTGACCAGGTGACTTTGCCTTACCCCGACGTTCCTAGTTATGCCGCTTTTGGACAGATGAATTAGATTGTTTTTCGTGACCCAGTATTTAGCTCTAATATTAAAGATGGGCTTGAGTGCTGTTTTACTGAGAATGTAAGCAAGGAGATTTCCTGGGCTACGATCTGGGATGTGGCCAAAGCATTTATGAGAGGGGAGTTTATAGCCCACAAGTTTAGAGCCCACACTACCACTTTTTTAGACTACGCAAACTTCAATAATTAGGACTAGAGAAAACAATAATCAGTTTGGAAAAGGAACATAAACACACAATCTCTAGGTCCATGTATAGACTACTTTGTAAAGTGAGGGGGGAGCTAGAGTCCCTGCTGAATGTGAAAGACACAGCTTACAAATTATTAGAAACTAAATACCTCTATTATGATAAAGGGAACAAAGCTGATAAACTGTTGACCTATAAGATCAGGCAGGTCCGAACCAGGAATTATATTCGGGGGTTCTTGACTGCTGAGGGGACATACTTGACCTCTGATATGGACGTTAATGCTGTCTTTGCTTCTTTTTACAGGTAGCTGTTCATCTCCTGGTTATTCTGGAGGATGTCAGGGAGGAACTAGATTCTCTTATCACAGATGAGGAAGTGAGGGCCTCTATTAAATCCCTTCCAAACAATGAAGCGCCAGGACCAGTTGGGTTTCCCAATTCCTTCTACAAGTCCTTCCGGGAATTGCTGGTACCCCACTTAACAAAAGTCTTTAATTCCTCTTGGACACTGGCTCGGTGCTGCGGATGATGATGGAGTCTACCCTCTCCTTGATTCTGAAGCCGTCCAAACCTCCTGATCAATGTGGGTCGTACAGACCGATTGCACTCTTAACTTGTGACGTCAAAATATTTACGAAGATACTGGTGAATCATTTGGCAGGGTTATGGCTCACGATCCTTCTGATACGTTTCTTATTAACATCCCACCTCTCCTTGATGTACTCCTCAAGAATCTCTATAGATTGGGTCGCCCTGAGGTTTCCTGTATGGTTAGAATTAATTGCCCTAAAATGAACTTACGGCAACAATTATACACTGTTAGAGTTCTTCTGCTCCAAATTCCATAAACGGTGATCTCCCTCCTCCAGAAGAAAATATGTGTCTCCATATAGAACAATAAACCTCCTAGGATTGCTGGAACAGCTCTTTATTGTTCCTCATGGGAGAGCTGACTAGGCGTTCCTAATGTTACCTGCTATATTTTGGCTGCCCTGATTACTTCGGCCTTAGATTGGGTCTCTGAACCTACTAAACCGTGGGTTCGTTTGGACAACTTCCTTGCAAAATCCCCCTTAAACATTTACCATGGCTTCCTCAGCACAACCTTACCACTATTGGTTGTCCACTGTCCTCTACCCTGACCACCTTGCATCATTGGAGGAAAGTGGCCCGTACTCAGCAGATTAAACTATATCCATCCCATTATAACCCTAACATAGGTAACCCAGACTTTCTTCCAGGCACACTGGATAGGAAGTTCCTCACAGACTTTACCCTTAAAGGTTTGTATGTAGATGGGGTCCCCAAAACCAGAGATCAATGTACAACTGCCTTCTCTCTACACCGCACTGATTTATACAGGGTGACACAGCTCGTTCACTGGGCTCATCAGGAAAATATCATCCATTGAGGAACACAGGAAATACATCTACTGGAGGATATCATGGGAGGAGGTGACTGGACGAAAGCGATCTCCCGCCTCTATAAAACACTGGAAACTCCTCTAGATATCACTAAGGATAGAATAGATTGCACAGTGGTCACTAGACCTGGGCATGGATATAGATGAGGGTGACTGGGGTGCTATATGGCAGAGAGCGGCTAAGACCTCCACTTGTACTCATACAGGGAAAACGTATACAAATTGCTTCTATGCTGGTATCTTACCCCTGCCTGGCTGTCCCACATAGTGGGTACAGGAGGCACCGTTGGTGGGGTTATGGGTCCCCCGGGACGTATATTCATATGTGGTGGGAGTGTCCTGTGGTGTCTGATTTCTGGCAACAGGTGTTCCACCAAATGTCTGAGATCTTAAACATCACGCTTGACCCCCATTCCTTTCAGGTTCTCTTAGGGACACAGGACGAAGGGGGGCTCTACCCACTCAACATCAACACTACTTCAGGGAAATTGATCAGGCACTGTTTCCTAACTGCTAGATTTGGGAGGCTTTCCGGTGGAAAGGCCCAGAGGCCCTCACCATGACTCTTTGGTGGGCTAAGATTTGGGGCCTATATGATATGGAAAACCTGAACGCCACTTCGCTTCGACAAAGTATGGACCCTCTTTTTGACATATGTAAAGGATAGAACCACACAGCAGGCGATGACACGCCCTTATGGTCTGATAGCTACTGCTGGTCTTGCGGGCTGTGAGGGAGGTGACACTGATTGATGTGTGGTGGGAGATTGGGTGGTTGCTGGGGTGTGGGTGACCCTCCCCCACCACCCCGGTCTCAGGTGTCCTTAAGGTCCACTGTGTTTGTAGTGGATTTGGAGGGGGTGGTTGCTTTGGATGTGGCACATTGGCTGGGGGGGGGTCGTTTGTTTTGTACTTTATGGCTTTTGTGTACTTCGCACTGAGGCCATCACCTGTGACCAATGACTATTGTATTATTCTTTTGTTTGCTATTGTATTAAGCGGACCGCTACCGGTGAACATGTTATTGTTTTTCTATGCTTCAACTGTTGCCTTTCTTGATTCTTTTTTCTATTTATCCTTCAATAAAAACAAATTTGTTTAAAAAAAAAAGAGACCCTTTTTGAGCTCAGCAATAGGAGCTGTAAATATAGTGGGTGCCATCTAGATCAGTCACTAAACTGTGAATGTTCCTATGAAGAAAGAGATCTGTTACACATTTTACAGGTGTTACGTGGACCTTTTTCCTGAATATTTCAGAAGGTCTTTATGGTGATGCAACCTTGTGTTTCTTATTAAATGAGGCAGACGGTGCATTAAGGCTACAGATAGAGATGTATTACATAAAGAGAGTAAAGCATTAGGTGAGAAGCCCTTGAAAATCAGTTTATGTGCTTATTGTGACAAGTAAAAGATGACATAAAAGTTGTTCTACAGAAGTCAGTGTCCTATAACAGATCAATTAATAGTATTTAATCATTGCACCCAAAAAATGGGGTCCGGTTGCCAAGCTGGCAGAAGCTACCAGAGGAATTGATTAAAGAATGAGACAGTCATCAGCAATGATGCGGGAGAAGCATTTTATGAGACCGACCACCTGCAGCTGCAATTTAACACGTCAGGTGCCATGTTCTCAAGTGATTGCATTCAACAACGTCTCAACAGGTAATATTATTTTAGACAATTATGTACAGCATATACAATAAATGCAGAAAAGGAAGAGACAAGGAGACATCACTGGTTATTTGAAATTATAAGGAGCAGTCTATATTTGAGAAAATAGGATACAAAAACCGATTTCCACACACCATTGCTTGTTCACTACATAGGTTTAGCAGTAAAGCTGCATGACTGATACAAATTTAGTGATCATATCCAGAGGCCATTTCAATGGAAAATGTTCTCTCTATAAAAGACAGCACCCTAGCATGCCATGCTTTAGTCATATACAATGTGCTCCAAAGTGTACCACTGAACACAAACTACTTTCCAAACATTCTTCTGCCAGATCGGCGTGGCTCATCTGCTACACTTTGGGTAACACATGGATTTTTCACAACCCTACTGACATAACAGTGATGGCAGTACCCCTACTCTGAAAATTGTTCCAGTGCCAATGTATGTAGCGTTAGACTGATGTAGTGACAAGTGTTGTACTGACATGGAACCCAGGGAGGTATACACACATATCGCCTCCATTATAGCAAACGTTTGCTACATCACCTCCACTATATTATATGTCATGACCTTATTCAAGGTAAATTATACAAAGCAGGTTAGAGGGTAAAGAATAACTAATTAAACCAGTGTTATTGTAACTTGATACAAAATGGGAATGAAGAAAGGGGGATGACAGCTCCCTTGAGATGACGTAATAAGAGACAATGTAGTGGAGGCGATGTGTTCTTTATGGCAGACTGCTGGGACCGTACCATCCCCTTTGTGGTAATTAGGCATGTACCCCTGCCCTGAGAGTCCGACTGCATGTGAAACTGATAAGCTAACTTTTTCTTTGACCCTGGTTTCACGCTAATTTAGTGTGCACAGTAGGCCTAGTCCTGTCACTAGAAATGCAAAGTCCAGCCAGAACCAGTTGGGTGACCTGGAGGACCGCACAAAGCATGCCCTTATAATGGTAATAGGCCTACTGTCCATGCCCTGGATGAATCTCATAAATCTGTAGTGGCAGAGTGCTGAGTTTTGTGAATGAGTAGAGTGACTAGACATTTTTCTCAGTGTCAGGAAGAGGAGAGGTATGCTGACCCCATCTCTTGTAAAATTCTGCTATTATGTAAACCCTCTTGCGCTGAAATCCTGTGTGTATGTTGAATGTGTGTGCATGTGTGTAGTAAACGTGTGGTAGTAAAACTGGGATTTTATGAGTCTGCATACTGTGGCCAGTGCAATACAGCTGTATGCCCCTGTTTCCCTATGGCATAAGATGGAGGATGAATATAGATTCACCAGACAGTGGAAGTGTATTGTCTGCATTCCTGTGACTGGTGGATGGAGACCAAATCCTGGAGTGAGGAAAGATGGAGACACGGATAGTGTTAGAAATTCAATGAGGACCGAATTTACACTTATCCATATAGTCGTTAAATTTCCTTTTATCGAACGCGTTAGGATTACTATATAATGTCTGATAGAAGCCTAAAAATTGTTCTAATATCTCTTCAGAGTGTGTATGAAGTAGCCCCCCGCCTCCTCTTATACTCTTTATTACTCGCCCCGCCCTTTTGTCAGAAAGTTGGTGAGGAAGAACTTTACCTACTTGTTCACCATACTCATATTGGAGAGCTCTATTTTTGTTGTAATTAGCCGCCGTTTTATCTTTTAGGGACCGTCCTAATGCCGCACGTTTTTCAATTAAAAGTAAATATGTTTGAGAGTATATAGAGGCTGCAGTCCTTTGAATATCCCCGCGTCTAATTTAATCCGCATGTGCTATTTCTAGATGTCGGATTTCTTCTCTGGTAGCTTCGCTTGTCTGATTCTTAATGCGATTTTGTCTCCAAACATATTGCTGAGTGACTCCTCTTATACAGGCTTTAAGCGAGTCCCAGACAGAAAAAGAGAGGCAGAACCTTCGTTATCAGATAAGAAATTGCTAATACTCTCCTTCATAAGGGCTTGGTACTCTATGTCGGTCAGTAAATAGCGAGGAAAAGAGAATTGTCGTATTTGTTTGTTAGATGAATTAGAAATAAGTGTCAGCATCAAAGGATTGTGATCTGAAACTATCTTAGGACAGACTTCACATTTAACTATATTAGAGATAGAATTATTAACAAATATCATGTCAATTCTTGAATACTGTTGGTGTGGTATGCTATAATAAGTGTAACCAGGTACTAGAGGATGCAATAAACGCCATGCGTCTTTCAAATCATGCAATCGAGCCATTTCCACTATAGCAGCCCTGACCTTCCTCATTCTGATTGAAGCGCCTTGGTTAGTTGAATCTACATGTGGATTCATAGTGCAATTAAAATCACCCATAATTATTAAATCCCCCTGCCACTCAAAAAGATCTAAAGATAGTGACTCAAAAATAGATGGATCGTCCAAATTTGGACCATACAAAGCACAGAGTACATACTTATGGCCATTCATAAGTAGCTGCACAATTATCCATCTGCCTCGATTATCATAAGAAGTTCTGAGCAAAGTATAATCAAGCCGTTTATCGACTAACATAGCAACACCTCTGATAGAAACCATCTGCGAAGTGCAGGCAACTGTCTTATAACCCAGTTGTTTTAACAAATGTCTGTCCTTATATGCCAAATGTGTTTCGATCAGAGCAACGACATGGGGTTTATAATTCTGGAGTTCTGCTCGCACCATCTGACATTTGCTCATTGAATTTAATCCGACGACGTTCCAACATAGATACTTAGGAGCCCATTACGATAACCGGCGGTAAAAATACCGCCAACCGCCATAGCCTGAAAATACCGCCCGCCTGCAACATTGAAATACTGAACGAGCAATTATAATGAGGCTAAGCAACCACCGCCCGCAGCGGAAAAAAATAACAGAATACCGCCCGTCCATGTCAGAGTCCAAGACAATCCGTCCGCCACGGACGCAATACTGCCCGAAAAAGCCAAATACGACCGCGCGGACGGACTACACACCGCCCGTCAAATTATGATCCCCCGACATGAGGGCGGGAAACCAACACATTTCCCGCCCGCTACGGTGAACAACTGAAATGAATAACAGACAAGGCGGAAGGCCTGGCGGCCACGTACGTGCACGGAAATCAGTGGCGGCACAAACAAATACACACAACACGGCCAACAAGTCCACACAGTCAACAACGCCAAAATACCCAGACACAGAACCCATCCCAAAGACACATCCCCCTGCCAAAATATAGAATTAGCATAAATCCCAGGACACCACGCCCAACACACCTGAAAACGATAGACCATCATGACACACCCACATAGGTGAGTACAAAAGCAGCCCCCTCACAGACCACAAACCCTTGCACCACGACAAAGCCAACACCACAGCAGAGAACACGGAGAGCCACAGAGGAAAGCAGTATACCACACGCACACACACATCACATCCATCACCACACCACCACCACCACCTAAACACCGGCACCACAAACCCCCTGCACATCACACACCAAACACACCACACCAGCACCACAAAAACTACACTACGCACCATGGCAACACAACGAATGCCCAAGTTCACTGCCACAGAGTTGACGGTCATGGTCGACGAGGTCATCAAGGTGTACCCACAAATCTATGGGAACCACGTCCAACAGACACCAGTATCCACCAGAAACAGGATGTGGAAAAGGATCGTAGACCAGGTGAATGCAGTTGGGAACGTGCCACGCAACCGGGGGGAAATCACCAAGAGGTGGCAGGACATGAAAAGCCTGGTCAGGAAGAAGGAGGCCAAGAACCGTGAGCTGGCTGACAGGACTGGCAGCGGAACTCCCGCGCCATTCAAGACCTTCAAGGCTTGGGAGGAGAAGGTGCGAGGCATACTACATCCGGAGAGTCTCATCGGAATACCAGGGGGAGTGGAGGCTGGTAAGCACAAACAAATGTATACCAGCACACCGCAATGTACTGTCATGCACTACCACAATGCCATAGCTCCGAGGGCCGAACACCCCCATGTCCAGTACACAATTCACAAGACATCCCTCACATATGCAACAGACACTCACACACACTCAGCCCATAGGCACCAACAAACAAAACCATGGGGGCATGTGTACAGTCAGCCAGCACCACAACTCCCACCAGCTCCCCTTGTACCCCAGATGCGCCGGAAGGAGCGCTCCCCACACCCACACCCATGTGTCAGCCATAGCTGCACCAACCAACAAGTAACAGGTGAGCAGCCTTACCACAAGGCCCGTGTATCGGAGGGGGACTGCAGAAGTACCCCCCAGGCCCCCACTCCTACAGCACAGCAAGATGGAGCACTCCCCACACCCATGTGTCAGCCATTGCAGTGCACACCCACACCCGACAGGTAGATACGTTACCCTACATGGAGGGCTGTCTGTGGATGGTAAACCATCACCACGACTCACAACACGGCCCCCACACCCACAGACCAGCAAGATGGAGCACCCCACCCTCTCATAACCATGTGGTAGCCATTGCATTTCACCCTCAAAACCAACAATTAGGTAGACCACTGTACAGGGCGGGGTGTCCGTAGGCATGAGGACTGTACTACGACTAACATGTGGGACATGTCACTTAGCAGAGGAACAGGTAGCACTGCTCCCTGTCACAAACATGTGACCAATGTGCACCCGGACATCAATTACAGAGTCATAGCCCACATGAGCCATCTCAAATGCAGTAACACGTAACGAGTCACGTCAGCATGCCCAAGTCTAACTGGAGCACTGACCCACATGGCGTGCACTGTGCCAGTCATCACACACATCAGCAACACCATCCAAGTCTTGTCCACGTAGTCATGTCTGCTTCTACCCTTGACATAGTACAACATCACCCATGTAAGTCTATCTCGTCCAAATGAAACATAGTGGAACCCCAGTAATGTCACATACACCACTGGACCCATGAACCACACAGCTACACAATGCACATGCAAAATCTCATCCATCTCATCATCCAGCCCCAGTGTCATGAAAGGTATATCATCCAAACAGTTGCCCCATAGACAGTAGTACAGCAAAGGGTCATGCCGATGACCAATAATTAGTCTGCTGTGTCTGAAGCGCACGTCACACTGTGAGTAACAACAAACAACATGTAGTCAACACCCCTAGAGCACTGCATTGCTGCACATGGGTGAGAGTAGCACGCACACCAAGGAATTGTACCATCTGCAATACGTCGTGTGGCATACAACCATCACTCACTCACCACAATGCTTGCTGTGGAATGCCCATAAATGACAACAGTGAGCAGATATGCTGGCTAAGTCAGACATACACACACCTTCGTCTCTGTAGTGTCGTGTGGCCAAAACACATGTCCCCTTCTGCACCCATATGTCACAGTATGTACCACAGTACCATATTTCAACACCAAAGCGTTCATGGTGCAATACCCCGTTCCCACCAAAGCCACAAAATGCAGGGGTACTGCAAAACACACCAATTGGCATGACAAATCCGTCCCATGCCAGATGCACCCATCACACTATTCCATTGCCTTGATCACGCACACACATTGTAGAGCCATACACACGCATCCGGGAAATCAGTGCGCAACTATGCACAAACTGTGCATGTCAGACATCTAACACAGACGTTGCAAGGTGCAACACAATAACTTTTCGTCTCCGCCCCACAGGTGACGAACAGCATGATGCTGCGGATGGAGACACCAGCCATCACAGCCAGTCCACAAGCCCCCCACACGGACTCACGGATGTGGAAAGCCTGGACACCTCAACGGACGAGGACTCCCAACCTGGCACATCTGGTGTGGCAGGGCGCAACAGCACACCAGGACCCCTCCTACCCACCAACCCATCTCCCAGGGCTGGTGACCAGTCCCAGGCCCCTGCTGCCAAGGTCATTGCGGCCACCACCACCGCCGCAACCACCACCACCACCACCATCACCACCACCAGGGCCTCCCTGACCACTCAGCCATCCCAAGAGGTGGCACAAACCTCCACATCTACCCTGGGAGCCAGGAGGAGGCCCCGGGTGACCAATGTGGCGAGTGGGCAGGTCGGTGGCAGCAGTCCAGGTGGGAGGAGCAGGGTCAGGCCAACGCCAACAGAGCCTGGGAGCCAAGCCCTGCCGCAAATAGCCAGAGTCCTTGGGGCCTATGAAGAGGCCCAGGGACAATGGGCCAGGTCAGCTTCCGACACGAGGGAAGTCCTTGGGGTGTTGAGGTCCATGGACGCCCACATGGGCCGACTTGTGGACCTCATGGGCCAGCTAGTGGTGGAGGTGAGGGCCCACTCAAGGCCAACCACAACACCTGCGCCACCACCTGCTGGGGCGCAGGGACGTGCAACATCCAGTTCCCCTGCGTCCACAGCGAGTGGGCAATCCTCAGCCACCACCAGCAGCCCACAAACACAACCCCCTCCCCTCAAACGTGGAAGGGGCAGTCCGAAGAGGAAACAGATGTCCAGGGAGGACTTCGCACGCTCCAAACGACAGTGAGTCAGCCAGCCATGGTGGCCACCCCCTGCATTCACTTGGACTACCATCCCACCCCACACTGCCAGTCGAGTGGCAAATGTCTGTCGGACTGCGGAGCCAGGACAATATGGGTACACCTTGACCATCACGCGGACAGGACCGTCAACTCATTGTACAGCATGCACCACCTTCTTGATCACCTTTTCCACAATCACGTCACCTTTAAAATAAATGCACCTGTATCACATCCTGTGTCATCTGCTATGTTTATTATCAATGGTGCACAAACGTCTGCATGTTCAGAAATTCATCTGTAGTGTGTTCTGTCGATAGGCCAGGAGGGCTGTAGGGACCTAGGGGTGACAAACAGAACAAGAGTCCATTGACTGTGTGTGTCACACACTCATCACACAGTACTTGTCATCAGGCCTAAGCAATGTACACACATCTCACAGAGCAACAGGGCACAATGTCACAGCCACTGTCAGTGGCATACTACCCTGGACATGGTCCATTGCCACACAGCACTCAGTCAACAATAGGCTGCCCTGACAATGCACACATACACACACACAACTACAGCGACATCAGCCGTCGTATATGGTCACTCACCGTCAAGTGAAGTAGCAGGCGATGAGCTGATGACGCTCATTCACTGCTTCCTCCTCTCCACTGTCCTCGTCACTGGACACGGCTTGGCCTGCAGGCGGGGGCCCTGGCTGATCACCGTCATCCACTATTAGGGGGATCCCCCTGCGAATAGCGAGGTTGTGCAGCATGCAGCATGCCACAACAATCTGGCACACCTTCTGTGGGGAGTATGCCAGTGCACCCCCGGTGCGGTCCAGGCACCTGAATCTGGACTTCAGGAGTCCAAATGTCCGCTCCACCACACGTCTGGTCCTCCCATGTGCCTCATTGTACCTGACATCAGCTGGCGTACGAGGATTGCGTAGTGGACTCAACAGCCAAGGCCCATTAGGATATGCAGAGTCACCAACAATCCATGCACGGTCCGGTTGCAGATTGGTCATCAGACGTGGGAGGATGCTGTGGCGCATGATGTGCGAGTCATGGGTGGAACCGGGAAACTTCGCACACACGTGTGTGATTATCATGTCCGCCAGGCACACCACTTGCACATTCAGGGAGTGGAAATGTTTCTGGTTCCTGTAGATGTGCTCCATGGCCTGTGGTGCAACAAGGCCAACATGGGTGCAATCAATTGCACCAACAACCTGGGGGATGCGTCCGAGTGCATAGAAAGCACCCTTCACCGCAGGCAAATCACGGGCCCTGGGGAATCGGATGTACCGGTTCCTGTACAGCATCAGAGCTGACAGGACATCCCGTAGCACCTTGCTGAACATGGGCTGCGACATCCCACCTCCACTGCCCACCGTGTGTTGGAATGAACCGGTAGCGAAGAAATGCAGTGCAGCCATCACCTTGGCCGTGGGGGTGAATGCAGTAGGATACACCCTGCGAGGACGAAGGTGGGGTTCCAACATGGCACATAGGCGATGCAGGGTGGGCCGGTCCAGACGGAACTTCCTTATGACCTCCACATCCTCCATGGCTGACAGCAATTGGTAGGGGCGATGTATGTTAGGTCTCCTCCTAGGACAGATGGAAGTGGACACATGTCAATGCAACACACAACATGGCATTTACACATACACAAAACAAAGATCACTGACAAAGCAATAGTATCAACGAACAGCTGACAAGTAGGGACAGCACAGCAACATTACTCTTACACAGGTCCCCTTACCAATAGCAAGGACCACTGACACATACCATTGCTATGAGCATGCACATGGGGATTAAGGCCATATTAGCTTGATAGGCATGATGATGGATTCAGACTGTATATGTGGGTAGCGGCAACACCACAGCAATATACCTAGCTGCTGTACCTGACACCGCTTCCGAGGCTGGGTGAGTATGGCACACACCAACAACACAACGTACACAGGCTGAGCGGTACACCAATCGCAGCAGCTTGGACACGCTGAAACAGCCCCAAGGGGGCTATATCAGTGTGGGAGGGTGACAGGCATTACCACAGCTTCCAGGGACTGCTGACTGCCACCCCTCAACAACACCTGCTGCAGCTGCCACCTGGCCACCTTAATGTCGACGACTCTGATGATATGTCCATGTCCACTCACCGGCGAGGAGCTGCAGTTCCTGGCTTCCGAGCTCCACGCACACTGCCCAAGGTGAATACCGGCAAAAGTCATGTGTGTGTAAGACAACTACAGTGTGTGTGGGAGTGCATGTGGGGGACACACATGTCGTTCATCCGCAGCACTATGAGTCTGAGCCTGTGGGGTTCCAACATGCACCGCTTACCATGCTAACAACAGGTGGAAGGGGCATCTAGGCCCTCTGGTGTTTCCCCATGCATGTCCCTCCCGAGTGGTGGTACATGGCATTTACATGTCAGACACCCAGTGACGCAGACACTTTGCAATGCATGATGCTGGGCAGCTATTGCTTGTGTGAATGGCTGGCTGGCTCCCTGCTGGCCTTCTCAGTCTCGGCAGACCTGGGCTGCACATTGACCGGCCAATCCTAGAAGGAAACTACACTGACTGTACAGTGGGTTACATGTGTCATTATCTCACAACTGTCAGGGAATGCGCTAACTCAGCCCTGTCGATTGAACACTCCAGGCCTTGTGATAGGGATGTGTGTGAGAGATGGTGGCACTGAATGTGACCTCCATTGCGGGGTGAGCCATTCACAGGGCGAGTACGTTGAGGGCTGCGCAGTGTTGGACACAGTGGGTCCACCCACAAAGATGTGTAGCCTTGTGAGCTATGTGTCGGTCTACATGACAATGGACTGTAGATGTGGGCAGACTACACATTGCTCAAAGTGCTGGCATCCTGAATAGAATGGGATGGACAGGTACTGTGTACACACTCCCACCAGCATGCATTTACGTGTGGTGTACACATGCTGTTATGCCATGTCCCATACCGTCTTGGCTCTGTTACACGTCTCTGATCATTTAGGATGGGTCAGCATCATGCCACTGTTATTGGTGGATGTGGGTGATGCTGAGAAGAGTATGTGTGATATTCAAACCCTCATGTGTACCATCCCTGCAGTTGGAAGTCCACCAGCCCAAGGCCTTGTGATGAGCCATTGCATCCAAGTTGATGCTGCTGTGTATGTGTAACCGACAGTGCAGCCAATCCCGCGAAGAGGGTGACGTCGCCTGCCGGATGTGTGACCATGTTGCGGCGACTAATCGGGGGATGCTCCCTCGTATTGTCAGGTTGGCACGGCGCTGCATTTCACCACTAATGGTCTGCAATTGACAGTCACACAGCCTGTGGCGGATGCACGTTTGTAGGGGCATCAGCTGCAGGCAGGTGCACAGTACTGTGGGAGTGTGTCTTTTGCTGCGAGAGGCAGCATGTGTCCACAGCCTACCCATGTTCTGGGTAATGTGATGTTAGTTGTGTGATGCAGTGGGTTGTGAGTGTACTCTGTGCTGGGTGCATCTTACATGCATATGCGATTCCTGAGGGTCAAGATGTAATTTGGGCACTCTGCATAGTCAATGCGTTCAGAGTCGTAGGCCTCAGGGACAGCCTGTAGTCAGCTGGTGTGGCACTTCACATGTATGTTTGTGGCACTGTGCATACTCTGATTTCGTCCTAAACACATGTGTACGATGCCTCACCTCATATTCCAGATACTCACACATCCGGCACACTGTGCAACAGTAGTTGTGCTCGTGCGATGGACAGTTGTCAGGCATGGGCTCATAACCATTGTGGACTGTCATGTTGCAGTCAGTGTGTGTGGTGACACATTCTGCTCCATGCAGGTATGTCCTTGGCCTAATATGTAGTGGTCATCCTTAACACCATCAGGAGAGTGGGTGTGTACACAGCGATGAGTGGCTATGGCCGCAGGGTGACAGTCCGGGTGTTCTCCCATGTGCACAACACATGTGTCACTTATTGGCGGGTTCATTACCTGTACGCCAGCCATTACGTGTTGATAGTGGTTGCTGTATACATTTGCACAGGTATCATGCAACATGTGCACTTGGGAATGGTCTGTGCTGGCTCCCTTGCACATGTCTGTGGATTTGATGCCAAATGAGTGAGGCCACCTCGCTCACCCTCATGTGTCATCTACCATGTGTGCTGAGGGACAGGGGACGGTCAACAGTGGTGAGGCATCAGATGGTGCAGCTGCACAGGAGCTGGGTGACACTAATGTGACCGGCGCATTGGAGGGGCAGACGTGTGCTGGATGACTCACAGGCCCATACGACAATTGCTGCGTCACCTGAGTACAGAGGTCATGTATCCATGTTTGCTAGCACAGGGGACGTGCACTCTAGCTCCTCTGCAGCCACGCGGAGGCCAATGCCCGCCCTCCCAACTACTTCCACTGGTGCAACACGTGTCGGCACAAGGATGACGGATGGAGTGTCTTTCACACCAGGCACAGCTGCCCCTGCGACCCCTGCTGCACTCAGTGCCGGGTCTGTTGAGCATGTGCGGCATCTGTGCGTGGGTCAGACAGCTCTCCTCAATGACTTCATTGCCCATGCCAACACCTTTCCGCATTTGACATAGTTCATGGAGGGCCTACATTAACGCGTGGGTGGGCTACACCAGTATGTCCAATAGTTGTCCCCTCAGTCAAGGTGGTCCTTGAACTGGGCCACTGTCAGGCGGACATACCTGACCTTCCCCCACCCCCCGGAAAGTGGCGCATCTGACAACAGCAGGGCACGAGTCCTGACAGAAGAGGTGGTGGCACGCAGACGTCATGACAGGTAGTGGCGTCACGGAAGATGGCTTGCACCATCAGACCCATTGCCTCCCCTCGCTCACCCCACTGATGCGATTGCATCATAGGAGCACGCGCGTGAGCAGCAGCTCCAATCTCACCCCAGAGAGGCTAAAGAGTGAATGTGTGGCTCCATTCGCTCCAGTCACCGAGCTCAGTTTGAAATAGGTGGGGGGACGCCGTACAGCCGCATGGTACCCCGACTCGTGCCCTGGACAACAGTGACGAAGCATGGCTGTCTCCGGAGTCCGGATACACCACATGCAACACACAGTAGCTGTAGCTGCCCTAGCGGGCCATGCCGCAAACACCATCCCAGACGACATGTAGACACACCCCGGCGCGCAATGTCATAGCATCCGCTGCCATTGGCAAGGGACCCATGGTGTGTGTTATGGGCCTCATGGTGAAGAGCCTCCGAGCCATCCACCGCCAACGGGTGTCATGCAACTCACACACTTCGCTGAAACATTAGGTAGCTATGCCTGCACACCAGGGCTCGAGTCCGGGTACCATGCGGGTGTACGGCGTCCCACCACTTATTTTACCGTGAGCTCGGTGACTGGAGCGAATGGAGCCACACATTCACTCTGTAGCCTCTCTGGGGTGAGATTGGAGCTGCTGCTCACGCGCGTGCTCCTATGATGCAATCGCATCAGTGGGGTGAGCGAGGGGAGGCAATGGGTCTGATGGTGCAAGCCATCTTCCGTGACGTCACTACCTGTCATGACGTCTGTGTCCCCCCACGTCGTGTTCGGGACTTGTGCCCTGCTGCACACTGAGAATGTATTGCCTGCGAGATGTGACCAGGAGCAAGGTGCCATGACCTCCCACCCACCAAGCTCCACTGCCATCCCTTGCCCTGGGTAGCCTGTGCAGGTGGACGATGTAGGGGGTACACCTGAAGGCCAGGGGTGTAAATGTCTCGGCAAGGGCCTGGCTGACGCACAGCAGTATCCAGCATGTCCCCAGAGGGAGGGCCAACGTCCACACCTGATGCAGCATAGGTCGTGTGCCCGCCTGTTGTGCACACACTAGTCCACATTCATCCCCAGACAGCTGGTCTTTCCACATACCCAGAACAGTGGTAATCTACCCCGCCGGGTTCGTCCCCACACAGTCTGTATCGACACTGCATGTGTGCACCCACCCGTGCCACAGACCCACCTGTGCCAAGTAGCCCTCCCGCTGCACATGCCACATGTGTGTATTCCACAGTTGTGCTTCTCTCTCAGGGGCGGACATCCAACTGTCCCGTAGCATACAGACTGCACCCAGTCAGACTGGCATCCTGTTTGAATGTTAGGCACCCTCACACAACTACCTGTGCCACAGTGCTGGCTGTGCTGGCTATCGTGACTGCCATGGCAGTGTTGCTGTCCATGGCAGGGTACACTCACACACAATGCATACGTAGCTTATCGTATCAGTACTCCGCACATCGGACAGGCCACTGTCCCTGGTGTTGTACATTGTTGCCGCCTGACTATGTATACTGTGACTGGATGCTGTTGTTCCTGTAGTGGGTTGTGTCTGTGCAGTTGCTGTTTGCAGTTGTTACTGTGTGTGCATAGTTAAGTGAGGCACATGCCGTGAATGGTACCTCAACAATTGCAATGTCTGGTCTCACATTCCTATGTGTATGATACGTGGCTGGGACTTCACTTCTTTCAGACTCTGCTACTTGTGTGTGTGATGAACACATGTGTCTGTAACACGGATTGTCTGCATGTATTTGGTGGTATTTCGGTGTTGATGTGTACGTGTCATGTTTGCGTGCATGCAAAGCACAGGGTGTGTGTCTAGCCACAGGATGACAGGTAGCATGTGCAGAGTGTGCGGGTATGTGTGTGCTTACTTTCTGGCTGGCCAGCAGCGTAGGTGTATGTGTATCTTGTGATGATCATCGAGCCAGGGCACATGGTTTACTTACAATGTGTGCATTTGGGAGGTGTAGGTGTGTATGGTGTGTGTGGTGTGACTTTGGGGTAGTGTTGGTGTGTGTGTGTGCGCTCTGGCAATGTCGACTACACACATGTGTTACCCAGGGGCATGGTCAGTGTTTGTATCCTTGTTCGGGTCTGTTTATGTGCGCACATGTGTGTTTTGTCTGTTGCACAGTGTGTGGGTGTGTCCTTGCAGTTCAGGATGACTCCTACTTGATATGTATTGGCCATTGTGGGTCTGCAGGGTGTGTGAATGTGAAGATTGTTCCTTGTTCAATTGAGCATGTATGTACATCTTGGCGGTTCGTACTCACTGTGCAGCCCTGCCCACCCACACTGATATCGTGTGTGTTTTGGCATGCATTGATGTGGCGTGCAACTGGCGTGGCTCCTATATTTGCCTGTTGAGTGCGATGTCAGACTGTGAAGGTGATTGTACACATATGTAGGACTGTGCTTTGTAGTGACCAGGCCGTCAGTGTTGATGTGATGATCTGTTGGGCCACGTCAGTCACTGACATGCCAAGGCCCACGACCTGTGATATTTTACTGGGTCCACAGTGGCAGCAACTCATGTGCATTTACATCCAATGTCACTTGACTACATGGTAATCTCACGAGTCCCGTGTACTTCTCACACTCTCATCCTCTCTCATTCGTACTTGTCTACGATCAATAATTCTCCAGAGTCAGATATTAGCTTTAAGGCATGTAATTAAGCTTACTTCCTCTGTGATGCAGGATGTGGACACTACTGGCAGCGTGATGCATGTGGAGGATGTACTTAGCATGGTTACACATTCAAAAGGGGGTACAGGTAGATGTGATAAGTCGTTAATTGTGGAAATAAGGCTTCAGAGTTAAGAATGCCCTGCCCTTGCTATGCTACAGTACATTAGCTCATTACTGAGGTGCCCTAGGCTGTGACACAGACCGTATTGGTTTACCCTACCAGACAGCTTGACATCATGAGCACAGTACATCTAAGTCCCATGGTACAGGTTTACGACAATAGTGACTCCGACACACCTGCGTCAGAGGTGACATCAGAGCATGAGCCTACATGCATGCAGCATAGTCTCACATGTTGTTGCGATATGGTGGCTACTGTACATGACTCAATGCCCGGGGACATGTTGTGGGGTGTTGCATTTGTTGTCCATGCAAATGTCCTTGCACGGAAGTTCAGAAGAAGGTGTGATGACAGTTCTCAAGTTATTCAGCAGACAGATAAGCGTGCACTTACAGGTGCATGTGTTCAGGTGCGCGGCATGCATATTGTAGCAATGTGGTTCGTGCAATGTTGGCCATGTGGTCACTGTACACAGGTCCCATTCCTCAGCCTCCCCGTGTTCATGCAGGGACACGAGATATGGTGATGGACAGGGTGCATGTCCCAGTAATGTCAGGTGTCATGACGGTGGAGTTGATGGTAAGGTGTTTGTTTCCGTGTGCATGGTATAGTTGTTGCACAGCTGACTGGCCACTGCGTGCGGACGGCAAGCATGGGTACGGTGTTGCACATGAATGTTCAATTGTGTGTATTGATTTGGGGACCCATGAATTGACAGGTTGTCAGGTATGCGATACCTTCCTGCAGAGCATCCCTCGCATTGGTGGTATTTGTGGTTGACATCCAATGAAGCGGATGGTGGGTTGCAACGTGTTCCTCGTAGGTTGTCCCTTGTAGAATCCTGATGGGACATGTCGGGTGACATTCGATGAAACTGTAATCCAGCATACGTTGTGCGGAGGCATACTGGTTCCATTGCAGTGTGTGTCCTATTGCAGCCACAAACGCCATGCCCCCATACACTGAACAGTTCCTGTCGTGGGCGTCCAGGGGTGAGAACAGGTGTACCAGGTCCCCAATTGGACATGCCGGGTTGGAGAGACATAAATCCACAGGCCAGTGGTACGGGCACCTCCGACAGTAGAAAACGGGGATGACGCAGCTGAACATTTCAATGCGGTAAGTTACTCGATAACTTACATTCAGCATAGCCAGATTTGCACAGCCCACTGTCTGTATCAAGCTATTGCTGTACAGCTGCATCTGTCTGGCGTAGGTGTATAGTACTGGTGCCCCGTCCATTTTGCTGCAGGGTGCTGTGATGGCGTGCTCCGGCTGCCTGGGCTGTCTGCTGAGTGCGACGTCGGACGGTGCTGGGTGTTCTTGAATGGATGTTAGGCGGCAGGACTTTGTGTATGGCTTGGGAGGCGGCCACAGGCCCTCATCCCACATGCTCCTATGAATGGTCAAGGCCAGTGGTGTCTGTCTCCTTCCTGATTACTTGCATTTGAGCCACAAGGAGCAGTGGTATGATTGTATTTTGTGGTTTTATCTTTCTTTCATGTTCGGCGTTATCTGCCAGGGGATGGTTGACTCAGCATGGCTATGTTTGGGTTGTGGTTGTTCCAATGGCTCCGTTCTCCTGCAGGATATGTTGCAATGTGATTTGGGTATGGGAATGGAAGGACATTCACTGCTATCTGCTCTCCCGTGTGTGGGTGGGTCACTTCTTTCCCGCTGTACATTGGGACTTGTGTGTGGGTGTCGTGATTGTGAACACCTGTTCTCAGGCAGCAGGGTTTCTCTGTTTTGGACATGGCATGGCTTGTTATTGCGTGCAGGATGGTATAGATATTGTTTGTTGTGACTGGCGTGCCTTTTGCGGTCAATGTCCATTGTTTGTGCAGTTCTGTCGCAGCTGCCGTGTGCTTCTCCATGCTTTGCACACAGGTGTGTGTCCTCTTCCGACGTCACTTTGCTCCCCTGTTCGGCACACTTGTGTGACTACGTTTTGGCAACTGTGAGTTGTCGGTTGTGGTCATGATTGACGCAGGGGGACCACGTGACATGTGCCTTCAGGGTGGGGCTGGTGTGTGTGGTGTGTTGTTGTGACCCTGCGGTGTTTGTGTGCAGCCCATGCGTGGCGCTGTCGTTGGCCTCTGCGTTGTGCGCATGTGCGTCATCGCCGGGGCGCTGCGGTGCCGTGCCGGGTACGTCACCTCCTGGTCCGGGGTATTGGGTGCCCAGGATGTTGCTGGTTGATTATATTTTACAGGTGGGATATGTGTGGGTACAGTGTTGGATGTGTCCTGTCCCCACAGGGGTGTCTAGGGGGCCCATGTACAGTTTTTCCGCCCTTGCATTGTGTGCGGTATTTGCATGCCCTTGTTGTGTGTCTGCCTACCTGCGTCGTCGTTGCGCATTCACTCCTAGGTGCTGCATCAGGTATAGCATTGGGATGGCCTGGAGTGCAGGATTCATGTCGGAGTAGGCCGGGTTGGTATTTCTGTGGTCGACAATGTGGTTTCCGCCTCCTGTTCTCGTGCGGTGTCTCTTTGCCGGTGAGGCTGTTTGGTTGTGTCATCGTAATTTGTACGCCGGGCGGTACGTCATTTCGTCGGATGGTGTGCCTCCGTTGGCTGGCGCCGCAACGTACACGGGCGCACTTTGATGGCGGGCGGCGTCGCAGGCTTGCAGGCGGTATTTGCATGACTTTTCACATCCCAATTTGTCGGGAGTGCGGGCAGTTGCTGGCGGACGGTAACTAGCGGTTTTTACCTCCGACGGCACGGCGGTAGTGTTTCCGCCCGCCATCGTAATGACCCCCTTAATTAGCCCCATTTATAAATCATATGAGAACCTAATGCCCTCAATGCATATCTCTGCCCATTATCTTTAACATCAATCTTTAATAAGCAAGAAAGCTTTGCGGCCAGGAGTTTATAAGCTTCTAAACTATGTATGCTAGCAGTACTATAGCTGTAAGCGTTAGAGTTCAAATCGAAAATTGTACCAGTGATTACTCATTCTGGCATTTTTGTGGAGAGTCCTAAAATCCATTCAGTGACTTTAGACAAACAAAGGATTGTTTCAGCCATAATTTGATAAAATCCTAAACTATATATATTTACAGTATTATTACTATAGGCAGTGAAGCTCAGATCAGAGGTTATTCCACTGTTTACTCCTTTTGACATTTTTAGCTTAACCCCCTCCACCCAAACTATATGGATAAGTGTAAATTCTATGAAACTATTCATAGACTTGAAATAGATCAGACTCAAGCCCTTAATATAGATATCACAGCTGATGAAATATCTGACACCACCGATGTACTTCTCTCCGGAAAGGCAGCAGGAGAAGATAAAATACCATTGGAATTTTATAAGATATTCAAGACTAGCTTAATTTCTATTATGTCCCAGATTATGAACTATATTGGTGTAAGCGGGAAGATACCCCACTCGTGGGATATGACAAATATTGTTTTCTTTCTGAAAAAGAATAAACCGAGAGACGAATGTGGGTAATATTGCCCGATTTCATTAATAAACGCCGACGCAAAAATTTTCGCAAAAATATTGGCAATGCGTCTTGCACCCTTCATGCCACAACTAGTCTCTGACCAGCAACACGGATTTATACCTGGCAGGGATACAACTGCGCACGTGAACATAGCTCTAGTTGCTTTCGACGCTGCCTCTAAACTTAAGGACATAGGGATGATCATGCTTGATGCTGAGAAAGCATTCGATCGTGTAACGTGGGATTGTCTTTGGGCTATACTTTCGGTATATAATATTCATGGCCGCTTCTATAATTGGATTCGAGCTTTGTATAAACGCCCAGCAGCTAAATTAATTTACTTAAATTATCAGTCTGCTCCTTTTTTTATATTGAGGGGTACTCGGCAAGGGTGCCCTCTATCACCTCTATTATTTGCTTTATATATAGAGCCGTTTATTAGATCATTACTTATTAACCCACATATACCGTCAGTCTTATTAGGCTCTGAAGAACTAAGAGTTACGGCTTACGCAGACGACATTGCCGTTTTTTCTGCGGATTCAGTCAGGGCCATAGAGGCTATCCAAATTGAAGCTAGCACATTTGGGGCCTTCTCTGGATACAAACTATGGGGCCGATTCCGATCTCGGCCGGTAGTGCTCCGAATCGGATTCAGATTCACCGGATCCGATTCGGAGCCCTGTTTCCCGACCGAATCGTACGCGGGTCCGGCCGAGCGAGTACGATGCAAGCACCCGCGAAATCGCCGACCGACTCGAACGCGGCTTCAACACGCTCCGACCGACTCGCATGGACACAACTCGCACCGCGCTATGGAGACGTTTCCCGGCCGGGTAAGTACGATGCGCGCCGCGGAGCAGTCCGACCGACTCGCGCCGTCCGGCTCGAAAAAGCTGTCGGAGCCGGACTTTGGGGGTCCGCGTCGGACCCCCTGTACGCGTAGGTGCGCGAGTCGCACACAGGGGACCCATGGGTCCCCCTACCTGTGCATGTACTCCGCGATGCGCATGGACGTGTACCCGCTGTAGGGGGCGCCCTTGTTCGCCTCACACCCATTGAGTCAATGGGAGCCCGCGTACGCGTTGTACGACAGGCTCCCATTGACTTCAATGGGAGTCCGACCGACTCGAGTCCGATAGCATGCGTGCGCATCGTACTCGTTCGGTCGGACTGCTAGGGTCCGATTCGGTCGGAATTCTCTCCGGGTCCGGCTCGGTCGGAGAGATTTCCGGCCCGAATCGGAATCGGCCCCTAAATGTCAATAAGACCCAGATTATCCTTAACTTTCAGGCAGATAGGACGATAACTGGGATTGTCACATCAGCAATTTACCTAGGAGTGCAGATTACTGCAGACTTGGGACAGATTATAAGACTGAACTATGACTCTTTATTTAAATCTATGGTTTCTAAAATGAAGGAATGGCATAAACTGCCTATTAGTATTATAGGACGCTGCAATATTATCAAAAGGATTGTTTTGCCCAAATTCCTGTATTTATTTAGGGCTATACCGCTACGTGTCCCGAATTATTTCTTTAAAAAACTTGAGGGGGCTATTAGCAGCTTTATATGAAGCTATAAACAACCGAGACGTGCTATAAAATTTCTAAAACTACCCTACAGACATGGAGGATTTCAACTACCCGATTTTAAATTATACTTTGGGCCTCTTTCGTAGGGCGTCTCCGTGACCTCCTTGTCCCTAATAGGCAATATTGCTGCTATAATCTTGCTGTTGGTAATGATAGTACTATGTTTTTATACAGGATTAACGACCCAAACTATTTTAAAAGAGTACGGTTTAAGACCCTGAGGGACATAGTATACATATGGCGGGATATCACAGCTAAGGGGCCGATTCCGATCTCGGTCGGAGGCGCACCCAATACTATTCGGTCGGGAAAAAAGCCATGCGAAAGCCTGTTTCCCGACCGATCCGTACAGCACACCGAACGAGCAAGTACGATGCGCACAACAGCAAAAATTCCGGCCGAGCCGTACTCACCCAAACCAGGTCCTGTTCTCCGACCGAGGCGAATCCGGAAACGCCGAATCGAGTCGCACGGAAGGGAAAATGCAGCCCCGTCCGGCCGGACAAGTACGATGCGCTTTCCGTACGCGCCGAACCCGTCGCTACGCCACGGCACGTCAAAGCATCCGGGAGAGGCGCACATAAGCTTCGAATCGCGCCACAACACGATCCACGGCTACGAGACGAACACAGCACCAGACGAGGACGACGCGAAGCGGCGAGGACGAAGCGAGCGGCGAGGACGAAGCCAAGCGGCGAGGACGACGCGAAGCAACGAGAAGGACGAACGACACGAACCAACCATGAATCCCTTCGTCCCGATCATACCAATATTCTACATCTACTACCGGAACAGGCACGGACGCGTACGGCGCAGAAGGTAAGTCAGACACCAACCACAAAACACATACAACACGTACACGACACATCACACACATACACTGGGAATCTGAATATACTTACACCAGCAACAGCAGCACCATAGGGGCGGGATGCCCATCACCAATGCCACATATGCACACAGGGGCCTGAATGCGCGCCACCACCCCAACCCAGGGGGCTGGATGCCTACCACTACTACCACCCTCACCCAGGGGGGCAGGATGCCTACCACTACTACCACCCTTAGCCAGGGGGCAGGATGCCCACCACTACTACCACCCTCACCCAGGGGGGCAGGATGCCTACCACTACTACCACCCTTAGCCAGGGGGCAGGATGCCCACCACTACTACCACCCTCACCCAGGGGGGCAGGATGCCCACCACTACTACCACCCTCACCCACGGGGGCAGGATGCCTACCACTACTACCACCCTCACCCAGGGGGGCAGGATGCCCACCACTACTACCACCCTCACCCACGGGGGGCAGGATGCCTACCACTACTACCACCCTCACCCAGGGGGGCAGGATGCCCACCACTACTACCACCCTTAGCCAGGGGGCTGGATGCCCACCACAACTACCACCCTCACCCAGGGGGGCAGGATGCCTACCACTACTACCACCCTTAGCCAGGGGGCAGGATGCCCACCACTACTACCACCCTCACCCAGGGGGGCAGGATGCCCACCACTACTACCACCCTCACCCACGGGGGCAGGATGCCTACCACTACTACCACCCTCACCCAGGGGGGCAGGATGCCCACCTACTACCACCCTCACCCACGGGGAGCAGGATGCCTACCACTACTACCACCCTCACCCAGGGGGCAGGATGCCCACCACTACTACCACCCTTAGCCAGGGGGCTGGATGCCCACCACAACTACCACCCTCACCCAGGGGGGCAGGATGCCTACCACTACTACCACCCTTAGCCAGGGGGCAGGATGCCCACCACTACTACCACCCTCACCCAGGGGGGCAGGATGCCCACCACTACTACCACCCTCACCCAGGGGGGCAGGATGCCTACCACTACTACCACCCTTAGCCAGGGGGCAGGATGCCCACCACTACTACCACCCTCACCCAGGGGGGCAGGATGCCTACCACTACTACCACCCTTAGCCAGGGGGCAGGATGCCCACCACTACTACCACCCTCACCCAGGGGGGCAGGATGCCCACCACTACTACCACCCTCGCCCACGGGGGGCAGGATGCCTACCACTACTACCACCCTCACCCAGGGGGGCAGGATGCCCACCACTACTACCACCCTCACCCACGGGGGCAGGATGCCTACCACTACTACCACCCTCACCCAGGGGGGCAGGATGCCCACCACTACTACCACCCTTAGCCAGGGGGCTGGATGCCCACCACCACTACCACCCTCACCCAGGGGGGCAGGATGCCTACCACTACTACCACCCTCACCCAGGGGGGCAGGATGCCCACCACTACTACCACCCTTAGCCAGGGGGCAGGATGCCCACCACTACTACCACCCTCACCCAGGGGGGCAGGATGCCTACCACTACTACCACCCTTAGCCAGAGGGGCAGGATGCCCACCACTACTACCACCCTCACCCAGGGGGGCAGGATGCCTACCACTACTACCACCCTCACCCACGGGGGCAGGATGCCTACCACTACTACCACCCTTAGCCAGGGGGCAGGATGCCCACCACTACTACCACCCTCACCCAGGGGGGCAGGATGCCCACCACTACTACCACCCTCACCCAGGGGGGCAGGATGCCTACCACTACTACCACCCTTAGCCAGGGGGCTGGATGCCTACCACTACTACCACCCCCACTCATAGGATGGACAATGCATGACACAACAAGCACACCACAACCTAGGGAATGCAAGATTAAGACATCCCCCACCACCATGACAAGCGTGTGAGCAGGCTGTGTCAAATGCCTACAACACCGAACATGACTTTGAACATACAATGTGACCCCCTAGCACATGTGCCACACATATATGTGTGTGGCACCCACAATGCTAAGCAGCCCATGACCATTGTGGCAATGGGGCCTAAACCCCCATCATCACAGTGACCAAAAGGCAAGTGTGGGGTCCATAGCTGAAGCACATTTTGACCATTGTGGCAATGGGGTCTAAACCCCCATCATCACAGTGACCAAAAGGCAAGTGTGGGGTCCATAGCTGAAGCACATTTTGACCATTGTGGCAATGGGGTCTAAACCCCCATCATCACAGTGACCAAAAGGTAAGTGTGGGGTCCATAGCTGAAGCACATTTTGACCATTGTGGCAATGGGGTCTACACCCTCATCATCACAGTGACCAAAAGGTAATTGTTGACAAAGAAAGAGCTGCAACTGCCAAACTGCATGGATCATTCCTGGTCACAGAACCAAAAACTCATCTGTGGCAAAGTAGTGTATGTGTCCCATTGCAACATAAATTGGGGGAGCCAAATACTGCAGTGCAAATGAAACATTCCTTTGGCCATGTGCAGACAAACAACACCCATGGGGGCTGAGACCGTCAACAGTCATCAATGACACAATGACAGAAGTGACCATCAGAATGCAGAACCACATATTTGCACCAATGGGCACACAAATGCAGATACCCTGTGGAGACAGCAGATGTGAGGTGAACAGATACCATACCATGGCAGCAATGGGACACACAAACCATGATCACTGTGCTGACCGATGACCTAGGAGTCCCAGGGACAGCAGGGGAAACACACCAAACAACATACAGCCAATGGCACACCCAAGATATGCCAATGCAGTGGTGCAGATGCACAAACACAAACAGGCAGACCAACACTGTCATCATACACAGCAGGTGAGGGGTGGGGGTGCCAGTGTCCCCAGGCAACAACACAACACATGAGGAGAGCTGAATACCAATCATACAGATGTGCATACACTGCCACACTAAGCTAACTCATGGATCCAAATCCCCTATGTGGGCAAGCAGGCATTGACAGGTGAGAGGGAGCACAAAACACACATGTCACACAGGCACGTAGGAACAACAACTGACACAGCAAGTCACAGACACACCACAGCACCACCCCCAGGGCCCCCACAATGTGGTGACCCTGGGCTGAATAAAAATACCACTGTGATGACAAAGCTAAATGTCGTCCACACTGTGAACCACAGTCAGGTGTCCTGAGCAACTAACTACCATCACACCTACACAAGCACAAATCAATCAGCATGGCCAGTAAGCCAAGGCCAACATGGAGGCAGGGGACTAGCCGGGCAACAACTCTCATCTGCACACACTCAACACCACACCCCTCGACCACCAACAATGTGCAGCAGTGAAGTACACATGCACTGGTGACATTGCACATGCACCCATGACTATTCCAGGGTGGTGGGTGGGAACCAAGGTGTAGAAACACATCACACATGGACACTCAACAAGACTCCTGAATGTCTGACACACTGCACACTACGCTGTACATGGACATGACGGCAATACCACACCGACCAATGGGATCCCAGCCACAGTCACACACCAATGAAGAAGCCAAGGTCACCCACAAAGAACACACATAGACAACAACCAACATTGCAGCCCGGACCCTAAGGAGTGCCAGCAGTCACACACACAACGTGTCACAATCACTGAATGATAACACAAACTGGAAATCACATGACAGGGGCAAACAACAAGTGCCAAAGGGAAACCTGACTGTGACCCATCTGCGTCAGCACACAAACTCTGCCCTGACAGCAAACACACCTATGGGTGACACCCTGATGACCAGTAATGTGCCATGCACCCACATCACAGAGAACACAGGGAGAAGACTTTGGGGGAACATAGCTCAAGTCAGCAAGCATCACAAACAGGTACAACACTAGGGATCACAGCATGCGCAGATGAATGAAAGTGAACACACAGACATGCACATACAACACACACCTTGGGCGCAGGCAATGTCACACGTGTACACACTGCCATGAGGGGACTCCACTCCTGTGTGAGGAAAGCTGTGCCATATGTTGCCTCAGTAGGGCCCCATCATGTCAGCTGAGCACTTGGTCACACAATCAACAATTAGCACCAAATGAGGGCTCCCATCACATCAGCCTGGTCATGGATGTGCCAACGGAATCATCAGCACAGATCCAACACACTTGTATAGCAATGTTGCACTGACTACACGAATGAGTCCCTCCCCATTGATGCCCAAACCTGCATGTCCACTGGAGATGGCAACACGGTCAGGGAAGTAGACAAATGCAACGATGGCAGGCACAACAGATGTGCAGGGGTGGAAGCCACAGATATGAAATTGCCAATGTAAGTAGGAAACCCATTGCCAAATACTGAACACATGACACCCTCAGATGCTGCTATTGATGACATGGATACACCACATGATAGGACACATTCCCCCTGGACCACATGGGTTCCTGCACAGTAACACTTCATAATCATGAGACCAGATATCACCATCACTGCAGCAAGGGCATGGTTAGCTGCACCAACAACATGTACATCTGAAGCATGAGCACTAGAGAAAAGAAAGTTGCTTTATTCAGCATATGTGTTGTCTGATAACGACGTCCAGAAGAAATTAGAGCAAAGGCCAATGGCCAGTCCATTGTCAAAGTTCAAACAGGGTGACACTGGCAGATGTCACCCTACGCATGCCTGCACAATACCAGGGACAATCCACTAGGAGGGGCAACCGGGGGCAGGCCAGGCACCGCAGGGACAGGATCAGGGCTCACCAGGGGGAGTCAGGGAAGGGGTGGTGGGTGCTGGAGAGCCACTGACAACTGCAGTGGAGGTGTCTGACATGGTGTGTGCCGGCACAACTGGGGGCATGACACAGATGTCGTGGGTGCCGGCACAACTGCAGTGGACCCTGCAGATGGGGTGGACAGGTCCGCCACTGCAGTGCCCAAGTCAGACAGGGCGGTAGTGGACTCCACTGCAGTGCCTACCTCCAGGGGAGGAGAATGGGGAACAGGCAAGGTGGGTTGGACAGAGGGGAGGACACCCTCACCACATCAGTGGCACAGACAAGCGCAGCGGGAGGTGTGGTGCTGGGAGAGCAAGTGGCAGGGGAGAAGGCCGGAGCATCTTGGGGATGGTATATCTGTGGGTGGGGGAACCTGGGGCAGGGTGTGGTGGGGGCACCCTGTGCAGTGGGGGCCTGAGGGATGGAGGACGGAGACCTTGTGCCTGAGCTGCAGGGCGGTGGCGGGGTCTTGCTCTTAGCACTCCGGGGGACTTGCGGGTGGGGGCCTCAGTCCGTCTGCGCCTGGGGGAGGGTGTCCGGGGGCGAGGGGCACTCTGCTCCGTGTGGGTGGGCTTCCTCTTCCCCCGGGATGCTGGAGCAGCTTCATCGGTGGGGAAGAGGCCGAGGTCACAGAGGAAGAGCTGCTGTGACTTTGGGGTTGCAGGTGAGGCAAGGGAGGGTGCTTTGGAGGAGAGGGAACTGAGGACTGCGCAGTGCATGTGGATGCGTGTGTGTGTTCCAGGGCCCCATCCCCTGTGAGTCTGGCTTCAGTCCCCTGAATGTGCGTGCGTGTGCGTTTTGTCATTGGCGTGTGTGTCAGTGTGCTGGATGTGTGTGTGCTGGTGTGTGCCTGTGCCAGTGTGTGTGTGGCTGGGATGGGTAAGGTGCTGGGGAGTGTGGATGGAGCAGAGGCAGGAGGGGTGAGGGACCGTTTGAGGAGGGACACTGCTGCCGTCAGGGAGGAGTCCATGGACCTATTGCCCCTCTGTAGGTCAGACATGCCCGATGAGATGCCCTCCATGAACGACACCAGCTGAGTCAACAGCGCGGTGTGCGCATGGAGGACACTCAGCATGGCTGTCTGCCCTACATGGAGCTGGCGAAGGAGGTACACAGACTCCTCACTCAGGGCAGCAGGGGACACAGGGGCAGGGGTGCGGTGCCTGGCCCAAAGGAGACACGCTCCCGGACATGGGAGCCTCCACGGACCTGGGGAATGGGAGCCGATGGGAGGGCGGTGGTGCTGCAGCTGGTGGTCCTGCTGGTGCAGCATGTTGACTTGCACCGGATGTGCCAGGTTGTTCATCGTCCGAGGAGGACAGAGGCTGTACGACGCCAGTGAGCTCGGCATCCTCTTGAGCCTGGGACTGGGACTCCTCAGCGTCTGCTGCTGTGTCCCTATCATCACCTGTTTTTGGGAGACACAAACAATGTATGTCATGTTTCTGCAGGCATCAGTGGTTGACACACCTGACAGTTGTGACTGTGCCTCGGGGTGCGGGCCTGTACATTGTATTGTCCTAAGTCGTCACAGTCAGGGGTTGATATTGGTGTGGCACATTGTCCTGCATTATTTGGGCATTTCTATGTATTCTCTGGGGTGTGAACATGGTCTGCATTCATTGTGTTTGGTTGACAGCCAGACCTCCTTCCCACCCACCCACCCACCCAGTCAGTTATCCCACCATGGAGCGTGCTTGCATTGCAGGGAGTGTAAGTTGTCTCTCAGGATGTCAGTCAGTGGTGTCCTGCTGTTTGTTGGTGCACAGTTGGCAGCAGGGCCTTGTGCTCCCCACAGCAGTAGCCAGTGTCAGCCATCTTGTGAGTCCTTCTCCACTCCCTGTGATGTGAGCATGGTTCAGGGTGGTGTTGATGGGCCAGTTGTGAGGCTGAGCAATGTCTGTGACTACGACTCCCATCATGCTATTGCCTCCACCCCCTTCCCAGCATGCCCATGCTTCCTTCTTTTGACTCTGCTTCCCTGTGGGGTGGGCTGGCTGTGCTGACAGGATGGCTGGGAGTGTTGTCCTGGCAGTTGTTTGGCTAAGAGTCCCAAGAGTGTCCCTGTGCTTCACACAACATAACCCAGGGTGGTGGTGCTTTGTGGGATCTTGTGTTAGGATGGAGGGCATTGCATTCTACCAGGTGGGTACTGTGGAGTTTGTGTTGGGGGGGTGTGAGGGGAGGTGCTGGTGACTATGGTCAGTGCTGCAAGTCCCCCTTCCCACCCAGCCAGCCAGATATCCCACCATGGAACGTGCTTGCATTGCAGGGAGTGTAAGTTGTCTCTCAGGATGTCAGTCAGTGGTGTCCTGCTGTTTGTTGGTGCACAGTTGCCAGCAGGGCCTTGTGCTCCTCACAGCAGTAGCCAGTGTCAGCCATCTTGTGAGTCCTTCTCCACTCCCTGTGATGTGCGCATGGTTCATGGTGGTGTTGATGGGACAGTTGTGGGGGGGCAATATGTGTGACTGCGACTCCCATGATGCTATTGGCTACACTGACTTGGCCAGCATACACAGAATTCCTTCCTTTGAGTGGTCTTCACTGTGTGTTGGTGTTGTTGTGGTGGCTACATGTGTGGATGTGTGTGTTAGTTCTATTTGTGCCACTGCCTAGCTGTAGTTGTGGTTGTGTTTGTACATGTGTTGGCACAGTTGGATGTGACTTTTTTGATGGCATGTGTTGTGTTTATCTGACTGACATACACATTTTGGGATGATTCTGTTCTAGTTGCTGTGTAATTGCTATGAGTGCATGGTTTGACTCTCCCTTGACAGTGATGTGTGTGTGTTTTGTGGCAGTATATTGTGTACATTTGTTGTGTACTCACCAGGCTCTGGGATGTCCTCTAGTCCATATATGCTCACTGGCGGTAGGATGGCCCGCACCTTCTCCTCCCAGGGCCTGAGGTATATTGGCTTGGCAGGAGGGCCACTGCCGGTGTGTTGGCTGTTGATGTAGTCTTGCTTCAGCAGTTTCCGTACCCTCCTGCGCACGTCATACCACCTGTTCTGGATGTCGGTCTTTGTGCGCCGACATGGTGATTGGGCGTTCACCCTGTTGATGATCCTCTCCCACATCTTGGTTTTCTGCGACATGGGGGTCTGTTGGACCAATGTGCCAAACAGCTGTGGCTCTACCCTGAGGATCTCGTCTACCAGGACTTCCAATTCACAATCTAGGAACTTGTGATTCTTCTTGGGGGGCATGGTGATGGGTGGTGATGGTGGGTGATGTGTGTGTTGGTGTGCAGGTGAGGGTGTGTGGGTGTGTGTTGTGCTGGGTGTATGTGAGGTAGGTATTTGTTGGTGTGCTGCTGGTGTGTGGCTTGTGTGAGGGATGAGCTGTGGGTGTGTGGTTGCTTTCTCTTGGGTGCTGGCAGTGGAATGGCATTTGCAAAGGCTCATGGTAGTGATTTGTGTCCTTTATATAGGTGGAGTTGTGGGTGTGTCTTTGTTCTCTGTCCCCACCCCCCAGTATTTATTGGCTTGGTAATTGCTTGTTTGGGCTTTTTTTGGTTGATTTTTCCTTTGTGCTGTTTGTGTATGTTGGAAACGTTCTTGTGACCGAGTCGGACCCTGCATTGGTCTCGTACGGTGTTTTCCGTTTCGTTCACGCTGTGTTTGTGCAGTTTTGTATGCTGCGTACGCGTCGGTCGCGGTGTATTGTGTTGCTTCGGCTCGGTTTTGTATGCGTGTCGGTCGTGCGGCTTGTCCTCCGTCCGACTCGGTCGTGTTTTTCGCGCCTTGCATCGTACTTTGCGGGTTGGAGTTGGCGGGTACGAATCGGTCGGATTTGTTCCGGGTGCGTGTCGGTCGGTTGGATTCGCGTGTTTTCCGGCCGGATTGCTATTTTCCGAGCGGCTCGGTCGGTCGGCTTGGTTTCCTGACGTGTCGGTCGGATTTATCGCGGCTTGCATCGTACTTGGCGTGTCGGGCGCCACTGGTACGTGTCGGTCGGTAATTTTTCCGGCTCCGAGTCGGTCGGTGCTTTTTCCGGCCCGAATCGGAATCGACCCCTAAGTGTACCTTGCCTTTGATGCACTTCAACATGCCATTATGGGGCAATCCGATGCTCCCGGAAATTTTTCACGATACGCAAGCCAAATCCTGGAATACATATGGCATCAGCCAACTCAGTCACTTATATAATGCCACTGGGTTTCATACGTTTTAGATCTTCAGAAGACATTTGGTATCCCTAGGAACATGTTCTATAAATACTTACAGTTTAGAGACTGCTTATGGGGGCGTAGAGAAATAAGACATCCTACGGGATCAGATATACTGACGTATCTACACCTAGGGGGAAAATTGACTATTAGTAAGGCTTACCAACTATTCTCTCAAATATGGGAGAATGATAGTCTTAAAATAGCATCTAAATGGAGTGAGATACTGAGACAGGATGTAGGTCCTGGGGACATAGAAGAATCATTAGAGAGCTTAGATATTGCGGCACATTCTATTACTTTAAAGCTACAACAGTTCAAAACCATGTATATGCTCTATTATACCCCAGAACGAATAACTAAATGGATTGATCCCAATGGCACAAATACGAATGACAAATGTAAATGTGCAAAGTGTAGATTGGTTGCTGCTGACATCCTGCACATGTTTATTACTTCTCCAGGTCTGACTGCTTTTTGGAAGGATGTTTTTGTATAATAACCAATCGTTTAAAAATAAATGTACACTTAACGGATAAAGAATTGATACTTGGCTATAAGCCAGATGTAGCTCTGGGATTAAGATCTTTCATATCGATCATCATAGCAACAGCAAGACTTTGCATTGCCCGCGCATGGATATCCAAACTTCCACCCAGAGCGTATGAATAGTGGGCAATGCTAAGGGAGGTTTTTAAAGAGAGATGTCTATTGCCAAGAGTAGAGGTGTCCGCTCTGGAAAGAAGTTTTATCGAATTTGGGGGCCTATGCTAAATTAGACTAAAACAGGACTATAATGGTTTTGAATATTAACAAAATATTGTACCTTTCTTTTTTCTTGTGTGTATTTCCTACATGTTCATTTATCTAATGTATTATGATCCTCTTTGAAGCTCGGTCTGTGTTTCTTATGTTTACTCCTTGCGATAATAACAAAATTAAAAATAAAAAATTAAAAAAATTAATTCAATGAGGACCTTTTGGGCAAAAGGTTTCTGATAAGTTCTTCCTGAGCACTGCCAGTCATTAGATGGTAGGGGTGATGTGTTGAACTGTGTTGTCTGTTGTTCAAAGTAATGTAATTTCTAGGCAAGGTCTGCTATTTTGTCCATCCTTAATTGTTGCTTTAAAAAGACTGATGACAACCAGGTACAGAGATCTCACATTTCATTGTGTTTTTGCTTTGGATAGACCTGCTTGGAGCCAGCCCCGTTGTCATCTTTTATGAGAGCCATGATCGTATGCAAAGAATTTGCTACAATGACATTTGAAAGAGAACCAGCTTAACCTAGTTCTGAAGCCTTAGACGGTGGACCCACATTCACGTTGGGAAAATGTGTATGAAAGTGTGAGCCAAACAAGTTTCAAGTTCTTCTTGACCACGAAGGGGAGTGGTCTGCAGAGAACTTCAAAAGTTGCCATGTGACCAGGCCTGGTGTCTACCTGACAGCCATTCTCCCAAAGGCGAGGGAACATCACCTGAAGTCTGCACTTTCAGCTGGAGGAGCCGAGGATTTGCCTAGTGCTCAGAAGCCTGCCTGACTGTTAAGAGCAGGAAGGAAAGTGCCTGGTGTTAGCAAAGGAAAGTCTGTCCGAGAAGAGAAGTAAATTTTTTCCTGGCATTACGAACACCCACAGAAAGCTGCAACAGAGATAGAATCCAAGAGTAATCTGTACTGTTAGGAGGTCCCCCAGTATTTCTGCATAGGACGCACTGTGAACTGCATGAAGACTTTGTGAGAACAAGCATCATTGTGTCCTCCAGCAACCCCTGAATAGCCCAAAGGCTGCAACTGCTGAGGATACTCTATTACCAATGACTAGGCCTAGAGGTCATTACTGCCATAACTCAGCACCTGTCTGCACCCAACCAGGGAGGTCAAAACTGCTGTGGATGAGTGTTGTTGAACAAGCCTGTCACACTTCCAATTATCCCTGTTCCAACACGAGGTTGACGCTGCATCCCCAACAGAAATGACGCCACTTCTGCAAGGGGCATTATGAGAACTGCACCCGCTGCACTGTTAGGACTGTAACGTCATCCAGTAGGTAAATGTAGGTCTTAGCCTGTGACCGGAATGAGAGACTAGGATATACAGAAGCATCTACCGTGTGGACTTGAGACTCTTTGTGAACACAATGCGTGAAAGACAATGAACTGAATTACGCTTGTCAGTAAGGTAATTTGAAGTAATCTAGACCTGTGCCTAATGAATGCTTATGGACACAGTATACTGGTGACTATAGCCATTAGAAATCTCCTGGAGAGGGAAGAGAGTACCGGAAGGGGTGTAGCACCTTACTGAACTGGTTACTAGGGTTACAACCATTAATTGCAATTTCAATTGAAAAGTACAGAATTTTGTTCTGCTATGAGATTATAATACTTAACTTAAGATAAGCACTGGGCTGGACAGCATGTATTGTATCTACTGGGTAACTTCTGGGTTGTGAGCTCTTGAACCCCACACTACCTTCCTGAGAAGCCTTTGACTGTTTGAACTCCATACCCAGAGAGTCAAGGGCAGATAGGGCTATAATTAGCTTAGTTTACAGAACTTTAGTAGGAACGATATCAGTAACAAACTGCCTCAACCTTGGTTGGGGCCCAATAGCCCCAAATGAGGCCTTTCACAGACAATATTTTTGCTATCGATATTCAGAGAATTACAGCTTACGTCATATACTAATATACAGCCCTCTCAGGAACAGAATGGTGTCAACATTCGATATGTTTGGTTGCCATGCTCGGAAGTTCATAAAAGGTGGTTGGTTATGTAAGAATTTTCTCCTTGCTAAATCAGCAGACAGGGGAATATTTTAAGTTTGAAAGGCTGCCAATCTGAAGTCTTTAGTAGGTCTGTATATCACACCTGTCTCACCAAGGAAGGAACAATCAGAATCAGAGTGCATGGTTCATATCTCCTCCTAGATGGCACTTCAGATGAGAGGCAGAAGTAGAAATGCAGAAGAAATTCTTCAGCAGGAGGATTGAGATGGTGGCCCTATGCTGTCTAGCTGGAATTATTTTCTTGTAGATGACCAGCTCGCACCACAAAGGAAACATAACATTAGTTGTCTCTGTCTCTGAATCAGGTCGGGCTTCCATTTTTTGAAGAATACTTTATCCCTGATCAGGGTATTCTTTAGGTTAATGTCTCATACTAGGAAGGTGATCATACCTCACATGGTGCACAGACATAATATCGAGTTTTTATTTTTGGAGTACAAAAATATCGAGTTGGAAATATCGAAGGGACTGAATATCGAGGTCAAGAATATCGGTGACCAGAATATCGACATGAAGGTAAGAAATATCGTTTTTGTTAATATCGAAGTCAGTAATATAGTTTGTAAAAATATCGTTGTTAATAATATCAATGTTTATATTAGTGTTATGTATTTTAGTATGTATTTTAAATGTATGTGTTTTATATTTTTTGTTAAGTATTGTATTATTTTTTAAATATATGTATTACATTTTTAGAAGTTATTAATGTTTTTAAAGTAAATTTTGCGTTTTAGTTCTGTAGCGGGTTGTGGGTTTATAGGGGAATAGGGTGGAAGTAATTTAATTATAGTAAATTTAATAATAATTTTTAGAAATTATTAATTATTTTTAATTAAATTTTGCGTTTTAGTTCTGTAGCGGGTTGTGGGTTTAATTGATTAATTGATAATTATATCAATTGTGTTAATTTTTTGTAGGAGCGGGTTGTGGGTTTATAGGGAATAGGGTGGGAAGTAATTTAATTTTTAAAAAGTAATTATTAATTTTTATTTATTGGTATTGATAATTAATTTATTGTTGATTAATTATTAATTGGTAATTCATTTTTATTAATTGATTAATTCATAATTATATTAATTGTGTTATTTTTTTAGGAGTGGGTTGTGGGTTTATAGGGGAATAGAGTGGGAAGTAATTTAATTATAATGAAGTAATTATTAATTTTTATTTGTTATTATTTATAAATAATTTATTAATAATTCATTATTAATTGGTTATTTTATTTAAAAAAATTATTTAATTGATAAGTATGTTAATTTTACCCCTTCGCTATCCAACACTTTCCCTACTGTTGCACTCTCTGGAGTGGGAATAGTAATTTTTACCCCTTCGCTATCCAACACTTTCCCTACTGTTGCACTCACTGGAGTGGGAATAGTCATTTTTACCGCTACGCTATCCAACACTTTCCCTACTGTTGCACTCACTGGAGTCGGAATAGTAATTTTTACCCCTCCGCTATCCAACACTTCCCCTACTGTTGCACTCTCTGGAGTGGGAATAGTAATTTTTACCCCTAGGCTATCCAACACTTTCCCTACTGTTGCACTCTCTGGAGTGGGAATAGTAATTTTTACCACTTTGCTATCCAACACTTTCCCTACTGTTGCACTCCTTGGAGTGGGAATAGTAAATTTTACCCCTACGCTATCCAACACTTTCCCTACTGTTGCACTCACTGGAGTGGGAATAGTAATTTTTACCCCTTCGCTATCCAACACTTTCCCTACTGTTGCACTCTCTGGAGTGGGAATAGTAATTTTTACCCCTACGCTATCCAACACTTTCCCTACTTTTGCACTCTCTGGAGTGGGAATAGTAATTTTCATCCCTACGCTATCCAACACTTTCCCTACTGTTGCACTCTCTGGAGTGGGAATAGTAATTTTTACCCCTAAGCTATTATTGGTGTATATGTATATATATATATTTATAATTTTTATTATGTTTTTTAACAATTTATAAGTTTATAAAATAATTATTTATAAATATTTAGTAAGTATATATATTATATTTTATATATATGTTTAATTTATTTTTACATTATATGTATTAGTTATAATTTTAAACATTTTAAAATAACTTTAACTATGTTTCTTTTAATTATATGTATTATTTACTTTATTTTACATTATTTTTTAAACATTAAAAAAACGATATTTTTAACAACAATATTTTTGACAACGATATTTTTTTTCCGATAGTTTTGTACTTACCATTATGTAGATAGGACTTCGATATTCTTGACAACGATATTTTTGTGTCGATATTTTTGTACCTCGACATTCTGACTGTCGATATTCTGTCAGTGATCCACCTCACATAGGTCCTGTGAGCCACACACCAGTTGCTCAACATTTCAGTTTCTCCAGACCAGTGGGGTGAACTTGCACTGTCTTACTTTTGCATAAAAAGCATAATTGTTGCATTGTACATTAAGATCTTAATAGCCAAATATTTAAAAAGTTTCTAGAAATATTATCATTGCTAATTGGACCACCATGGGATGTTTATACACATTGTTTCTCAGCTTCTCATACTTTATTCTCCCACCAACTAATTGGTAGCTTTAGTATTGAGCAAACCACACCAGATCCTCCTGAAAAATTGAAACCATCTACTCAGTTGACACAGAGCTTTGCGCTCTCTAAGACCAACCTGTGAGTATAGTTAGATAGAATTTGCTGTCCCCCTGAACATTTTTACCTGCAGACTTTGGGGAGAGTGGAAATCTTCAGAGGGGCAAGCCTCTAGGCCATTGCTGATTAGTGCCTCATAACTTCTGTAAGTGAAAGAGCAGTAGCCTCAGAAAGCTCCAAACAGGAAACAATGAGGCTACTTTTTTAGTTGAGGCTTCTGAGTTGTCTCCTGGCCTTCAGGAGCAGTTTTACAACAAAGATCAAACTTTTTCCAAAATTTCTGATAACACTAATTTGAAGGAAAACACACAATATTTCAAGACTGGTTCCTTAAACCTCAGTGCACTTTTTTTCAAGTTGCTGGACAGTTTCCATAATCCAGTTTATAAATCCACAAAAATGTAACTTTTCCAGAAGTTCGGTAGATCTTTTACAGGAAGGGGGCAGCAGCAGTTGTCTCAGGACTTTCTGCACCCTGCAGTCAAAGGAAGAACGTTCATTAGGAGCAAACAAGCTTCATTGGCAGGACCTTCACACTATTTAGAAATGTGAATTAGCCATATACTGGAACCATCGGACTTCGAACTATATGGCAGAAGCTGCAGTTCAAGCTTCGAAGAAAATATATTTCTCCAATACTCTTTGGAGGGCACACAGTAATTCTTCAGTACCACAGGTAGATATTTTCTCCGCTTCAAATCCAGGAAGATTAGGTCATTAGAGTGTGTCAAGAAGGACATTTTAGAGGGGACGCCAGTCTGTCACTGGTTGTGAGATCTTGACAATTTTATTAACATTTACAGGAATTGCTCGTTTTTTGTGTCCATCCAACTATCCCACAAAATTCGAGAACGCTTGCCTTAACAGAGCTGACCTAAGCTCCAAATGAAATTTTCTCCTCGAGGCCAACATGTGGGCTATGCCTCTTGCAAGGGAAATATCTACACGGTCTGCTGGTTCTCCATTCCAGAAGTGAAAGGGTGCCACAGATGCACCTCCTTGGCAAGCCCTGGGGATTTACTTCCTTTCATCTTTGATGAGATGCTGTGTATTGCCAATTCTTTGAAACACCAGCTGAAAAGCATGACCACCATGGCTGCTAGAAAAAAATACAATCTAAAACCGCATGTTAGACTTTAGAAGTAGGTGGGACAAATATTTCTTTTACTCCTACTTCCTATATTTAAACTCTGTGGAGCTATGTAGAGGACTAGCATATGGACCATCGTACTACAGTGAAAGTTGGGGCACTCTGGAACTAAAAATAGCTAGCATTTTAACCAAAGATCCTGCAGCTAGACCGGAATAGCATGGTGCCAATTCAGATGTCACAATACCAGATGTAGAGACCATAAAGCGGGGAGAAATTTGTAAAGAGATGGACTCCATTATAATCGGTAACCACGTTTTTGTTTAAGTTCAAGACCTTCCTCTTTTTCGATGGATAAACATGCTTGTTCAACCCTGTACTTTGGACCTCTTTGTACAGATACTTAGGAAAAACATTATCCCTCAGCCATATTCGCACATGTGATCAGTGGAAAACATGTCTGTTCAGCCTTGGATGTATTTTGTGCCATTTGCACCAGCGTGTTGCAGCTGTGTCAAAAGAACTGACCAAGGTATGGTTGATTATCGAATTTGCCATGTCATGACTATAGGTACAAAACAAGGTTTGACTTCTACCTTTCAAACCTTTGTTCGCACAGCTGATTTGCAATTAAAGCAAGCCTCGGCATAGAACTGCACAGGCAGTGTTACTATTGCTGTCCTAATTAGACCATGTCATCTGCTACATCACAGAGAGATGAGCTAAGACCCCTTCAAAGGAATCTCATTACTGAGCTCCTACTCCTTAAGTTCTTGTTACAGAATATGTCAAGAAACACGAGAAGCACGCTCATAAGAATTACCAATTTTTATTGTTATTAGTCCCAATCTGGCTTTACCTGAGGTTTGAACAGGTCAGAAGGGAAACTTTCTTCTGGTGTTTCTGGGGTTCTGGGTTGGTGATGCTGAAATAGTGTTTAACGATCGCCTAGCCATGCCGGACTGCTGAGTCCTAGAAAGCAGTGGACATTGTTGAACTACTGGTTGCCCTCTTCCATGGTCGACCTTCTTTGGTCTTCACGCTACAGGCCCTTCTTTCTCTGATGCTCACTCCCAGTAGTGTCTATCAGGGATTCCTCATCTCCTGCTTGTTCACCTCCTTCTTCATCCTGATTCATCTCTCTTCCAGTTCTCTCGTCCGTCAATGCCTGATTTTTTTTTTTTTATATCCCACTTTATTGAAAGTTTTGCGGCAAAACACAGCATAACACAGTACAATATTTGATCAGTGTACAAGAACAGCCTAACAGCAAGCTCAGACATCAATAGTATATAACAGTGCTTTGTCATATTGAAAAGCTATTATAGTCACACCATTTCCCCTATATACGTTCATGTTTCTTTGGACACCAAAGACCTCAAAAATCAGCTTCTCATGATGTGCGCACCAGTCCACCCCTGCACGGCAACCTCTAACAGTCGGTGGCTTTTGTTGTTTCTATACTTGAGCCATGTCCCGCTTGGCAACCAAACAAGCTGTCCCCAGAAAGATGTGTCCAGCTCTAGGACCGCGTACCTTCTCCATGAGCCCTAGTAACGCAACACGGGACGTCAACTCCAGGGGGCGGATAGTATTTGACCCACCTCCTCCCAAAAAGGCCTCAATACCGGGCACTCCTAAGCAACGTGGAAAAAAGCTGCTGTGGGAAGTGTGCAGCCTGTGCACACCACTCGCGCATCAGAGCGTACATGTTGCAGGAGTCTTGGGGTGAGGTACGTTGCTTGTAAGTAGTAGAACTGTACCATACGCAGCCACACCAAGATCGCCAGCTCCCTAGGCTCCATGCAAACCTCTCTCCAGTCATCCTCATCCAGGTCTCCCACCCAAGATGTCCATCTTTGCCTGACCTTCTCGAGACCGTCTGGGGCATGGATTACTAAGGAGCGGTAGATCACAGAGTGGCCCCTTTACCCAGCCGCCCTAAGAATATTTTCGCCTCTAATGGATTGTTTTCCAGCAGGGATTCGCCCGGGAGCTCGTGAGCTCATAAGGCGTGGCGCAGTTGGAGGTATCGAAAGAATTGCGAGTTAGACAGTGAGTACTTAGCTTTTAATTCCTGAAATGACATAATGTTCCCCCCCTTGTAGACATCTCCCAGGTACAAGATCCAATGCGATCCCATGGCAGAAAACCTTCCAGCATCGAAAGCTGACCCAGCCATGTTCTGTGTCAAAGAGGGGTCATCTCGGTTAGGCGACGGGCCTGGCCAGTGAGACGAAGGGCCACCCTCCAGCAGATAAAGGATACCTGTGTGCAGGAAGGCAATGTACCCAATAAACGCACCCCATATAGGAGATCAAGCATCATCTATACCCAGTGAGTATATTTTCAACTGATATGCCAGGTCATCCCACCCCCCAGTGAACCAGTCATTAATCGACACCATATATGCTGCAAGATAGTATAGGTTTAGATCTGATAAACCCAGGCCACGGTCGAAAGGAGATTTTACGCAGTGAGTGAAATGGCACCTTATGCCGACCCCCAGCCCACACAAAGTTAGTAATTTTAGTGGTCACAAAGTGAAACCATTCATGGGGAATGCATAAGGATAATTGCCCAACACATACAAATAACGCAGGAGGCACACCATTTTGAAAATGGCTGTGCGCCCCATAGTATTCAATGGCAGCATGGCCCAGTGGCCGAGATCCTGATCAAGCCGCCGGTCCAGTCTCCGGAAATTGAGGGCCCAGACCAGATCCGGAATGGGGGACACGTGCACCACTAAGTATTTAAAGGAGTTATGCCGATTAGGAATGTTGGGGCACCAGACTCACCCTAGAGCGTCACCCTTTAGCTCCACTAAACAGGACTTCCCTTCATTAACCTGGAGCCCAGATGGCTAGCCATACAGCCAAAGGAGTGTCAAAGGAGTGTCAGGGACCTCGAACGTTGTGGATCTCTCAAGAACAGGAGCATGTAATCCGCGTATGGCGCCACACGGTCTTCAAAGTCAGTCCCCCATCGCCAGCCCATGATCTGAGCATCACAGCGTATCAGTTACGTCAGAGGTTCTATCACCAATGCAAAGAACAGTGGGGACAGTGGGAACCCCTGATGCGTGCCCCGCTTGATGGGAAATGCAGGAGACAAGACCCCAGTCACCCAGACTTTAGGAGTCGGAGAGTGGTAGAGAAGCCGAACCATGTGACGGAACACCTCCCCCATGCCAGCCTGACAAAGAACTCCATCCATAAAGGCCCATGACACTGTATCGAATGCTTTAGTGAAATCAACTAGCAAGAGGGCCAGAGTGCCATTGAGTTCCGATGACCGGGATATCACTATATGGACCCTCCTAATACCGTGATGCGTGATACGGCCCGACATGAATCCACATTGATTCGGGTGGACAAGGTGAGGTAAGACTGGACCTAGCTAACACTTTTGCATAGATCTTGATGTCAGTGTTGATCAATGAAATTGGGTGATAGGTGGAACATTGGTCCCTAGGGAGACCTTCCTTGGGCAGGACAACTATGGTGGCGCAGTCTAACTCTGGTGGAAAGGACCCCTGTTGCAAGGCGGTTGTATAGAGATTCAGAAGGTGGGAACATATGATCTCACAAGAGCGTTTGTAATACTCAATAGGATAACCATCTGGGTCGGCCGCTTCCCCAACTTGCAACCCAGATACTGCAGCACTCGGTTCCTCAAGTGTTAGGGCTTGGTCCAACTCTTTGGCCAAGACACTGGGTATAGTTGGCAGCGGTATGGTGTCTAAAAAGGGGTTGGTGACCTCCGCTGGCGGCGGAGGACACAGCAAGTATAACCCCCGGTAAAAATCAGCAAAGGTCTGGGCAATTAAGGGAAGCTCCTCTTGGAGACGACCCAATGAGTCCCAAATCACCGTAACTACTCGGTCAGAGGCACCGCAGTTGGCCAGCTAGTACAATCATTTGCCAGATTTGTCCCCCGAGGCGTATAAACTCTGTGTGGAGGCTCTCCAACATTGTCTTGCTTCTTACAAGGAAACTTGCCGCAGTTCAGTTCGGGCTATGACTAGAAGATGACGGGGATGCTCGGTGTCCCGACGGCGAAGAGCCTCCTCCATTCGTAATATCTGGGTTTCCAAGTCAGTCAGGGGTGCAAGACGGAGCACCGCGGTCTGCTGTACGTAACTTTTGATGTGGCCTCTCAAGGATGGCTTCCTAGCCGCCCACAGCGTCGCCGCTGATGCCACTGAGCCTACATTGATCTCGAAAAACTGACGTATTTCCTCCTCAACAAAGGTCTCACACTCAGAGCTCTGCAAGTACCATGCTTTGAATCTCCAGGCTGGCCGCAAGACAGTGGGTTGAGTTCCCCATGAGAACAACAACGGAGCGTGATCGGAGATACAACGCAGAAGAATGTGCACCGATTGAACTAAGAAAAGGTCCGCAGCCAATAACCACAACAGATCTATGCGGGGTTCCGCTGCATGAACGGAAGATTGATGGGTGTAAGCTCGCTGAATGGGATGCAAGGAGTGCCTCGCGTCGCAGAGGCCCTGCGAATCTGCCCACGAGGATAAGCAGACTTCTCGGGAATGCCTGGTAGGGTATGGGTCGGAGGATGCATCCAGGACTGGGTCCGGAAGTATATTAAAGTCTCCGCCGATCATCATAACGCCCTGAGGGATAGACAGGATGAAGGATCTCAGCGACTGCAGAGAAAGTTGCAGCATGGTCAGCGGGACATAACAGGATATACAATTATAATGCCTCACTTCCAATCGGTCCTCAATACTAACATAGCAGCCCTGAGTGTCCGTGTGGTGCGCAGTAACGGCCAAGAGAAGAGATTTGTGCAGCAGTATAGCGACTCCTCTAGAGCCACGTATAAAACCTGAGTGATAAACCCTGTCATAGCCGAACCTGCCCAGAAAGGGGCAGTTCGTACCTAGTAGATGAGTCTCCTGCAGGAGAACGACCGCTGGCCTGTGGCATTTTATATATCTTAACACAGCAGAATGCTTAATGAGGTCCAGGAGGCCGTTCACATTCCAGGAGATTACTGTTAATATGCGAGAGGCCATGACGCAGCTGATTAAACCAAGCCTAGTCCCCACCCGACAGGGTTGGACAGGAGACCCCAAGGACCTATTGTGCCATGCCGTTTCGACCTAGCCATTGTCATCTGCCTAGTTGCCGCTATTAACCTAGAGGAGAAAAACACTGGTAAAACAGAACAGTCAGAGAAATAAACTAGGCTCGAGAGCCCAACTAAACTACCCTCCCCCCAACATCCCCCTTCCCACACTTCACCCCAGGAAGTATCTGTCGCCGTAACTGATCATCCCAAAACCTCTAACTGGGGGGGGGGGGTGATAAACCTCTGTGGTCCTCAGGCGCCCATACAACAGGATCCAACACCTGACAACGTAATACACCATATTAAAAATGAATTTTCCCTCATTACCCAGCAGAAGTAACAAAGGAGAGCCACATGAGCCAAAGCCCACAACAGGAGGGGGAGGGAAGCAAGCACACCCACCCTTCCCGGCAGACATGCCTAGCCTACCCCTTGCAACATAATTGGAATTATAACTAGAGAAGAAGCAGCCAGGTCAAGCAGACCAGAGAGCTGAGATGAGCAGTCCAAATCCACCTCCGCAGAGCGGAAAACCAGTGGAGTATCCGAGAGGTTCTCGACCTCCCTCGGTGAAGCTGGGTCCAGGGTAAGTTCCTCTTGAGACGAGCCTGAGCCCTCCACATTGACCCCACACTCGCTCCATGGCACCCGAGAGCGGGAGTGCCCCCCCCGCAGCCGACGATAAAGTGACCCAGTTCACTCCTTTGTACTCCCCGATTGATGTAGTTTGGGGGGAGGCATGGCAGCAGCCGGCTCTCGGTCGCCTACTCCCAAGCTTGATCCGGTGTATCGAAGAAAAAAGTATGGGACTGGAAGAAGACATTGAGGCAGGCGGGAAACAGCAGCATGTACCGCAGGTCTAAGGCTAGGAGCTTCTGCTTCACTTCGGTGAAGGAGCTCCGCTGTTGCTGCACCGCCTTTGTGTTATCAGGAAATAAAAGAATCTGTGCATTGTCCAACCACGGATCAGGCTGGGTGCATGCCTCTTGTAATATTGCGTCCCGGTCTTTAAAGTTAAGCAGCCTCAGGAGCACAGGCCCTGGGGAGACCCCGTGCGGGGGCCTCAGCACCAGGGAGAAGTGCGGTCTTTCGATGACAAAAAAGGGGTGGACAGTTTATTTTCAGACACTCATGTTTTAAACCAGTCCTCAAGCACTCTGGCTAGGCCTCTCTACTCCATGGATTCCGGCAGGACAATGAGTCAGAGATTATTACGCCAAGACCTATTTTCAGCGTCCTCCGCCCTCTCCGTCAGGGAGGACACTGAGGTGGACAGCTTGGACATCTGGCTCTTAAGGGACGAAATTTCATCCTCAGCAGAGGAGACACAGATTTTGACCTCCCTGGTTCTGTCCACCACATTGCGCAGATCTTGGCACAGCAGGAAGAGATCGACTCGTAGGTCATCTACTTTAGATTCAATGGTGTCCCGGGAATCCTATATGGCCTTGAGGATCACATCCAAGTCCGCAGTCCCCTGCCCCCCGAGTCAGGTAACAGATCTGTTGATCCCTCTCCATGCTCGTGGGGGGCAGTCGGCAAGACTGTATAATGATCCATCGTCATGTGGGACGAGGATTGCAGCGGTACCTTCCCTGTCCCATCCCCCACAATCGGGTGCAGGCGGCCCTCACCTACGGTCCGCGGTGCCCTCCAATGCGTCACCGCCTCCTTCTAACAGGGCCACACAGAGCACTGCGGTGATCGGCTCCATCACTCTGGGAGGCCTCCCCATGTGAATCAAAAAAGGGGGAAGCCTCCACCCCTTTAGCAGTCTCCAGCTGCCAGGACTGCCTCTCGACTCCGGATCCATGCTGCAGGCAGCCGCCTGCCCCCCAGCCACCGCCGAGCCCCGAGTCACATCCGCCCACCAGGCAAGGGCCGGCACCAGGACAAAACTCTTCCCCGTGGCCACTCCAGCTCTCAGGGTCACTCCCACCAGGTACCGTGGGAAGCGCTCCGGGCGACTCCACCAGCCCCAGCAGCTCAGCGTCTAGGCCGCGGCCCCGCAGCGGCCCTGCAGGGCAGCAGGTCAGGTCTCCTCTGCATCACAGTGGTCCGATGGCCACAGACTGGATCACGAGAGGGCCTATTCGGTGCCCCGAGGTTCGAGAGGGATGTTGCTGTCAAGCAGGATGGCGACGGATCTCTCTGGTGACGGGAGCAACACTAAGGCTCAACTACCATCTTGGACGCCCAGGCCACGCCCGTAAATACCTGATTCAATATTCTGTCTCCCTTGTCATCTGATGGTCACTTCTTTTACACGCCTTGCCTGACTTGTAGTCCTACCAGAACCATCCGTACCTGCTTGATCATGTTGCAGAAAGGAATACGAATGCAGAAGTAAAAACCAGTCAACCCTATCAAGTCTCTCCTTAGAGTAATGATTTTTTATTGTTTATTTATGCTTCTTGTTTCAGGGAAACAAGGCTTGAGGGGCGTCAAATTAATGTACATAGGAGGGAAAAAAATATGTTCAATAGAGATAAACACAGTAGAATAGCTAGAAGGTACAACGACTGCAGCAATGTTATGTAGGAGAGAACTTACATAACATGGAACAGCAGATAGGTTAACATTAGACCAATGGATCTATGCCCACTTATGCAATAGAGAGAAGAAATCACTATGGCAATATGACTTGCTAGTGATAATAAAAGAGCTTTACGTCAGCTGTAGAATGTATGAAAGCCCATGTGGAATTCAGAAAAATTAGTGTCAAGAGCAGAATGTTTAAAAAGCTCTGTGGATGGGCAGGGTTGCAGGGTAGGGAAGCAGGTAAAAGATTAGACTGAAAATTAATGACTAAGGAGTAGGCATTTTAGGTTTCTTATTAACACGAAGAGCGAAGCAGTGGTACGAAGCTCCAGTGGAATGAAGTTTTTGGGCGAATGGTAAGCTAGGTGTCTTTAGGCTCATTGTGTTACTACAGTACAGGTGAAGAAGTCCTTTAGAGATTACAAGTTTATCAAATATTAACTGGACCGATTTAGGGAAAGGTTTTTTGTGTACAGGGCAGGCACTTTTAAAGATTCACTTGCAGTCAAAGGGAAGCCATGTTAAGGAGATAAGGACCATGATGACGTAGTCTAATCTGGAAATTATCAATGCTTCTATAGTCAACTGGAAATTAGTCTCTGGAATCAACTGCAGTACGGACCTCTGTACTTGAATTAGGAGGTTGATGAATTAAGACGAAGATAATATTGTCTGATGGTCAATATTGTGCAATCCTGGGTTGCAATCCGATCAGGGTTTGAGAAAAAGAAAGATGTCGGATTCAGAAGAGATCATAAAGTATATCTGCGTATCACTGGTGCGCTAGAAGTATGCAATCCATGTGTAAGGCAGTAGTTCACAAAGCAGTTCCATGTATAGAATGAAAATTGGAGGGGCTAGGAGCAGACTGTCAGGAAAGGTGGTCTTTCGTTCTGCCCTTTTGGGAATGGCTCTCAAAATATAAACAGATAAACTAAGTAATTGACTTACAAAGCCTGTCAAAGCCAAGGCAATTCTTACGGGTGGCATGAAGGATTCCAGGACCAGGACTGTGTCAAAGGCAGAAATTAGATAAAGGAGGATAAAATGGCGTGATTTGCCTCAGTCAAAGAAGCAAAGGGCCTCATCTGTGAATGACCCTGGCCATGACCCAGTTTTGGTAATACAGCTGGTCTAGGAGGAGGTGGAGCAGTGATCATTTAAGCCATCGGAGTCAGCATTAACTTTCTTAAGCACAGGTTTGACATCACTATTATATGCACTCATATCACAAACAGGAGAGGGGGAGGAGAGAGCACCCATGCGTTCCTCCTATACATGAAACAGAAATCACAGCAGGCAGGGTGCCTATATCGAGGATGTGCAAAGGAGGCTACGTCCTACACTTATAGTGAGGGTCTCGTCCGCCAATATTATATTAGAGAGGGTCAGGATTCATACAAGGAAACCCATCCTTAATGGAAGAAGAGGTCTCACACACATATTAGTGTCATGCTTCATCATAGACCTCCTCTCCCCACCCTGGTAAGATAGTACTACCCGGGCGGACTCAAACCTCCACCAAGATTTGGCCAAAGGAGAGAGTTCTTACATAAAACTTGCTGGATAGAAACGGGATCCAGATATTCTAAAAGTACCTCAAAGTTCCTGGGTAATCACCTTTATTCGTGAGTACTTTGGGTATAGTTAAAAACATTTTCACATGGCGGGTGTGACAAGCACAATGGCTAGAACCCGTCTGCTACTACCCAACATGTTTCTACCCTCAAAAAAGCCTATCTGGTATGGGGCATTCGTCAGGGCTATTGGATCCCTACCTTTTTAAGCCACTGGGCTTATGCAACTGATTATGCTAACAAGGGTGTATTACCATAAGCCATAATACCTCAGGTGAATCCTACCTGGTAGCCTTTCAAATTGTTCTCGCTGAAGACCTATAAAGAACAAATAAATAAAGAGGGGAATAGTATACAGTGATCAATAAGAAGGGACAGTGTACTTATCCCCCTGACATCATTCTTACTCAGAAGACAAGAAATTCTTTTTCGATGGTTTTGAATTTATATTAAAAGTGATTGAGCTTTCTCGTAGTTCACACCATGTGAGCAAACATCACCACACGCGTGAGAGTCACACTAAAAGAGGAAACAGTGGCACATAATACTGCTAGGTATAGTTTTTGGCGTGTGGTGAGACGTGACCCTATGAAAGTATGAGTTAAAAAAAATTCAGCTCTCGGTTACATACACCAAATTGCTACATGAGGCATATTGGGCGTTGTATATTGTTAAGTGGTACACAATCAACAGATAGAAGCTACCATCTTACCCTAAATTTTAGGGGATGCCAATACATCGGTCAAGGAGGGGGTGCTGTCCTTTATAGTTACATTCTAGGATTTCTTAGGGAACTATACCTGAGTGAAAAAGCAAGCACCTGCCTTGAGGCCTCAGCAATATGTTTCACACAAAGGGAACCCCACATCCTGGCCCTCTGTGGAAGAGTTGTACAATCCATCAGGGACACTCTTCAGCCCCGCACTGGCCCTCGACCTTGCTCTTGTATAGTCCAAAAGCTGATTCCGGATTTCTTTTTTTTAAAAAGGACTCTGAAAAAATGCAGACCCTGCCTTGGATGCAGCAATTTAGACCAGAGACCTCCAACCTTTCTACCCAAATAAAAGTCTGCTCTAAATTGTCATAAAATCTCAATGCATACGCACAAGCTCTTTATAAGTGAACTTGGACCAAGGGCAGGAAACGTGGTGCCTGAGGAGATCAGAAAGGAAGGAAGATTTGGACAACCGACGAGCCAGACGGGTGACATCCTCCACTGGGGCCGGACGCAGAGCTACGGAAAAAAGTAATTATGAGAATAAGCCCCTGAGTCACATGACGGCACATAACATTTGCACCACAACAAACAAAAATCTGTTATAATTTCCCACAAAGTCACAAAGCACAAGCACTTTACAAGAGAACTAGTACCAACGAGGAGAACGGAAAGGAAAGAAGACCTGGAAAATGGAAGAACCTGATGGGTGACACTCCCCCATGGGGCCGGTCGCAGAGTAAAAGACAATTGTAAACACGGAAATAAGCTCAGAGTCATATGATGGCATATAACAATTGCACCTTATCAGAACTTTTAATCTTCACTAACAATGGCTCCTTTTTAAATGTTATTTTATTGTAATGCAATGGTTTTAATTAACTTATGCAAATAAAATTTAAATTTCAATAAGGGACAATAGCATGGTGTACAGACTTAATGAAATGAGGTGGTGTGATCTGTAAGATATCTTCCTGGAAAACAGCATCATATATCAATCAGTCAATCAGGATTTATAAAGCGTGGCTAATCTCCGCCGATAGGGTATCCATGCGCTTGCAGGTCCTGGAGGCTTATTTTAACAGCCTGGTCTTGAGGGCCATTCGGAATTCCGGAAGTGAGATGCTGGTCCGGAGGTGTGTGGGGAGGATGTTCCAGGTCTTTGCTGCGATGTGGGAGAAGGAGTGTCCTCCACTTCTGCTTTGGTAGATGTGGAGAGTATGGGCAAATGAAAGGGAGGCAGAGCGTAGTCTTCTTAACGGTTGGTGGAAGTTCAGGCGGTGGTTAATGTATGTGGGTCACTGGTTGTGTAGAGCCTTGTGTGCATGGGTCAGCAGCTTAAATTTGCCTTTCTTCTGTATGGAGAGCCAGTGGAGTTGCCTGAGGTGGGGTGTGATGTGGGTTGGTCGGGGAAGGCCGGGGATGAGTCTGGCTGTGGCGTTCTGTATGGTCTGAAGTCTCTGTAGGAGGTGTGCAGCGATTCCTACAGAGTTGATGTAGTCCAGTCGGCTGATAGATCGCAATTTGCTAACAAAGGTAGCAGGAGGGACAGATTATGTGAATAGGAATGGATATGATGGATCTTACTCTTTTCTTGAAGAAAATGTAAATATCACATAGTAGAGGAACAGTGACGAGAACTAGGATGAGTGAGTCGTTTACCTGTTTCACTATGTCAAATCTTTGATTTAGACAAATCATAGCCAACACTTGCTGGGATTTCAGGAATACATCTGATTTGAATACATTTTTGTAAGATCTACTGGCTCAATTGTTAGATAGGTGAGACACTGAGGTTGTTGGCTGTTGGGTAGCAATTCCGAATGACCATGTCTGAACCTGTCACACTCTCAGACACCTCATCCGGTCTCCTCTGTATGTAATACAGTTGGCAGGTGGGCTTTCTTACAATAGTTTGAGGCCTGCCGGGAGGAACTGCTGTTGTTTTTTTAGTCTGGCTTGGCATGCTCAAATTCTTAAATGAATAGAGTGGGCTTTGGCTCCAACCAGAGGAGTATTTCTCTCTCACATCATTCTATTGGTTGTTTGGTGTACCATTCCACCTCCTATGGAGTGCTTACATTGCAATGCAATGGGAATATTTTACATTTCAAAATACATTGACTCTATCATACCTTAAATTCTTTATCTCTTGGATGCAATCACTTCAGGTTTCTTTTAGGTCTGGTTTACAGTGAAGATCACTAGGCTTTATGTGATCAACAGAAAAAGCTTTCAGAAGCACTAATAAGAGAGGGGATTTGGCTCCACGCACATGTTGAATCCCTTGAAGTGCAGCATTTGATTGGGAAGAAGTTGTGTACTTCCACTGAAAAAAATGATTGGACTGCACATTTTGCCTTGCTGGAAATCTTTTGCTTAATATAGAAGGACTGAGTTCATTATGGTCACAAGCTAATGATCAAGTCTATAGGGCTGATCTGTTTATTACTTAAAGTTATGAGAAAAGCCTTACACTTGATGACTTTATTGTGAAAAGCATATATTAAAGCCAACAGGCATTTAAGGATGGATTGTTAATACACTGAGTTAATAACTGTGAAGAGGTATTTTGTTACAGAGAATCTTACAAATTACTGTAGTAGGCAAGGATTTAAATGTTGGTTACCCTCACTGACAAACCCTTCAGTAGAAATGTTACACTGTGATAATCGCTGTAAGGCCCTCTTAGGAGCTATTGCATTTTTTGCCTGTAATTTATGACTGTAACCCTGAGGGTTGCTTTGTGGGAAAGCGTATGCTCAATACATTAATACTGAGTTGGTTATGGTAACACGCTAATCATAAAGGCTGTAGGTCTGGTTGGTTCACTGGTAAAATGATGTTGATTGAAGAGGTCTGATTTGTTTATTATGAGCAGTTGCAACAAAGGCAATAGGACTGATTTATTTATTGTGAACTTGTTAAAGCCAATAGGCTTTAATTGTAGGTTGTTATTAATCTTTGTTAAAGCCTGCAGACAGGTATTTTGTTACATGGAATTTCCCACATTAATGCAAGAGGCAGGGGGTTTAGTTTTGGTATTGGATACTCCCTCTGACAAATCCTGGGAGTAGAACATATGTACTGTGATAACACTTGCTATAAGGCCTGAGAGATTTAATTCTCAACCAGACTCTTCCAAACAAAGCAATCATTAAAATACACACAGAGACATATAAATATAAATATACAAATATGTGGTCTGCTTTCGTTTCAATTACTCTCTCCATCCATGGAAGCATACGGCAAAGGGCAATAACTCAGCCCTTTTCAGTCACTGACTTGCTTGCTCTGTGGGTGATGGCATTTTTCCTGAATACATGTGTACATCCACTTGAAAATGAGCATGCTTCAGTGCCAAGGCTAATGTGCCAGACCTTTAGTTTTCCATTTTCTTCTTTAATGGGTCCCTTTTCATTTATTTTCTTCTCCTTTTTTATTTGACAGACGTTTCCCAGCCAGTGCTACTGGGTCGCTAGCTTCCCACTCAATTTATCTGCAGTGCACTGCATTCCATGTAGCCACATCTTTTAAACCAGGTGGCCTTCTTGGAATGGTATTGTCTGTAGGATAACATTGATTTTTCATTTTAAGATGGCAAGCACTTTGCTTCAACCATGTTGGCACTTTATGTCAGGTATGGCAAACGTTGCGCCTGCCTAGACCACAAATCCCAGAATGCCCTATGATGCGGGGGCGGAGCCACGTCCTTAAATAGGACGCAACACGCACGGTAGGGCGTGCGTAATTCTGAATGCGACCCTGTTGCATATTTCCCCCGGGACTAAAGAGGAGAAGCAGACGCGAGGTTGCGTCTGATTGTTTTAGGACCCGGAATTTCTCCTGAGGCAGCGTGAAAGGCTGCAAGCACCGTGGGCGTTTCTGCCCGCGTTTCGAGGACGGATAGAGAGCCGTTATAGAAACTCGGCGTTTCTTCCAAGGACACGGTATTAGGAGGGACTGCTGTTCCTTTACGAGGCCAAGCTGAGGGGGAAGAAACATTCAGTGAAACTCCAGCGTGCTCTGAGGTAAGAGCAGGACATTGGCGACAAAATAATACCGGATCAGAATCTTGTGTTAAGGCTCACAGGCCTGATACTCTCCAGGGATAAAAAACATTGCTACGATTATTTTGTATGATTAGCTCCAAAGTTGGAGCTTAGTTTACAGGCACTTTTCTATCACCATTATTTGACTAGACATTGGAGATAGGAACAGGTAACATACCCCTCGTGACTGTAATCGAAAGGATGCTCTACTAAAGTGTTCTGAAACTCAGACTATTTGCTTTCTTCAAAATTACCTCATTTATTCTACAAACCTTTTGTTCAAACTGGCAAGGACTCCCATAGTAGGATCGTACCTGGTATGCATGAATACCGCTTGACTGGTAAAATGGAGAAGGTGTGTGCTATGAGACTTGTCAGGTAATTAGAAACCTAGCGAGACTATATGAGAGTAGTGTTGCATGCCCTTGTTTCTCATAGTGCTGTTCTTTGTTTTCCAGATTCTACTCCCTGCTGTTCCCTTCCTACCCTTCCCTCACTTGATCGCCCTAAACCTCTGTGCAGTTATTGTAGGAGTTGGGGATGTCAAGGGGTGGAACCCATATTGCCTCACACGAATCCTGAGGAGTACTCGTCTTTGGACCGGATCGTTACAGAATTACGCACCCACGATACTTACTCATCCCGGTTCGTGTGTGGCAATAGGGGGATTATGGAAGAGGTTCTAAGAGCCCTAGCATTGGTTCAGCAGGAGTTGGCAGCCTCCCGAGCAGAGACCGCGTCTTTGCGGGAGAAGGTGGAAAAGCTAACCAAAAACCCGTTTGAAATATCTTCAGGGAGTCCCCAGATACACGTCACAGTCCCTCCACCCATTCCTTTAGCTAGCCCTGAATGCTATGCTGGAGACCCCCTGAAAATACAGGTGTTTCTAACCCAGATTATGATGCATTTCTCATGCAAACCTTCATCATTCCCTAATCATCACTCTAGAGTAGCTTTTACGATCTCATATCTAATAGGGGACGCTGCTAATTGGGCAGTGCCTCTGGTACGGAATAACGACCCTATCCTGTCAGATTGGGACAGTTTTAGATCTGCTTTGGAAAGGGTATTTGACAGGCGAACCACTACCTTTAGTGCCGACAAGGAACTCTTGGAGTTGAGGCAAGGGAGACGCGACTTGGTGTCCTATTTGACCACCTTCAATAGACTAGTGGCGGAAGCGGCTTGGCCAGAAGAAAAAGAATGTCCCTTTTTATCAAGGCCTCTGTGACGAGCTGAAAGACGTCATAGCCAGAATAGACCCCCAACCACGATCTTGTACAGATCTCGTCAGTCTTGCATTGAGGCTAGATGGACGTATAGCTGATAGAGGAGGTGAGAGACGTAGGGGGAACAGTCGGTTTACCAGCCGGATAAGAGCCCCAGGCGAGACGCGCCTGGTAGTGAAGCCAATTCTGAACCCATGGAGTTAGGAGCTCTTCGAGCACCACTCTCCAAGAGTGAGAGGGAGAGTAGACGTACTCAGGGGCTCTGTATGTACTGCGGAAAGAAAGGGCACTACGTTCGTGAGTGCCCCGCTAGGCCCAAAACTCTAGGAGGTACATATAAAAACAAGAAAACGGTAGCATCGACATTAGGCACAGACCGTAGCGGTGTTTCCTCGGTTCCTTCAGGGTCGGTGGTGGATAAAGAATGGAGGATACCTTCTTTGGCCACCACTCGGGTGAGGGATACTGAATCCCATATGGTGCTCTCGATGGGTCTAGAAGTTAAGCAACACATGTTCCAGGTAATGGCCATGTTGGACTCCGGGGCTACCGGTAATTCCATAGACAGCGGCTTGGTGCAACACCTAGACATAAGTAGGGTGCCCCTAGATAACCCTGAGGAGGTATTGGCAGTGGATGGCAAGCCCCTTAAATCAGGACTCATCACGGAGCAGACAGAGACTCTATACCTGTCGGTTGGGATAAGAGGGGGACAACATATGGAGGAAGTGGTTCTGAACATCATTGACGCCCCACAGTATGAGGTGATACTGGGGATGCCATGGTTCTGTCGCCATAACCCCACCATTAATTGGAAAGACAAGACCATTCATTTCCTGTCGGAGGTGTGTAAGGAACATCTATTCCTCGAACCTATCTCCTGTGCGGCAGCCCTAGCTCAACCGTTTTTGGTGGCCACTGCTGCCGAGAAAGAGATGGTTCTGCCGAACGAATATACACACTTCGCGGATGTTTTTAGCAAATCCCAGGCGGAAAAACTCCCACCACATAGGCGGTATGACTGTCAAATCGACTTGGTAGACGGAGCCACCATACCCGCCTGCCGGGTCTATGCACTATCAGAACCAGAGACCAAGCACTTAAGGGAGTACATAGACCATTTCTTGGAAATAGGTTTCATTAGACCATCACGTTCCCCTGCAGCATCCCCTCTTTTCTTCATAGCCAAGGCGAGCGGAGAATTGAGAGCTTGCTGTGACTACCGCATGCTAAACAAAAACACAATCCGCAATCGCTATCCTTTACCCCTCATACCTGTCTTGATAGATCAGGTGCGTGAAGCAAAGATATACACCAGACTAGACCTAAGAGGGGCGTATCATCTGGTACGCATACGAGAGGGGGATGAATGGAAAACGGCCTTTAAGACGCGCTATGGCCTGTTTGAGTACACTGTGATGCCGTTCGGGCTCTGCAATGCCCCTGCGGCGTTTCAGTACTTTTTGAACGACGTACTGAAAGAGTACGTGGATCATTCGGTGGTTGTCTATATCGACGACATACTGATTTACTCGGACTCGGATGAAAAACATCAAGAACATGTCATACAGGTCTTAAGGACCCTTAGGAAGCACCACTTGTACTGCAAGCTGAGCAAGTGTGAGTTTGGAGTGCATGAGGTAGAGTTTTTGGGGGTTATGCTCCGTCCTGAAGGCTTGGGTATGGCAGAAAGGAAGGTACAGGCAGTGCAGGAATGGCCGGTTCCAAAGAACGTCAAAGAAGTACAAAGCTTCCTGGGCTTTGCCAATTTTTACCGCCGGTTTATCCAAGGTTTCTCGCAATTGGCAATTCCGATCACCAGGCTACTCAGAAAGGGAGTACCCTTCGGATGGACCCCAGAGGCCGCAGACGCTTTTGAGTACCTAAAACATGCATTCACCTCCGCACCAGTCCTTAAACACCCCCGGTTGGATGCTCCCTTCATTGTGGAAGCAGATGCTTCAGACGAGGCGATAGGGGCTATCCTCTCACAAAGGGACAAACACACGGGGCAGCTACATCCGGTCGCCTATCTCTCCAAAAAGCTTAACCCGGCGGAAAAGAACTATAACATAGCGGAGAAGGAGTTGTTGTCAATAAAAAGGCCTTCCAGGAATGGCGCCCTTACTTGTGGGGGCCCGGCATCCAATCACGGTATACTCCGACCATCGCAATCTCCAATACATTAAGACGGCTAGGCATCTTTCTCCAAGACAGATGAGGTGGATGCTCTTCTTTGAGGAATACAACTCGTCATCACTTTCCGACCGGGGTCGGAGAATCGCAAAGCGGATTCTTTGTCCCGCCTTGCTTCAGACGAAGGTAAGACCGCGGTCCCTCCTGAAGCCATCATTGATCCCTCTAAAGTGGTGTGTGTTCTCAAGGCCGAACAATACTTGGAGGAAGTACGGCGTTATCGGAGCACCCAAGAGTGGGATGAATGGGCCAGAGCGAACGCTGCCCGAGCCATCAAGAAAGGTCTACCGTTTCAGAACGATAAGCTGTACCTCCCCACAGGGGCTCTAAGGAAAAAGGCGTATGCTTGGTGTCATGACTCGCCATTGGCGGGACATCCCGGGATAAAAAAACTATCCTGTTGATGCAGAGACATTTCTGGTGGGATTCATTGGTCCGGGATGTCAAGGGGTGGGTCTCGAGGTGTGAGAGTTGTGCTCGAGGAAAGGGGGACACGACGAAAAGAAAGGAAACTGATTCCCATGCTCACTCCTCGTTTGCCATGGCAACATATTAGTTTGGACTTTATCACAGGGCTACCTATGGACCAGGGGTATTCTGCGCTTCTGGTGGTGGTAGACAGCCTCACCAAAATGGGTCATTTCGTTCCCTGCAAAAACCTGCCCACTGCAGGACAGACCGCTCAATTGGTGCTCCAGAACATCGTTAAACTACACGGAACTCCCAAGGTCATTGTGTCGGATAGGGGCCCTCAATTTATTGCGAGCTTTTGGAGGATGTGGTGCCAAGCCCTGCACGTTGAGTCAGCGGTGTCTACGAGCTTCCATCCGCAAACCGATGGACAGACGGAGAGGCTCAATCAGACATTGAAGAAGTACTTAAGGTGTTACGCAAAAGAAGCACAGGAATCCTGGGTTTCCATGCTATGGATGGCCGAGTTGGCATATAACAATGCTTCTCATAGCTCTACGGGCATCTCTCCATTCGCAGCCAATTATGGTTTCTGTGCCCGAATCTTGCCCATTGACCTGCCTGACGATATCGCCGACCAACCCTCTGTTCGTGCTCACATCAAAACGCTGCAGGAGGTGCATAAGAAAGTGAGGAAACAGCTGTTACGGGCGAAGCTGGTGTATAAAGGATGGGAAGATCGTCATCGGATCGATGGACCTCAGTATGAGGTGGGGGACATGGTATGGCTGTCCACTAAGAACATCCAGTTCAAACTGCGCAGTGTGTTCCATCCTAGATTCATAGGCCCTTACCCAGTGACTAAGAGGATTAATCCTGTGGCGTACAAATTGCGGTTGCCGTGCTCCCTCCGGATTCATCCTGTATTTCATTGCAGTCTCTTGAAACCCGCTGTAGGGGCGAAACGGAAATCACCCCCTCCGATAGCTATGAACGGTGGGCTGGAATACGAGGTGAAAAGCATTCTGGACTCCAAGTACAGGAGAGGGAAGTTGTGGTTTCTGGTGTCCTGGAAAGGCTACACCCCGGAAGACGATTCATGGGAACCATGCGTCAATGTGCATGCCCCGGTGGCGGTTCGCACATTCTACCGCAGACATCCCGATGAGCCTGGATCTAGGAGGCGCTTGGCAGGGGGATCTACTGTCAGGTATGGCAAACGTTGCGCCTGCCTAGACCACAAATCCCAGAATGCCCTATGATGCGGGGGCGGAGCCACGTCCTTAAATAGGACGCAACACGCACGGTAGGGCGTGCGTAATTCTGAATGCGACCCTGTTGCATATTTCCCCCGGGACTAAAGAGGAGAAGCAGACGCGAGGTTGCGTCTGATTGTTTTAGGACCCGGAATTTCTCCTGAGGCAGCGTGAAAGGCTGCAAGCACCGTGGGCGTTTCTGCCCGCGTTTCGAGGACGGATAGAGAGCCGTTATAGAAACTCGGCGTTTCTTCCAAGGACACGGTATTAGGAGGGACTGCTGTTCCTTTACGAGGCCAAGCTGAGGGGGAAGAAACATTCAGTGAAACTCCAGCGCGCTCTGAGGTAAGAGCAGGACATTGGCGACAAAATAATACCGGATCAGAATCTTGTGTTAAGGCTCACAGGCCTGATACTCTCCAGGGATAAAAAACATTGCTACGATTATTTTGTATGATTAGCTCCAAAGTTGGAGCTTAGTTTACAGGCACTTTTCTATCACCATTATTTGACTAGACATTGGAGATAGGAACAGGTAACATACCCCTCGTGACTGTAATCGAAAGGATGCTCTACTAAAGTGTTCTGAAACTCAGACTATTTGCTTTCTTCAAAATTACCTCATTTATTCTACAAACCTTTTGTTCAAACTGGCAAGGACTCCCATAGTAGGATCGTACCTGGTATGCATGAATACCGCTTGACTGGTAAAATGGAGAAGGTGTGTGCTATGAGACTTGTCAGGTAATTAGAAACCTAGCGAGACTATATGAGAGTAGTGTTGCATGCCCTTGTTTCTCATAGTGCTGTTCTTTGTTTTCCAGATTCTACTCCCTGCTGTTCCCTTCCTACCCTTCCCTCACTTGATCGCCCTAAACCTCTGTGCAGTTATTGTAGGAGTTGGGGATGTCAAGGGGTGGAACCCATATTGCCTCACACGAATCCTGAGGAGTACTCGTCTTTGGACCGGATCGTTACACTTTAAAACAACCATACAGTTCCAAGACTGCTCCTCTTGCTATTAATAATTGTATTTTTTATTGCAAGCATACACCTACCATGTCTAGGTAGTGGCATGTTTTCTTTTTCCTACCGTTATTCTTTTAATCTATCTTGCATATGCTTGTTGAAGTTGTGGATGTATTTTATTGTGGCTAGGCAGATGGGTGAATGCAAAAATGAGTTAGTGGGTGGATGAATGCATCTGCAAGTTGAAGGATGAGTAATAGCATGCATGTATGATGAGTCACTGAGTGCCTAAGCTCACCAGTGACACAGGAGGCACTTTCAGCTATAGGCCAGACTAATTGGCATCACAACTGCTTAATATCTATCTGTAGGAGCAGAAGGGAATTCTGAAAATAGCAGATTCATCATGTTATTTGCCTCTACATCCTGGACAGAAAAATACAATTCACTCTTTTGTGCTCGTGTCCCAGCCCTCCAGAATGTAGTTGATGAAACAAAAAGCCTTTTGCCTTCTGTCTCAAAACAACTTTTTATTTGTGGTGGATGTAAACAACTGGTTTATGGGGCAGACTGAGAGCACTTGTCTCTTGTCCCTAAAACAGCTGGTGGGAGACACATTCACTGGACCATTGAAAATGACGGGGCTTAACATATGCTCATCCTAAAAGTCATAACAACACACGTTACGTATAGGTGAAGTCAAACATGGCTTTGAACCTCAGATAAATGCATACATAGGATGAAACATGGACTCCTCACAGTATGGTCTGATGGGTAATTCCCAAAATGTCATTCTCATGGCATTGTGCAGACTTTCCCAAAATTCAGATCTTGCAGTTGAGGTATGAACTCGCCAAAATGGCGAAATCCAGTGGTGCTGTGGGCTCCTCAAAATGGCAGCATCCAGTCAGCCGAACATCTGCCAGAAGGGACGTGGAGCAAAGGAAGGGGGGCATTGGCCCAAGAAAGCAGGGACACGATAAACTGCTGTGACGTAATATGACTGATAGTATCGGATCCCTTTCTCGCTCATCATTTTGAGTTCCTTTTACTTTCCATTTCTAGGTCGAGTCTAGAGCCAGCGCGCATGCGCTGCTCTGCGAGACTTATTGTAGAGGAGTAGGAAATAGAAGCCCCGACCACTCTCCTCCCATATTTGCCATTGGCTTGTGTCATTGTCTGTCCTAAAAGCTGACTTCTGATTCATCAATAGGCTTGTTAGCCCCTCCTTAGTACTGCCTCCTCTTCATTTGTCACCTCTCATGGCAACTGGCCCCCTTTACTTCAGTTGTTACACAGTACGTGTTATTTAGACTGTGAGCATTATTTTCTTTAATGAGGTTCTCCTACTGCAGGCACGACATGCTTTGGTGCCTTCTTTACTCACCCCTCCCTCCCCCGCGTCCTCCCTCCCGTTGTCTGTGCCTTCTGCCCCCCTGCCCGCCCTCCCGTTGTCCGTGTCTTCTCCCCCCCGCCCGCCCTCCCGTTGTCCGTGCCTTCTCGCCCCGCCTGTCCTCCCGTTGTCCGTGCTTTCTCCCCAGCCCCACCCGCCCTCCCGTTGTCCGTGCCTTCCCCCGCCCTCCCTCCCGTTGTCTGTGATGCCTACCATTTGCAATGCAATAGGTCTCGCATAAATGCGAGACCTATTCCATTGCAAATGCTTGTTCTATTAAAGCAGTGAATATTTTTTAAAACTGATTTGTAATTTCTTTTATATAGTGTGCACGGCAGCTGTAGAGGATGACTTTTTAACAGTAGGGATGCACGGAGCAATTTAGACTGCTTCGCCATTTCCTGCAAAAAAGCAGGATGCGCCTGTCCCCTAAAATTAGACCCAGAGGCGCGTGTTTGTACTCTGGATGAGGGCATGTTACGGCTGCTCATTCAGAAGCTTTTAACAGAACTGTATATTCACAAGCAAAATTGCAAATTTTCGGCTTCAGAATCTGGTGGCATGCTACGTAAACGACTGGCGAAGGAGAGATTTTACTTCTAGAGCAGGGGAGGTGGCATTATGAACAGGCCTGCCTGCCTGCCGGCGATAGGTTCGGTGCCAGCTGCATGTTGCTGCTGGTGTTATGTTTGCTCTCCCTGTGTGTGTTGTTCTCCTCCCTCCCCCTGGGGCCGTGGTTTCACGGCTGCTGCCTCTTCTTGTGGTTTCCTTTTTTTTCCTCTCTCTCTCTCCGTACGCTGTGTGGTGGTGAGCTGTGATTTTTTTTTCCTTCTTTCATTTCTGGAGGATGAATCTGCTCAACACGTTCTTCTGAGGAAAGGCGTTTTAGGCCCGGCGCTGAGCTGCTTGTGAGTGTGACCCAGGCAAGGCAACGGGCAAACACTAGTCCAGGCTTCTCTGCTCCACCTCAGCATTACCCAGACATTTTGCCGTGGTCCCAAGACTTCGTATCCTAAAGTTATCTGTTTCCCAGATAAAAACATATTTGAAAAATCCCAGAACTAATTCTAGCCTATGGAGAAGTAAGCTACACCTGTTCTGCTCGCACCTCCAACAGTAACACCACATCATTCTTCCCCTACTCAGTAGCAGCCATCCCTCCCTCCACAAGGTCATTGATGGAGGGAACTGTCACTCAGGTTCACTTAGATCTCAGTAGCCTTTCACATAATTGATCATAATGGTCTTCACATCTATCTGACAAAAGATGCATTGCCCGAACAGCCTAAACATACTTTGGCTCATAGCTTTAAGTGGGCCGGGTCCTGCCGGTGCTCAGCACTGGCAGTTCTTAAAAGCAGCTGTTGAGACGGGTCACTATCAGACTCTCCATATTTGCCCTCCCCCTCAGGTTGAAAAAAGAAATCTTAACTCTGCAGCAGTACAACCCTTCCCTGCCTTTGATGTAACTACAAAGAGACTCGTTATAGTTCTTTTACATTCTCATCATTTCAGAACTGAAGCATTTTCAATATTATATACAACGAAGCCATAGTTGTTGCTTATTTATCTTATGCAACTAACAACCATTGGCAAAGCCAATAGTCCCGGCTTGTTGTAGGTATGATGTTACTTGTTGCATTATATATCTGGATGCAATGACAGAAGCAGCAAAATACCAGTCAGGCGGCACACTAAGCTAAGCACAGATTTGTAGCTTACATGTTCTTAAGCCATGCCCTTAATTACATCGGCCACCCCCTTTGAGAGACCCCCCAGTTTTTTCATCCCACTTAAAGCCCTGCTGTGGCTCCTTCATCCCAACAGAAAACAACAGGTCTTTGTGGGAAATTTTATCTCCAGTCCCACTCCCGCTCCTCACAGCAATATTCCACATGCGTAATTCTGAACCCTCCGAAGCAGCTGGGAAGTGACAGCCAGATGTCCGTGGCATAATTTGACCCTTGACATTGCCGGAAGTGACACAAGCAAGCAATCACATTCATATAACAGGAATTATAAACCAGGCTGCTGAAGAGTCTCGTAAAATTCAACACTCAGGGGCCGATTCCGATTTGGGCCGGAAATCTCCCCGACCAAGCCGGACCCGGAGAGATTTCCGACCGAATCGGACCCGTGCAGCCCGACCGAACGAGTACGATGCGTCCGTATGTTATCGTACTCGAGTCGGTCGGACTCCCATTGAAGTCAATGGGAGCCGGTCGTACAACGCGTACGTGGGCTCCCATTGCCTCAATGGGTGCGAGGCGAACAGGGGCGCCCCCTACAGTGGGTACGTGGCGATGCGACTCGCGCCGTACACGCACAGGTAGGGGGGACCCATGGGTCCCCCCTGTGTGTGACTCGCGTGGCTACGCATACAGGGTGGTCCGACACGGACCCCCGAAGTACGGCTCCGACTGCTCTTTCGAGCCGGACGGCGCGTGTCGGTCGGACTGCTCGCGGCGCGCATCGTACTTACCCGGCCGGGGAACGTCTCCATTGCGCGGTGTGAGTCGTGTCCGAGCGAGTTGGTCGGTGCGGTACGACCCGGGAACGAGTCGGTCGGAGCGGTTGGGACGCCCGAACGAGTCGGTCGGCGATTTCGCTTCGTACTCGCTCGTCCGGACGCGCGTACGGATCGGTCGGGAAATAGGGCTCCGAATCGGATCCGGTTAAGCCGAATCCGATTCGGAGCCCTACCGGCCGAGATCGGAATCGGCCCCTTAGTCTGAAAATAATTGGAGGATTCCACCATATTTACTAAGGTGGTGCCTTGATGCCCCCCCGAAGTCATTAGTGCCAGTCAGTTCACCACGTAATGCCCCCTTACCATGAGATCTAAGCAACATGATGTAAATGCATGAGGTTTGATAGGTTTGGCCAGTCTTGACTCCACTAACTCCGTATCCGTTAGTAACTACAGCAGCAGCTGCGAAACATGCATTTCAAAACACTGTACATCATTTAGAGGGTGTTGCAAATTCTTTCCCTACCTGGCCATCTGGAATTGACCTATTCACAGGTATTAGCCACACCTTCTCCAAAATCAGAAGGATGACTTTGTTAGCTATGCCATAGCCAAAAACAAAGCCTGCTGCATAAAAAGGTTGTGCTGATAAGCATGAAGAAATTACTACTACATAGCATAACCCAGCCCCCCTTCTTTATTCTTCCTTTATTTCTCTCAAAAGATGATGTTGAAATTATGTCTCAAATTCAAATACATTTTGGGATATTAAGCGTTATACAAAGTTGCAATGCAGTATTTACACATTTACTTGTCTAGCTAATGGCAGAGTAGTATTGTATTGCATAGTGGTCCACTACTCTTGTAAGGGGAATTTTGCTGAAGAAAAAGGCAAGACCATTTAAAATGTGCCTGCATTTTTCTTCGGCAACTGTCCTCTTACATAGTGGTACACACATTGTGGGTCCCATCTCGCCGCTTCACTGCTGTTCCTGCTTCCATCGCCTGGGCCTGCACCACAACCTTCAGCCCCATGCACTACCTCACCCTGCCAAAGCAATATAGTTGCTTTCTACTACATGCACTGATCTTTGCTTGGAGTTTCAGGGTTGCTTTGATTAAAGATGGCATAGTGCACGTAGAGGGATGACTGAGGCCCAGGGCATCACACTTGTTTTGTTAGGTCGAGCCTAGGCAGCACATGCGCTGCTCTGCGAGGAATGCTGTATTAGAATATGGACTTGAAGCCCCGCCCACTCTCCGCCCATATTTTTCACTGGCTTGTGTCATTGTCCTTTGTAAATGCTGGCTCCTGATTCGTTAATAGGCTTGTTAGTCCCTCCTTAGTACCGCTTTGTGTTCATTGTAACCTCCCTTGAGGACTGGCCCTTTTATTTCTTTTATTACACAGGATGCTTTATTTAGTCTGTAAGCACTATTTTCTTTAATGAGGTTTGTCCTACTGCAGGCACGACGTGCTATCCTGCAACATTCATCGCGCCATGCGGGCTTTCACTTTCCAAGCAGACCGGGACAATGGCGGCCGCTTCTTTGCAATGCAATCGGTCTCGAATTAACAAGAGTTTGAGCTATTGGCATTTAAAATGACAATGCCTTTTATTTATGTGTTAATTTTCAAAACCGATAAATAAAAGGCACTGTCATTTACAATGCCAATAGCTGAAACTCTCGCAAATGCGAGACTTATTGCATTGTAAATGCTTGTTTTCTGTAGTGCTACTATATACCCAGAAGGAGTTAGTGCGCTTTCCATACAACAAAAGGCTACTCATTTAATAAACTACAGGAGATATGTCAAATTTCTCTGATGCAAAAGTTACAGTGATAGAGTCGAACTGATAAGGCAGTTGACGAGAATGTGGGAGACCGATGAAAGAATGAGCACTTAGTTGAAAAGTTTTGAGTTTGCATTTCTGAAGTGGGCACGAATCAGCATTGTAGCGCTCTGCACAATACCCAAATATATACAAATGGTACATACACAAGTGTCCCAAAACGCCCTGAATAAGACTTCCCTACTTTCTTCATTTTACCCGGGTACAATAATTAGATAAATATATAAATTTGTCTGCACACGACCATTTAACTAGCATCAACAATCCCGTGCCCAATCTCTCGGCCTCATGGCTGCTCTCCCTGCCCTGCCACGCTTTAGAAATAGCGCGGGAATTATTGATTTCTCTCATAAAGGACGGGAGCGGCCTCTCTGCCCCCACTCAGCCTGCTCCCCTCGCCAATCACAAGTGCCGGCGACCCGCCAGCTGAAGGGTCTGTCTTCCACGCCTGCCGCTGTCATCGCTTCCACATAAGTGCATCCATCACGGAGGCCAGGAACCGAAAGATGCTGGCGGAGAGGCCTAAAATTAAAACTCCTCCGCTCTCTTCACGGGTAAAGGCCGTCCCCGTCTATCACAATTTCGTGTAAAATAAATCAAGAAGCAGAAATAAATCCGGGGAGACATGTGTTAAAAAATACGGCTAGGAGTGGAGAAGTGATTCATTCTGGACACACGATGATAAGTCAATGGAGGGATGGGGCAATCTCTGTCCTTCCTCTGTTCCCACACCGCTTCAAGATACATACCACAGCCCTTTCTCAGTTTTACCGTTTGTTTGGGGGTTTCTGTTTAAATTTGAAACGTTTATGAATCAGGTGGGCTAGTTTAAACTTCCAAGGACAAAATGCCTTCAGAATGTTGTGTCTTCAAATTTTATAATTTAGCTACCCCCCCTCCCTCCATTATATACCTTATGGACAGGCTGAATGTTATTGCTCTCATTGCTGAACAAAGTAAATCGTTCCTTTAACAAATAGGGGCATGCAAAGATTTTATGACACGAGCAAAGTCTTATGTACATCACGCTTGTTGGCTTGATCGTAGTTCGTGGATTTTGCTTCTTTTCCTACGTTTAATCCGTGGATTGTCTTTTCCAACCACATACTGCCAATTGTATTTCATGAGTTCTAGCTGTCGGAGAAAAAGTGCTTTTTCTTGTGTGTTAAATTTGAAAGCACTTTCTTTGCTACTTTGAAACTGGATGGATGGCGTCACAATTGTTTCTCAGAAGAACTGCACTTTAGGAACTAGTTCCAAGAATTATGGAAAGTTTGTGAAAGAAAACCTTAGCAACGTCGCACATCCCTATTGATAATCTGACTTTAGCCACTGGTTTTACAATTTCCTTCTGACCTCAATCTCTGAACTGATGCATAATTTAAGAAAAAATATCAATACCCAGTATATGTTTATTTATTTTCTGTAGCATATTGATGTCACCTAACAGTGACTTTAGAACACTTGAATGACAAGTTTAAGGAGACATATATTTAAACAAAATGCTTCGATTATTTTGGCATGAGAAACCTGTGCACCAATATTGATGGCTGTAGGGGCCCACGATAAATTATGTTCATGGCCGTTCATGGTCTTTGGGTATCATGAACTAAAAAGTGGGGTCCTTTACCCCTTTCTGAGCACAGTCAGACCGCTTCATTGAATTTCCATATTTTAATTCTTGTCAAACATTCACAGATAATGAGGGAAAAACGGATATTTGCAGGCTGATAAATCCACCTTACTCCCTACTAGTTTCTGCATTGAAGTCAAAGCTTTCCCCTGGCCGTGGTATCAATATGACGTCATTTGTTAGTGTCTTTTAAGTCCAGTACTGCTGCGCTTAATGCATTCAGTCAGATACAGCTTTCCTGGTCCAGTAAGTGAGATGTTCAAGCATTCTGCAATGTTAGGTTGACTCACAGGTTAATCCTCTCTAATCAAGATGTTGAACTGGTTGACAAGTCCATTCTTCCTAATCACAGGGCGCTCTGGTGTCAGACAGTTAGACAGACTTCGTCTTGGGGAAGGTTTGTGCTCTAGCATTACTCCTAAAAGTTGTTCACGTGAGGTTATGACAGCTTCATGATTATAGACTAATTGTTATCAGTGGTTCCCAGCAAGAGAGTGCCTCACGTCTTAATTTGAAATGCATCTGTTCACTGCCCATCTTTGGAATTTCTCTTTGAAAGAGGCTGAGCTCCCACATCTCATGCAGTGTTGCCTCATACAGTAAGGAGCACTCTAGTCCCTCCTGTCAGCATAGCTAGCCTACAAGAGCAGCATGGAGGCAATCGTGTTCTCTCTGCCTCCCAGTGACACTGATTAGCCAGCCTGAGATTTTAGGGCAGAAGCAGCCTACCAGTGATTGAGGTAGAAGTGGGAAAGATTTGGAAGTGGTTTCGGAGCAAAGCTATGAAACACTGGTAGATCAAGAGCTCCAAACAAAGACACCAATGGAGCATGCCTGCTGGAAAATGGTGGTGCCTGGGTGGCAATTAGAGCATATGGACATACCAGCAACAGTCTGACCCTGATCCCCAGCACCTCTCTGAAGGTTTAGAGCTGCTGGTTGGATAGGACAACCAGGATGTGCCTGTTGAAGAAAGAGGATTGCTGGTATGCCTCCTCTAGGAAGAGTCTGCCCTGTGCAGTTATCAGCTCAGCTGCCTGGTGACTAAGGGCCTGTAAAAGGGACTTAGGTCCTGACTTTATTAAAGAATCTGGATCTGCCTTTAGAGCAGAAGCAAACTCGCTGTGAGAGGGGTGCTGGAAGTGTGCACCTCAAAGAAAGTGTCTGCTTTGCTGAGCAAAGTGCTTCAAACTGGATGGAAAATGGAAAGAGCTTGTGGAGAAAATGTTAAATACTAGCACAGGTTTTCCTGAGGGTCCGGGGCACTCGTAAAAACCACTCGGGTGGCTGCAAAGAGGGTAGTGGAAAACTCCACATGAAACCAATGCTGGCAGAAAGTGTGCTACTCTAAATCTCCCAGGAGGTAGGGGCCCTTGAGCTGGGGGTACCTGCAAGACTTTGTTATCATTTTCCATCATTTAGAACAACAAAAGCAAATCTTAACAACATAGAAATTGGAACTGCCATACTTGGGTAGATATCACAGTTTGTTGTACCTTTCTGTATCAGAGTGTGTGCAAGCGTACCCCCAGAGCAGTTTACGTTTCATGGAGAAGGATGAAGAAGGATAATGACTAAATTATTTGAAAATGTAGGTATAAAGGGAACCATATAGTGGGAATGTTTTCAGAATTTCCCCAGGGAGAAGCTGAATGAGTGCTGGGCTTGCTCGCCTCCCTCTCTCACTTACTGCCATTTAGGATATGCGTGATATTGGAGTGGAGGGTATTTTATTAATCTGCCTTTTCCCTTGCACACATTATAGCAACAGTTCTTTCCCATCTCATGTCTCCCCATCAGAAGCTACCATGGGAGCACTCATGCCACGTTCTATCCCGCATGGGCTAGCTAATGTCAGCTAGTATATACGGAGTTAAATCTAGTGCAATCTTAGTTTATGCCCCCTCTCTGCTGACTCGTATGCCGAACTCGTTTGGCACAGAGATGTCGGCAGGGAACAAATACTGGCACAGCAGTGGCACATGTACTATGATTAAACTATTTTTCTAGTACATTTATATCAATAGATCAACTTTGCTGGCACGTGATTATGTTGGGCATATTCTGTGACAGTATGATTTCTCATTTGACTAGATGTATTGATCAATAATATTTCTCCGACTTAGTCACAGAGACACAATACAGTTAACTTTCCTTTACTGTTTGTTTTTTCCCTCACAGGTTCCAACCAAAGTGGGCGGTTTCTAAAGTTTAAGAGAGGGGGGCTTTTAGATCAGGGAAAGGGCGGGCGACAGACCTCTCTAACCTACCCGCCACACAGTTGTCAAGTTGTGAAGATGAAGTAAGTGCATGTGGGGTGGGGGAGAGTGGGATGGTTGAGTTTAACTGTTGGGCGGGAGAGGCGAGTTATTGGTACATGGGGAGTGATATAGACAGACACAGAGGCAGAGACAACTAAACAATGAGGCCAGACATTATTACACCACCCAGATGAATGGGGCTGACAAGACATACCAAGATAGATACTCAATACTGTCATGGAATATTAATTTACTGGGAAATAGGATTAAACAGGGACTGGTTGCCACATATGTTAAAAGGTTGAAATCCGACATAATTCTCCTACAATAAACACACCTGCGGGGCACGAATTATGGATTCTTGGGAAGGGGAATGAATGATCGAAATTTAATATAGCGCACAGCTACTCAACAAGAGTATCCCGGCGCTGACGGAGCAAAATGGCAGGACTCTGAAGCTAACTAATTTTTGAAAAGCCACATTTTAAGGTGTTTCTTGAAGATTACCAAGTCAGTGGTGGCTCTCAGCGTAGCAGGAAGTCTGTTCTATGCCTGAGCGCCCAGAAACCCAAAAAACCTGCTCCCCCATGCGTGCCAAGCGTACTTTCAGAATGCAGACGAGATCGGAGGAGGAAGATCCTAGGGTTCGCACAGGAGTGTAGCGATTGATGCGCTTATTGAGGTAACTGGCTCCAGTGCCATGAATGGCTTTGAAAAATATAACTAGGGCTTTAAACTTGATCCTTTCCTTCATTCGCAGCCAGTGTAGGGTCTTGAGGATGGGAGCCATATGAGATCTAGGTTTGGGTCTAAGGATCACCCTTGCCGCAGCATTTTGCACCACTTGCAGGCACTGGATGAGATAGCCGGGCAGACCCAGGTACAAGCTATTTGCATAATCCAGTCTAGATGTTACCAGGGCCTGGACCACTATCTTCCTGGTATCTAATGGCACGAGTGGGATAAATTCTTTTAGCATGCGCAGTATCCCAAAACAAGAACGGATCAAAGCTTGGACCCGGGACCTCATGGAGAGGGGTTACTGAGCCCCTACCTGCTTAAACTGTTCACGGAGGCGAAAGACAATAATTCCCTTCCACATGATCTCTAGAACACCACAATAATGGTGATACACAAACTGGGTAAACCCATGACAGACTGTAGTTCTTACCGTCTGATCTCCCTCTTGAACATTTAGACCAAAATTCTCGCCTCGATCCTGGTCACAAGGCTTTTGAAGATTATGACTGCCCTTATACAACAAGACCGATCGGGCTTTATGCCCAAGAGGTTGATGAGGTTCAGCCTCCATATAGTATATAATTGGCTCTAAACAACACACTGTAGAGAAGACCCTCACATACTGCTGTCCCTAAATGCCAAGAAGACATTTGATGCGTCCATTGGCCATTCTTGAGCAAAGTCTGAGTGAAATATGGGTTTGGGCCCAAATTTCGGGCTTGGATAGCTTTGCTCTACAAAGACCCGATGACCCTAGTGAAGATGAATAGAGTATTATCTACAGAATTCCCGATTGAGAGGGGTATGAGCCAGGGATGCCCTCTGTCCCCGCTATTATTTGCCTTCATGCTGTAACCATTAGCTTGCATCATACGTGCACTCCCAGGTCTTACAGGCTTCTGGGAATAGGAGGACGCATTGGGAGATGAACAGATCTCCTTACATGTTGATGATATTTTACCTTATGTCACAAACCCGCAAAAGACACTCCCAGAGCTCTTCCATATATTCATACATTTGGGGGCGCATGCAGGCTATAGGATCAACTGAGATAAATCTAGACTATACCAGGTAGGTAGACAGTTTAACACACTTGAAGTCCCAGGGCAATTGTGGGTAGCTAGAGAGGGGTTCCGCTACCGAGGCATATACATGACAATAAACAAGGATGATATCTTAGAGCACAACATCCGCAGGGTCTTGACAGAGTTCCACGAAGACGTGGAAAGATGGAAAACGCTGCCACTGATGCTTCTGGGTAGGGTCGCAATGTGCAAGATGATAACGCTACCGAAACTCTTATATATACTTTAAAACACTTATTGTAAGGTCCCAGAGAACATATTCACCAAAATAGAAGGGGAAGTCCCGACATTCCTCTGGAATGGAGGACACCCGAGGGTAGCATTGCATACCTTGCAAAGGAATCAATACGAGGGGGGTTTCGCCCTCACAGACACAAAAGCATACTATTGAGTGGCCCATCTGATTGTAATTAACGACTAGGGACACATGCCAGGAGACCACTCTACGTACGCCTTAGACTGGGCCCAATTCCAAACCCACTCATACATACATTATCTTTATGGCGGGAAAGGGGTGAGGAAGCTATTACCAGCAACACAGGCAGCTATAGACGCCTGGAAGGGAGCGGAAAGGTGGATGAAATGGAATGTGTGAGTCATCAGAGAAACCCCCCTTTCTGAGGGCATACACCTGAAGGAATTCAAGATGTTGCAGGGTTTCAAGGCCTGGGATACACTAGGGATCTCTAAACTAGGACACATCATAGAGGGTGGTGCCCTAATCCCTTTTAGCTCTGTCCAAAGAGACTATCAACTCAACACGACACAACACTACAAATACCTCCAGCTTCACCATGCCTGGGTGACGAGGGACTTGAAGTTGAAAACATACCGAATATGCACCTCTAGAAGGGAGACTGCTCATGGGGGAAATTTCAGAAAAGGCAGTGTCATGGACATATAAAACGATCACCAATAATAGGCCTGACTTCTTAATAAAACTAAGAGCTCGCTGGGAAAATAAGTGGGAGAATTTGACGACATGGATTGGGACGCAGCCCTAATGCACCCCAGGGAATTTGCAATTAAATCTAGACTTAGACTGATCGAATTTAAAGTCCTTCATAGGGTTTATTATGAAAGGGCCCGACTGCATAGCTGAGGGAGGGCTGATTCAGCTAGTTGCTTTCGTTGTGGGGGCAGAAAGAGGGTCGTTCATACACACACTTTGGGAAAGCCCTAGCATTCAACTATACTGGAATTATATAACGGCAGAACTCTATGGGGTATTGTGCAAAACGCCACAGATGGACCCAAAATACATACTGGTGGGTATCCCCACAGATGTGGATATCCCTAGAGCCAAACTGTTGTTCAGCAATCTGGGCCTAGTAGTGGCAAAGCGAGATGTGGCTAATCACTAGGGCGCTCCTGGTCCCCCCACACTCCAGGACTGGAAAACTGGGATGAACCTCTACATGGCAGCTGAAAAAGTTACATACAGGGCAATAGAGTGGCCAAGGAAGTTTACCAAAATATGGGGTCCCTGGTTGCGCCACTACAGCATTGATATGGGGGACAGCAAAGAGCAGCCCGACCCACTCTGCCCTGTAATGGGTGACAAACCTGGTACCGACATACCATCTGACAGTTGCATGTTCAATGCATGGATACAGCCACGAAAATGTGTTTACGTAAAATATGACCAATTGAGCATTTACTCTCATGTACCTAAGGTTTCTTGGTATACTTGCTTGATCTGTGGATCGCAGAAAGTTCCAATAAAAATATTTTTAAAAAAATAATATTTCTCCAGGCACGGGAGTTAACAAGGGCAATGATTGTGCTGTGCTAATAATCGATATGGGCATGTGATATCTCACAAAATTGTTTGACTTTACCTCTGGGACGCTGTGTAAATATAAAATCACCCTTCAAATGAATAATGTAAATAATATCCTAAAATCATTATTACATAAAGCAGAAAATGCTTCTGATGTGCAGAAGATTTCTTCCTGAAAGAGTGGGTTCAAATGACTACTGTAACAGATGTTGAAAGTACTGTATTTTCCATGGCTGTAAGAATAATTTGTAAAATAATGGTTTTTAGCCAATGTATTTAAAAAATGTGTCTTAAAAGATACCACACTGGGGGGCTTGGCAGGCATATCGGAATTTAAAACGTGTGTAACTGCAGACCTAGTTTTGTTCCTGCACTTTGGAGTTGATCTTGTACATAATTATTCACCATTAGACTATACATGGATGATTTGGAAAGGTAATTCGATGTATGAATTCCTTTGCTGTATTGTTCTCAGAGCACGTGTTAATAAAAAGATTTATAAAAAAAAAAAAGATACCACACTGCCCAGTTTATTCTGATTTTTTTCTGGTAGATCACCTCCTTGTATACTGGCTCGCTTCATTAGCAGTTGCACACATGACTGACAAAAGTGTGCAAATTAACATTCCACTGCTCTACACATGGAAAAAAATTAGAGGGAACATTGAATTGACTGCTCCAACAGTGGCAGTGAGCTGTTGTTTTCAAAGGCCTTCATATTTGTACCGTAATGTTAGTTTTGCTCAATTTACTGAAACAAAAGATACTTTAAAAGTAAAACATGCAATTTTGCCTTTTGTAATAAGTAATAACAGTTTAATGTATTGTCTTTCCCTGAAGCAAAAAGAGCATCAGGAGTCATTCTCAGCTGGTCAGATGGCTCAGGTAGCAAAGCATTTATTGCCGACATCGGTTTTGGTATGTAGGTCCCAAATTTGAATCTAAGCATGGCTGTCTTAGCCTTCCATCCTCCTATGGTTAACAAACCGAGTGTCGTTGAAATGGGCAGTTTGGCTGTGTTAGAGACTACTGCAGCATTGCAAGAGTGACGGAGAAAAGGTTACTTACCTGTAGTCCTGCTTCGTAGGAATCTTCATTGAAGTCATAAATGCTGAATAATTTCCTGCTGCCTACGCAGACCCTGGAACACTATATATATATATATATATATATATATATATATATATATATATATATATATATATATATATATATATATATATATATATATATATATATATATTTATATGGATCCTGACAGGCTTACATTAAAAGAAGACAAAAATAGTGCCTGTGCTTTAAAGGACTTGGGAGGCACTCTTTCCGACAATGCCTTGTACCTGCAGTTACTTGCCAGAGACAGTTCTTTTTATGAATGAAATACAATAGAATCCTCAATTCACCTAGCTCACTAACAGCTCGAGAGGAGGGTGGGTTTTTTATGACTTCAAGGAAGATTCCTATAATGCAGAAGCAGGACTACAGGTACATAAGCTTTTCTTTTACATCATACAATTGTCATTGATAGTCGTAAACGCTAAATAGAGTAGCAAGCTATGGTAAGACTTGTGGCTTTGATTCGAAATGGGTAAACTGTGAGTTGACAAGCAACTTAGAAATCGGAAGCAAAAAAACTACATTCGCTTAAAATCAATTCTGAGCCTTTCTTGACCAACTTTTAGTTTCTGCCTGCGTGTCTGTATTGAGACAGTAGTGTCTAGTAAAACTATGTACAGACTTCCATGTAGCTGCTTTGCAGATGTCAGAAATAGGGACATGTCTAAGCTATGCCTTAGTTGCAACTTTACCTCTTTTGCAATAAGCTTTGGGCTTACCTGGAAGAGGCTTTTTAGGAGTCTTTCTAATGTCTTTTGATTTATCTAGATAAAAATAGAGTTTGATATCTAGAGAATGGAGATATCTTTCAGCTGGAGTAGTTGGGCTAGGAAAGAAAGCAGGTAGTGGGTTAGACTGATTAATGAGTAAATAAGAAACTGCTTTGGGTAAGAAGGAGGGGTGAGTTCTTAAGATTACTCAAATAGAATGGAAGATATTAAAAGGCTTTATTGCTGAGAGAGTTTGTGTTTGGCAACCCTCCCTGCTGATGTGATTTCTATTAAAAAAGCATTTTTTCATGACAGATCTTGTAAAGTAAATTTATGCATGGGATCAAAGGGGAGGTTCGTCAGTTTAGAAAGCACTAGGTTCCACTCTCATGCAGTGAGGGTCTTTATACTGGAGGAAAACCTTCTTGAGGCCTTTAAGAAAGTCTTTTACTATGGGAATTTTGAAGAAGGTAATCTACAGTGGAGATCGTCTGTAAGCAGTAATACCCACCAAATTAATCTATACTGAAGAAAATTGTAACTTCTATTTCACTAGGTAAAGTAAATATGGTAGATTGACGTTTTCCTGTCCCGCAATTGTATCATGACTGTTGTCTTGGCACCAGATGCAAAATCTTTTTCACTTCAAAGCATAACATAATCTAGTAGAAGGGCGCTTTACTCTTAAAATATTCATACAGTGAGGGGGCAGATTCAAATATCCATATTGTCTGAGTTCAGGAGTCATGATGCCAAATTGAAAGATTGGAGGGCCGGATGCTGTATTTGGTCCTAAAGTCTGGACAAGAGATCTGGTCTGCATGGTAATCATTTGTGAGGTAACAACGATAGTAGCAGAAGGTTCAGAGGCCACCACCATCTTGGCAACTTTGAAGCTATCTGAATCATTTTCGTGTATGATTTCTGTAGTTTTTGGAACACTGCTGATATCAGTGGAAATTATGCAAAAGTGCAGAGAAATGGAATTGAGCAATCAATCAAAAGTGCATTGCTTACTGAGTTCGGTACTAGTGTTCTGGATAGGAAGCCTCAGAATTTTTTGTTTTGAGCTGTGGCAAATAAGTCTAATGCTGGTGTACCCGATTCCATAAAGATATTGTTTATTACATTGCTGTCGAGTACCCATTTGCAATTTTCCTCATGATGTGTACTGAGGAAGTCTGCTTCCACATTTTGTAGTCCTGAAATAAGAAAAGCAATTAGCGTTATTACTCTGGCTAAAGCCCAATGCCACACTGTTTGAGCCTGCAAAGACAGTTGTCTTGACCTTGTTCCACCTTGTTTGTTGATGCAGTATGTTGTTTGAATCATCATGGTAAGACGTCTTTGAGGGCTAAAATGTACTGCTTTCAGTTCCAGAAGGTTTATGCAATAGGTTTTCTCATTGTCTGACCATAGTTTCTGAATTGAAAGATCGTCCATATGAGTTCCCCACCCTGAGAGAGAAGCATTTGTGACTATGGAAATAGGTTCGGGATTTTGGACCACCATGTGAGAGAGTTTCAAATAGCAATTGTTAAGCAAATCTGGTCTTTTTTCCCAATTGCCTGTCCTCTGAGACCACTGATCTTCGAGACATTGTTGAAGGGGTCTCATAAATAGTCTTGCGTTTGGGACTATAAATATGCAAGGTGCCATGGACCCTAGGTGTAATGCCACTTGGCGAAAGGTGGGTTGTTTGTATGTTTCAGATCTGTGCCTTTCTTCTGGATGGATAATACTCCCTCCTCCAAAAGATAAACATTGTGTTTAAGAGTATCTATACTTGCTCCTAGACATATCAGACATTGAACTGGTGTTCCTGTGGCTGTCTTGAAGTTGATTTGAAGGCCCAGATAAGTAAATAACATTGTTATGGTCTTGAAGTCTTGTGCAGCTTTTCTTTTCTTAACCAGTCGTCGAGGTATGAATAAACAAAAATCTTTTTCTTTCTCAGATGACATACGATTACTGCCATGTATTTTGAGAAGGTTTGAGGTGATGATTTTAGAGTAAAGGTTGCACAGGGTACTGATAGTGTTTCTTTACTACTAGGAATCTGAAGTACTTTCTGTGCGGACGTGGGACTGGGATGTGAAAGTACGCACCCTGTAAATCTACTGCAGAAAGACAATTGCCTCTTATGTGCGGGTAGATTTGATGAAGAGCCAATATTCTGAACTTTTCTTTGGCGATAAATTTGTTTACGAATCGAAGATCTAAGATCAGACAAAATTGTTTTGGTTGGCTTTTCTTTAGCACAAAAAAATATCTTGAGTAGATTCCTTTGTTGTGTTGGCTTGATGTAACTTCTTCTATCGTCTGTTTTTGGAGTAAAAGATGTGTATCCTTGAATCGAACTGAATAGGCTTTTTGTATGATATTTAGAACCGATCTGTCCTTAATTATGAGATTCTACTCTCTCAAGAATGATGTCCCGCTACCTCTACAGGAGTGGGAAATTTGAGGAGGTTGTTAGTGTCTTTTCATTTTTGGCACCTTCTCTGATACTGTCTTTGTTGTTGCCTCAGTTATTGTTGAGGCTGTTATGGCCATCATGGGGTTTGAATCCTCTGATAGTAATACTGTTTGTTTTTTGGTCTGTATCGTTGTTTGAAGACAATGTTCTTTTCCTCCTAACCTACAGCTAATAAGGTTTCTGCTTTGTTTTTCATTCTGACCATTTCTACTTCTGTGTGCTGGCTGAAGAGTGTGGAGCCAGAAAAAGGTAAATTAGCAATCTTCAATTTGAACCTCCATTTTTAAAGTGGACAAGCACAGCCATGATACTCTTCTTAGGGGCCGATTCCGATCTCGGTCGGAGGCGCACCCAATACTATTCGGCCGGGAAAAAAGCCATGCGAAAGCCTGTTTCCCGACCGATCCGTACAGCACACCGAGCGAGCAAGTACGATGCGCACAACAGCAAAAATTCCGGCCGAGCCGTACTCACCCAAACCAGGTCCTGTTCTCCGACCGAGGCAAATCCGGAAACGCCGAATCGAGTCGCACGGAAGGGAAAATGCAGCCCCGTCCGGCCGGACAAGTACGATGCGCTTTCCCGTACGCGCCGAACCCGTCGCTACGCACGGCACGTCAAAGCATCCGGGAGAGGCGCACATAAGCTCCGAATCGCGCCACAACACGATCCACGGCTACGAGACGAACACAGCACCGACGAGGACGACGCGAAGCGACGAGGACGAAGCCAGCGACGAGGACGAAGCCAAGCGGCGAGGACGACGCGAAGCAACGAGACGGACGAACGACACGAACCAACCATGAATCCCTTCGTCCCGATCATACCAATATTCTACATCTACTACCGGAACAGGCACGGACGCGTACGGCGCAGAAGGTAAGTCAGACACCAACCACAAAACACATACAACACGTACACGACACATCACACACATACACTGGGAATCTGAATATACTTACACCAGCAACAGCAGCACCATAGGGGCGGGATGCCCATCACCAATGCCACATATGCACACAGGGGCCTGAATGCGCGCCACCACCCCAACCCAGGGGGGCTGGATGCCTACCACTACTACCACCCTTAGCCAGGGGGCAGGATGCCCACCACTACTACCACCCTCACCCAGGGGGGCAGGATGCCCACCACTACTACCACCCTTAGCCAGGGGGCAGGAAGCCTACCACTACTACCACCCTTAGCCAGGGGGCAGGATGCCTACCACTACTACCACCCTCAGCCAGGGGGGCAGGATGCCTACCACTACTACCACCCTTAGCCAGGGGGCAGGATGCCTACCACTACTACCACCCTCACCCACGGGGGCAGGATGCCTACCACTACTACCACCCTCACCCAGGGGGGACAGGATGCCCACCACTACTGCCACCCTTAGCCAGGGGGCAGGATGCCCACCACTACTACCACCCTCACCCAGGGGGGCAGGATGCCCACCACTACTACCACCCTTAGCCAGGGGGCAGGATGCCCTACCACTACTACCACCCTTAGCCAGGGGGCAGGATGCCTACCACTACTACCACCCTTAGCCAGGGGGCAGGATGCCTACCACTACTACCACCCTCACCCACGGGGGGCAGGATGCCTACCACTACTACCACCCTCACCCAGGGGGGCAGGATGCCCACCACTACTACCACCCTTAGCCAGGGGGCAGGATGCCCACCACTACTACCACCCTCACCCAGGGGGCAGGATGCCCACCACTACTACCACCCTTAGCCAGGGGGGCAGGATGCCTACCACTACTACCACCCTTAGCCAGGGGGCAGGATGCCTACCACTACTACCACCCTTAGCCAGGGGGCAGGATGCCTACCACTACTACCACCCTCACCCACGGGGGGCAGGATGCCTACCACTACTACCACCCTCACCCAGGGGGCAGGATGCCCACCACTACTACCACCCTTAGCCAGGGGGCAGGATGCCTACCACTACTACCACCCTCACCCACGGGGGAAGGATGCCTACCACTACTACCACCCTCACCCAGGGGGGCAGGATGCCCACCACTACTGCCACCCTTAGCCAGGGGGCAGGATGCCCACCACTACTACCACCCTCACCCACGGGGGCAGGATGCCTAACACTACTACCACCCTCACCCAGGGGGGCAGGATGCCCACCACTACTACCACCCTTAGCCAGGGGGCAGGATGCCCACCACTACTACCACCCTCACCCAGGGGCAGGATGCCCACCACTACTACCACCCTTAGCCAGGGGGCAGGATGCCCACCACTACTACCACCCTTAGCCAGGGGGGCAGGATGCCTACCACTACTACCACCCTCAGCCAGGGGGGCAGGATGCCTACCACTACTACCACCCTTAGCCAGGGGGCAGGATGCCTACCACTGCTACCACCCTCACCCAGGGGGGCAGGATGCCCACCACTACTACCACCCTTAGCCAGGGGGCAGGATGCCTACCACTACTACCACCCTCACCCACGGGGGGCAGGATGCCTACCACTACTACCACCCTCACCCAGGGGGGCAGGATGCCCACCACTACTACCACCCTTAGCCAGGGGGCAGGATGCCCACCACTGCTACCACCCTCACCCAGGGGGGCAGGATGCCCACCACTACTACCACCCTTAGCCAGGGGGCAGGATGCCCACCACTACTACCACCCTCACCCAGGGGGGCAGGATGCCCACCACTACTACCACCCTTAGCCAGGGGGCAGGATGCCCACCACTACTACCACCCTTAGCCAGGGGGCAGGATGCCTACCACTACTACCACCCTTAGCCAGGGGGCAGGATGCCTACCACTACTACCACCCTTAGCCAGGGGGCAGGATGCCTACCACTACTACCACCCTCACCCACGGGGGCAGGATGCCTACCACTACTACCACCCTCACCCAGGGGGCAGGATGCCCACCACTACTACCACCCTTAGCCAGGGGGCAGGATGCCTACCACTACTACCACCCTCACCCACGGGGGCAGGATGCCTACCACTACTACCACCCTCACCCAGGGGGGCAGGATGCCACCACTACTACCACCCTTAGCCAGGGGGCAGGATGCCTACCACTACTACCACCCTCACCCACGGGGGGCAGGATGCCTACCACTACTACCACCCTCACCCAGGGGGGCAGGATGCCCACCACTACTACCACCCTTAGCCAGGGGGCAGGATGCCCACCACTACTACCACCCTCACCCAGGGGGGCAGGATGCCCACCACTACTACCACCCTTAGCCAGGGGGCAGGATGCCCACCACTACTACCACCCTCACCCAGGGGGCAGGATGCCCACCACTACTACCACCCTTAGCCAGGGGGCTGGATGCCTACCACTACTACCACCCTTAGCCAGGGGCAGGATGCCCACCACTACTACCACCCTTAGCCAGGGGGCTGGAAGCCTACCACTACTACCACCCTTAGCCAGGGGGCTGGATGCCTACCACTACTACCACCCCCACTCATAGGATGGACAATGCATGACACAACAAGCACACCACAACCTAGGGAATGCAAGATTAAGACATCCCCCCACCACCATGACAAGCGTGTGAGCAGGCTGTGTCAAATGCCTACAACACCGAACATGACTTTGAACATACAATGTGACCCCCTAGCACATGTGCCACACATATATGTGTGTGGCACCCACAATGCAAGCAGCCCATGACCATTGTGGCAATGGGGCCTAAACCCCCATCATCACAGTGACCAAAAGGCAAGTGTGGGGTCCATAGCTGAAGCACATTTTGACCATTGTGGCAATGGGGTCTAAACCCCCATCATCACAGTGACCAAAAGGCAAGTGTGGGGTCCATAGCTGAAGCACATTTTGACCATTGTGGCAATGGGGTCTAAACCCCCATCATCACAGTGACCAAAAGGCAAGTGTGGGGTCCATAGCTGAAGCACATTTTGACCATTGTGGCAATGGGGTCTAAACCCCCATCATCACAGTGACCAAAAGGTAAGTGTGGGGTCCATAGCTGAAGCACATTTTGACCATTGTGGCAATGGGGTCTACACCCTCATCATCACAGTGACCAAAAGGTAATTGTTGACAAAGAAAGAGCTGCAACTGCCAAACTGCATGGATCATTCCTGGTCACAGAACCAAAAACTCATCTGTGGCAAAGTAGTGTATGTGTCCCATTGCAACATAAATTGGGGGAGCCAAATACTGCAGTGCAAATGAAACATTCCTTTGGCCATGTGCAGACAAACAACACCCATGGGGGCTGAGACCGTCAACAGTCATCAATGACACAATGACAGAAGTGACCATCAGAATGCAGAACCACATATTTGCACCAATGGGCACACAAATGCAGATACCCTGTGGAGACAGCAGATGTGAGGTGAACAGATACCATACCATGGCAGCAATGGGACACACAAACCATGATCACTGTGCTGACCGATGACCTAGGAGTCCCAGGGACAGCAGGGGAAACACACCAAACAACATACAGCCAATGGCACACCCAAGATATGCCAATGCAGTGGTGCAGATGCACAAACACAAACAGGCAGACCAACACTGTCATCATACACAGCAGGTGAGGGGTGGGGGTGCCAGTGTCCCCAGGCAACAACACAACACATGAGGAGAGCTGAATACCAATCATACAGATGTGCATACACTGCCACACTAAGGTAACTCATGGATCCAAATCCCCTATGTGGGCAAGCAGGCATTGACAGGTGAGAGGGAGCACAAAACACACATGTCACACAGGCACGTAGGAACAACAACTGACACAGCAAGTCACAGACACACCACAGCACCACCCCCAGGGCCCCCACAATGTGGTGACCCTGGGCTGAATAAAAATACCACTGTGATGACAAAGCTAAATGTCGTTCACACTGTGAACCACAGTCAGGTGTCCTGAGCAACTAACTACCATCACACCTACACAAGCACAAATCAATCAGCATGGCCAGTAAGCCAAGGCCAACATGGAGGCAGGGGACTAGCCGGGCAACAACTCTCATCTGCACACACTCAAGACCACACCCCTCGACCTCCAACAATGTGCAGCAGTGAAGTACACATGCACTGGTGACATTGCACATGCACCCATGACTATTCCAGGGTGGTGGGTGGGAACCAAGGTGTAGAAACACATCACACATGGACACTCAACAAGACTCCTGAATGTCTGACACACTGCACACTACGCTGTACATGGACATGACGGCAATACCACACCGACCAATGGGATCCCAGCCACAGTCACACACCAATGAAGAAGCCAAGGTCACCCACAAAGAACACACATAGACAACAACCAACATTGCAGCCCGGACCCTAAGGAGTGCCAGCAGTCACACACACAACGTGTCACAATCACTGAAAGATAACACAAACTGGAAATCACATGACAGGGGCAAACAACAAGTGCCAAAGGGAAACCTGACTGTGACCCATCTGCGTCAGCACACAAACTCTGCCCTGACAGCAAACACACCTATGGGTGACACCCTGATGACCAGTAATGTGCCATGCACCCACATCACAGAGAACACAGGAGAAGACTTTGGGGGAACATAGCTCAAGTCAGCAAGCATCACAAACAGGTACAACACTAGGGATCACAGCATGCGCAGATGAATGAAAGTGAACACACAGACATGCACATACAACACACACCTTGGGCGCAGGCAATGTCACACGTGTACACACTGCCATGAGGGGACTCACTAGCAATACGTAAATTTGAACGAAGTACAA